>CM057002.1:47738791-48338791 GCA_029891345.1 Dryococelus australis
ATGAGCAGTTTCAATTCTCCGTGACAAAGTATTTCCACGTCCTTTTTATACACCATGTGTAAACAGCCGAAATACAACTAAATTATATTCGTACTAATTGTTAAATTAGTTGGTATTTAATTTAATGTTGCACTTCAGCTGGACTACCCACAATGCATGCGGTCCTAAACTTAAGCACGATACATACATATACCATCTCAGTATGTATTTCAAGAAAATCTGACGTGAATCACATGTTTTCGGAATGGTTTAGTTTCTTTGATTCCGCTGAAAGTAGCTATTTACTACACGCCAATGCAATACATTTTTTTCGAAGTATGAACGCATCCGTATTTATATAAAATTAAATATTTTATTAAATCGTTCACCACAGGTCACATACGAGGTACCATCTCCAACCATCTGTAATGCATGTTTATTAGATTGTCTCTGTCCACTCGTACCAATTAGGGATGGTGGTGGGCCGGGGGGGGGGGGATTGGGTTGGGGGAATATTTTCTTGCGCACTAGACCGTTGGCAGCAATGCTCTAGTATGGGATGCACATGTACATAGCCCACATCAGTCTGCTAAATTGCATTATTTTCCCTCGTAGACAACCCACTGCGCAGCATGCCGCAAATACCACATGGACGACAGTGTAGGACGGTCGTATGTATAAAATATTGGTACTAATGTTAAAAAATATTTTTAGTGATTAACTGGACTGGAGAGATTTGGGGAGTTTATAACATCCGAGCTCTTGAGAGCCGATGAGGGCGAGGTGGGGCTAGTTTGGAATAGCGCCGGAGTATGGTGGCGGGGGAAGCGGGAGATCCCGAGAAGGCCCGCTGAGTCCGGGGGCGGCCCCGCCGGAAATCGAACTCGGTTCGCCTGGGCGCGATGCGAGTGGTCTGCTCACTGAACCACTGCGGCCCCCTTTAGTGATTGATTTGATTAACGTTTATTGTAGTTAACTTTCAGTTCATCTTGTCTACGGAGATGCGATATAAACGATTAGCTCATGGTAATTCATGAAACAAAAACGTAGGCCCTATATGGTTGTGTTATTCGGGAAATTCCTTCCAAAAATAACCGCATTTATTATACTTGCTGTATACATCCCCAGTGATCATAAATATTGTATTGTGCTTGGTTCACAATCAATTCGATACCAGCACAGTGGCAAATTATACAATACCTTGAATGGCTGTCAGAATATCGCTAGGGAATCTCTTACCTCCCGTCATACGATGCAAAATCTTTCACATACACGTTAAAGTAACGTATTTTGTTATTGTAATTCGTATCCCAGATTGCAATTTTCAAGTCTTGTCAATGAAATCTCGCCACAGCGGCGACAAACCTGCCCTGTTTTCGTTCGATTAAGTTACTTGATAACTTATTATATTGCTGAATTTTCGTCGGTTATTTATGCGTGCCACTCGAAACGTCATACTATCAGTCGTTCCATGTATAGGCTGTTCACGGTAAAGTGAGCACTATTGAAAGCCTTGCTTAAGATCTACTTGTATACACGTTGTGTATTCCTCCGCCTAATGTAAAATTAACATTGCCATGGGCCTCGTCACTTTATTCATGCGTCGGTTGAATGAAACTGTGAAATTATTAAGAAAGGAAATACTTTACAAACCTGCACATGTTTACATTTCGATGTATTAAAAAAAAAAAAATTAATAAATAATTTTAAGTTATCCTAAATGGTTACGTACGACTTTTTATTCTGCATTAAGATATGGAACTACTTTCCATCCTTCGTTACCAACTTAACTGGTTGAAAGGCACTCAGTGCGCCCATTAAAATATATGCATGCTAAGGCAGTGATTTTTTCTAAGGTTCATTTCTAAAGTGCTCACTTTATCGTGAACAACCTTTACGTATCTTTAATGTTCGTTACACACTTACAGTTTTCCTTTCCTTAATTTTTTTTTACGTACCTAATCCTAGCTAATTTGTCTTCAAGACTGACTACAGTTACAGAGAGTCGTGTGATTTTAATTATTTATATCCACAGAGAGACACAAAACCGCATACATTCGCGTGTTTAATAATTTAGATGCTCAGTATTAAATTTAAACACCCGTAACAAATTCTGCTTTTCTCTAATTGGCTACTCCCTGTCTACTTTTGTTCAAGAATTAAACTATTTGTAATCGTGTAATAGATTCTGTAAACTCTTTTAGGGAACTCAAAACTGCACGTGACATGTTAAGTTCTGTTGTGAACTAATTTATTGGTAGTTTCTGTCTCGAATCACACGCTCGCTTTATTATTGCGATAATATTGTGTTAATTTATTAAATGATGCAATTCCCCAATGCAATTTCACTATTGCTGAAGACCTCCAATTGCGGAAATAACCGGGAATCGCCGAATGGACACGACTTTGTTAATGAAATCACAATTCATTCATAGAGTTCACAGTGTGTGGAATTTGGAATAAATAAATAAAAATTAAATAGCTCTTTTCGATTCAGAACGTGAGATTTTGCATCCCTGGATATGGGTTTTCTCAGGGCAAATAGTCTCATGCGACGTAATTTCCCAGAATCCGGTTTTACGTCACGGCAGAAGCTACGCAGTAACGCCCATATCCAGCTTCATCTGCATTCACATATCCTGTCCGCTGGTCAAGCACATGGCGTCTCAATGCACGGCAAACAAAAAGAGTCGAAAGAGAAGAAAAACTTTTGTTCATTTTACCCTTTTAGTTCGCCAACAATTCACGTGGCACTGCAGTAAGGTTGTAGCGGCAATGGCAGTTGAATTAACAAGGTTCCGGGTTCGAACCCGGGGTACGACGTGAAATGAAATGTGCATTTATTTGTTTAGTTAAGTGAATCCGTCTTCCTTGGGTCAAGCTGTTATGGAATTGTCAAAAAACAATATTGAAATAAATTGCCGAGGGTGTATCAAAGTCCGTGAGGGTTAACGGTATTTACCAAAAAATAAATAAAATATCAAATTATTTAATTTCGTAATTTATTTACAGTTGCGTAAGTATTACTTACAAGTCATTACTTTTAACGTTTGTTTGTTCTGCATTGGATTTCTGTTTGTGTGTGTGTGTTTTTTTCATATTATAAAAAGTTGTCATGTTCTGTTTTCGTGTGATGAAACAGTTATACAATATTCATTTCACTTCTGTATCATAGTGACTGTGCACGGTAGAAAGTCGATTATCCGAACGGCGGTTATACGGACAATCAGATATCCGGACTCGTTTTAAAAACAAAGAGAATAGCAAAACCACGAAAGTCTCTTCTGTCTCAGTGTTTCCCTTACCCGCGGAGAAGAGACAAGCACTCGTGTGTGCTCTTGTGATGTGTCATTTCACGTGTTGTTCACAATAAACACGTCTGGGAGGAGGGTGATTTTTTTATTTTACGTACAGTTTCTGTTTTTGGATAAGTTAATGTTCCATACATGTGTAATAAATTTTACATTATGATAGTTTTTTTTTATTTTTATTTTTTTTTTTACAAATCCTTTTTTCTTGATTTTCGACTTATTTCCGTTATAAAAATACACACTGTTTCTATTTACGAAACACAAATGCCTATCCGTATTATTAATACTTATAATTGCTATCAGTGAGGCAATTTTTATGCCGGTTCCAATCACAGTTAGAGTCGTTATCACAGTCTTTATACTAGTCGTCACAGTCACTTCTTACTCGGTCTGCTCTCTCTTGAAGGTGATCCACTGCATTCGCTAGTTAGTTCGCCTTCGCCCGTCGTTCCGATCACCGAACACACCTAGCACTTAACTGCCATTCAAGACTGCCGACAGGTTTTCTTTCTCCTAACCTACCCTGATTCTAAGCGTGTACGTCCAAGGCAGGGACAGGAGCTAATTACGTCCCAGGGCCAGACCCCATACGCCTACCGGGGAGGGAATCCATGCAAGCAAGGAGACATGCATCGCAGCAGAGAGGGATTGCTTAGCCATTGTTGCAGTTTGGAGCGATGGCTGCCTCCCTAGGTGTGTCTATAGTTAACCTATAGCTAAGAAGAGAGAGGGGAAAACTGACATACACACCGTAAAAAAAAAACCTTTTGACAGAAAAAAAACTCAAAATTATTGCATGTATTTATAGAAGATGGCACGGGAATCAGATCGATATGAACCATGCTCTTTATTAGCCGGTAGATAAAGACTAATAAAAGTTGTTCACGATAAAGTGAACACTTTTGAAACCGACCTTAGAAAAAAGTCACTGCCCCTATCTGCGTATATTTTAATGGACCCCCTTAGTGACATGCACCCGGGAAAGTTGGTAACGATTTATGGGAAGTAGTTCAATATCTTAACGTCGAATAAAAGTGTCAGGTAACCATACAGTTTCACTTGTCCGACGCATGAATAAAGTGACGATGTACTTGACAAAGGCGGAAGAATACACAACGTGTGTACAAGTAGATCGTAAGCAGGGCTTTCAAAAGTGCTCACTTTATCGTGAACAGCGTACAGAGAGGACGACGGGACCTTATATTCCTCTGGGTTGTGTGACGCTAGCTTAACGAGAGTGATGGCGAATACCTACACCATTAATGGTGGGGGGAAATTTTGCAGTTGGGTCAGACCCCCCCCCCCCCCCACCCACCGGAATTCTCAGGAATCCAAATTAATAAAAAGTTAGCCAGCCTGCATTGGCAGAGCTGCCACACACAGGCTGGCTGTGATATCCTAGACTGCCGACACAGAGAGAGGCACGCCGCGGCCTGACTGGCCCAGAAGGTTCTTCGCACCCCGAGATGCGCCAAGAGAGGTAATGGCCGGAAAATTCGTGCAACGGCTCCTAGTAGCCGATTCCTTTTTCCAGAGACGGGAGTGATGGCAGTCCCGTTAGCGTTTTCGCCGTCCGTGGGGGTGCCTCCATCCCTCTCCTCCTCCCTGTACCGATGATATTGGACTGCGCTGGTCTCGGGGAGGGGGGGGGGGGGAGCGGAAGACACGGAGCGAAGCGGACGTGCGTAACAACATGAAACACAGTAGAGAGTCGATTATCCGGACTAATAGGGACCAAAGGGAATTAGGATAATCGAAAATTCTGATAACGGAAATATGTTGAAAATTAAGAAAAGAAAAAGGAATTGTAGTAACAAAAAAAAAATCACACAGCGTAAAATTTATTACACATGCATAGAATATTAACTTATCCAGAAACAGAAACTGTACGTAAAATAAAATAAAAATCACCCTCCCAGACGTGTTTATTGTGAACAACATGTGATAGGACACATCACAAGAGCACACACAAGTGCTTGTCTCTTCTCCGCGGGTAAGGGAAACACTGTGGCTAAAGAGACTTTCGTGATTTGACTATTCTCTTTATTTTTAGAACGAGTCCGGATATCTGATTGTCCGTATAACCGACGTTCGGATAATCGACTTTCTACCGTGCAGTTACTATAATACAGAAGTGAAATGAATATTGTATAACTGAAACTGTTTCATCAGACGAAAACAGAAATCCAATGCAGAACAGTCAAACGTAAAACGTAATGACGTGTAGTAATACCCATAATAACTTCAAAAAAATTTTATTTAGAAATTATCGCCGAGAATAACACTTCTAGTTTACTCTTTAGACGAGTTTTTAAATCTTTTTGGTTCATGTTTTTTTTTAATTTTTGGTTAGCCTATTAGCTTAACCATCCCTGATCAGCCTAACAGAACTGCCGTGACAAATCAAAATCATAATTTTTTTTCTTTCAATGGAGAGTTTCATTTTGATGATTAGTTTTTCCCTATTTTTTATGCTCGTGGCTCTAATATCTTGATTCTTTCGGTTCGGTTTGTGATTTCTTACATTGATTATTCTATACAAACCTGCTAGTGTATTCCTTGATACAGGTGGTTCACAATAAACTGAGCACTTTCGGAATCCCTGCTTGAGATCTGCTTGTAGGCACATTGTAAATTGTTTCACCTTATGTAAAATTGGCATTGCCATGCGCCCCAATTCTTTATTCGTGCGTTGGTGGAGTGAAACCTGTGAAATAATTCGGAAAGCAAATATTTTACAAATTGTCTTTACATTAAATTTTTAAGCATTAAAATAAAACTGGAAACAAAATAAAAAGTTTTATTACTCACAAATGTTTACTTGACACTTATAATTCAACGTCAAGACATAGAGCTACGTTCCCGGAGACCGGTTGTAGACTCCCTTCGACTCACCTGGAGTTAATATCTTTTTCAGACCATCTTGTCTCACATTCGCGAAAGTTTGGGATCCCGATTCCTACGAGTAGACGATGCAAAAAAAAGTTTGTAAAGGCTGTTCACGATAGAGTGAGCACTTCTGAAACCAACCTTAGGAAAATGTCACTGCCCCTACCTGCATATGTTTTAACAGGCAAACTGAGTGATATGATATGCGCCCAGTAAAGTTGCTAACGATGAATGGAAAGTAGCTCAATATGTTTAACGTCGAATAAGAAGTTTCGGGTAACCATGTGCCGTGACTTAAAATTATTTCTTTCACTTGCTGGAAAAGTTAAATTCATGTTAATGTTAACAACTAATATAAAATGCGTATGGTATATTGCATATTCAGGAGACAACCAAACACGTCATACATGGAGTGATTTTTCGAAAGTTCTTTTCAAGATGATAAACCGCGAACATACGATAGTCCCAGTTATGTTATTAAAACTGTAGTATCGAGAGTTAGTATACTGTAACCGAAATTTGTACGTACTGCAGTCAATATTCTTACGTGTTTGTCGCCGAATTTAAAAGCTACCCCATGGTTTTTGCCAAAATCCCTTGTTTGGACGATGTGTGGCAACTCCGCATGGATAGTTCTTCCGCCCTCCCCCCCCCCCCCCTTTTTAAAACACCAGGCTGGTAGCGCATTTCCGGCGAGATTCTTGATTGGGGCCGGGGGGCGAAGGCCGACTGAGAAATGCATCACATTTGCAGCGTTCTGCTGATTGCCTGTGAGAATGGGTCCGCGAGCGATGGGTTGGGGTAAGGTCAGGGCGGACTCGTCCGTGACGCTGGCTGACGCACCGCAGGCCTGCAGTCGGCGTGTTTCTTCGCCCTTGCATTTCCCTCCCGCTTGCCGGAGAAGGGGAAATGGCGTTCGGAAGGATTGTTAGAACGAGAAGGGAGAAAGAGAAACTTGCCTGTGTGGGGAAGGTGACAGCGCCGCCGTAGGTGAGAAGGACGGAAGATAAAGAGCGGCCGGGTCCGTTGGGCCACGCCGCATGACTCAGCGCGGCGTTGCCAAGTCTCCCTCTCCATCTCTCTCTTCCCCCCATTTTTCCACCCCTCGGTGCTTGCATCTGGCGTGCTGGGACCGGCGCGGCGCCTTCTTCAGTTGCGCTTTGACAGTCGTGTTGTGCGGAGGTTGGGAATTTTCGTGTTGCGAGCACGCACCCCCCCTTGTGGTCGACGCCCAGTACTGCCACGCCCATTCACGCAGGTAACACAATGCTATAGACTGGAACAAAGGCTAGGGAAATGTGGGGTGTGTACTTCCTGCCGGCTTACAGTGCTGACAAACTTTGTTAAATAAATAATTGTTCTGTAGATATGTTTTGTAAGTTAATTCAACAGGGTGATGGGGAATACGTACCAAAAATGTTTACTTCTTCGTACTTATTATTGTGTACGTTTATAATAGTGTAGTTTGAATATTTTTCAGTGTCGGGTAACCTTTGAAAACTTTTTTCCCCCCATAGACTGCATGCCGGTTCGTTCAGTGTTCTGCGTGTGCACGCTTAATGTGTCCGCGATGTAAACACAAATATTGAATTTTTTTTTCCTCTCTCGTTCGCTCCGTATCTTTTAGTAGCCCTTTTTTACCCCGACTAGTGTCTGGCATCTATCATCCTTTGTTCAGAAACGCGTGAGAATAGTGTAGGTACGTGATATTCCTTTTTTTCGGTTAAGAAAAGAGGATTGGGGTAGATTGTATTGTTTTCTACGAAGTCTTAAAATCATTTAAGACATAATATCGTGTTGAAAAATAATTCACGGGAATAATTTTCCATTAAATTCTGTAGCATTGTGCGATTTACTCTCCACGTAAATTAACTATGCAGCTATAAAGTGAAGAAAAAATTGTTTACAATGCCGGCATTGGTAACTGCAGTTCTTTGATAATCGTAACTTCGGAGTGACGTTACGGCAAGCTGTGGGGTTTGTGCCTACCGAAATAACAGCACACGCGGCAAGGCAGGAAATGAGACCCAAAGATGGTTAAGCGACGGAATGCAGTTAGGCTGGGGAGATCTTTGAAGTAGGCGAGAAGTTTTTCATATCGTCCTGATACGTCGCTAATGTGGCACTAAAGACGGCACAGATACGTGCTAAAATTACTACGCGTATGTTTTTTTTAAAATGGCCCGGGGGGGGGGGGGGGGGTGGAAAAAGATCATTCAAATTGTATTTTATTAATTTTTATTGCAAACTTCTTACGATTCTTTACGTCGGAATAACTTAATTTGCCTACGTTCACACACGTGCTTTGATGGTTAAAATTAACATTACCCTCAGATGTAAAATGCGTACTTGATGAATATAATTTCGTGAAGAAAAATACTAAGGAAAATTGTTTATAAAATCCGGTCGTCACCATTTTTGAAACATCGCCGATTTTCAAACGAGGTCATTGAAATTGTGCGTTTATAAATAATAGTCGAATATATTCTCTGTCGCATACATAAATTATATTTCTCATTCTATTATGTTGTCCATCCACAAGGAAAAGTCGAATTTCATGTGACAGGGAAATGTCGGGGAATTTTAACATGGACCAGGGAAAATGTAAATAGTTGCTACTCTGCAAAAGTTGTTGATTGCGTGAATACAGGATAATGTAATTTTGATCATATTACGATTAAGAGATTCTAACTTTTCAAATGAAGATTCTTAACTTCGTGGGTCTGTTATTGATTACATGGGCTATAGTAAACATGGGACTATATGGGCGTAGCAAGTTACTGATAAGTTATTTTAATGAATGCTATATAAAAGGGCTTTATTTAACGGTTATTTTAATGAATGCTATATAAAAGGGCTTTATTTAACGGTAAGGTTGTACAGTATTATTTCGGTATAAACATTATGAAGTATGCGCGGGGGAGCTATACAAATATACTGAAGTATTAATTTATATTAAATTATAACGATTTAATCAGCCACATTCTGAGTAAAGTCTAATTGGAGAGTCCCCATCTTGTTGATGGTTCCGGGGCCTGATTAAGATGGTGGAAGTCGACGGCCGGACATACCCATCTTCAGGAATCTTCGTTCCAATGGTCCGACGACAAGACTCCTCGCATGGAGATTCATAACTTAGGGGTTCTGTTATTACAATCACACTCGTGCCCTGGTTCAGTGTTTGAAGGTGTGATCAGGCAGGCCGTTCAGCTAAGGCCTGATCACTTCCTAACAATATGCGATTCAAAGTTGCAATTTTTACGTTTGTGAACTGGATATAATAAGTCGTTGCCAAGTGATATAGGGCCTATGTATACAAAATAAAGTATTTGTATGTTTGTGGTCGGCACTCCTATGAAGTCAGTAGTATATATAGCGAGAAATATCGATGGGCTGAATATAATGTTAGCCTTTTTTGCGTGGTCTTTTGCAGTGTAATTTAATTCAACCTCACTGATAGCATATTTGCTCTGTCAGCAGTGGAAAAATATATCGAAAGGTTTGTGTCCTGAAAATAGGTCAAGGAAAATGGTAATATTCTGCCTTGAAAACGGGGATTCCAAAATGGAATTTCAGTGGACATCCTGTTGAACATATTACTTGGACTTTTGTTTTGGTATGTCTGCCAGCCCCCTGGATGTAATGTTTTTGGAACGTATTGTTACTGTTATCGCGAGCATCGTGATAGAAGAAATTTTCCATATTTATTGGATTGATGGATATTGGAAAGGAAACGTAGATTTGTAGACCGAATTTTGAATGTTTTGATTTGACAGCAGAGGTGAGGTTTATGCCTGGTCTAAGGTTGCCACATTCTGTCTGTCACTCGTATGTTTAACAAATGCACTTTTGAAAGTCTACTTACGAATCTACTTTTCTTCTCCTTTCATGTCCTTCCGTCATATGAGAAATTGCCCAAGAGAAATCGTTAAGAAGGTATAAACAAGAAAAGTAAACTTCAGAGGTCATACATGGAATCACTGTACTGTCTATACGTCTAGCCATAGAACTAAAGTCGGTTCACGACTGGAACAGACTTTTGTACACCACCTTAGTCGCCAGCTACATGCATCGTTACTACAAACAGTAACTGGCGCGGGTATAGCTAGTTTAGCAGCACGGAGAGAGAATATAGTGTGAATGTTTTTACGTATTTTTTTAAAAATCTATTGCTTAAAAAATGGGAGTAGAAAAGATTCCGAGGAAATCTGTTCCAGTCGTGAACGGACTCTTAAGATACTTTTATGAAATCGCTGCGAACTAACAATAGAAGTAGAGTGACTTCCGATGTAGAGCTTAACACCAGACTACTTTCAAAGTTCATTCAAAAGTAGTACAGGATCGCCGAAATTGTCAGAAAAGAACAATTTAGGTTGTGTATGACCGAAGGAAGTTACTATTGTGTTACACTGGAAAATATTTTTAACTGATAAGTATTTTTTTTATTAATGAATATACTTTTTTTTAGCATAATTTAAACATATTTTCATTATGGATTCTTCAAAAAGCACATTTTGCAAAATAATAAACAAATTAAACAAGATAATTTCTATGATTGTGCAATTAAATCTAGTAATGATGGCTACAAATATTTTAAATAGTTAATACAGTTCAGCTACGAATGTCATAATTTTTATAACTGAAATAGGCGTGCATAACATCAATAACTAAACAATGTTAACATTATTAATAATTTTGTATTTCGTTCATTCAGTCGGAGTAATTACTTTAATGGTATTGCTTTTTTTTTTTTTTAATGGATACTGCCCTACCGGCTGACAGTGCAGCTTCGAAATTCAAACAGGAAATCCCACGTTAAGGAAATTTCGCCTTAGTGTGTTAATTTTAAAGATAGGTATTTTAAACAGCGTGTATATTCTTCACGAATTTTTAGGATATCCCTACGAGCGTATATTTTCAATATAGATTGTATGTACCTTTTTTTTTTGTAAAACACGGGCTATAGTTATTGAAAAATTTCCGCTGTAAACTTCTCGTAAAAAAATCTGCGAAGAATACATTTAGTTTGAAACACCCGTCTTCAAAATTAACGCTCTGAGGCGAAATTTCCTTAACGTGGGATTTCCTGTTTGAATTTCGCAGCTGCCAGCCCGTAGGCAGTGCCAAGTATCCAGAATTGAAATACGGTTAAATTTGGATTAAAATTAAACTTTTTACAATCTATTTTTTTATACATTTATATAAGTAGATTCTATTGAGATATTTTCCAACGTCTGACAGTTTTTATAGTGTTAGTATTACTTTTTAATGCTCATCGTACAGTCGGGCCGAGTACCTCATTTCAAGCTCTGTACTTTTACTGTAAACAGGAGCCATGCAGGACCATACAGGACAGGACTCTACCATACAGGACAGTGCCTTTTCTTTTCTTTCCGGACGTTGATTTCAATAGTGCTTATAGGCTATCACGGTAAAGTGAGCATTTTTGGAAGCTCTCTCATTTGGAATAGTAGTCAATAAATTCGTTTTACTTTAGCCTTAGGCGTTAACTTGCGAGTGCGGTGGGATATGCGCATAGTGTTTATTGCTTACATGGCAATGTTTATTTAAATTGCCTGTTTAAAGGAGAAGAAATAGCTGAACGAGAAAAGTAACTAGGACCTCTAAAGGGCTCGCTGTACCGTGAACAGCCTATACTTCACGAACAGTTTTTATATGCATGCCGCCTGCTCGCACGTCATCTCCACGCCGGGGTGGCAAGGTCCGCCATGTTTGCACCGGAGGCAGCGGGGCTTGGGAAAACAAACTCACACGACCGACGTCCTCTCTGCTGTGCGCCAGTGTTGCCAACCATTTTTTTTTTGTGAAAAGTCCCTACAGATGGTTAAATTCATCACTGCTTTGGGACGAAAGTCCCTACAGACAAAATTTGCGTGAGATGAATTTTAATGTACAGAAATGCATATCGTGCAACAATAAAACCCAATAAAATACTTCGACTCTCACTTCAGTTATCTTTGTTTATAGTTATTTACTATAAAGACGAAAATTTACTCAGTTTTCATACATTCGTACATTGTAATGTTGGGGGGGGGGGGGTGGATAGTAATATGTTGCTCGGGTATACAGGCTGTTCACGGTAATGTGAGCACTTTTGAAAGCCCTCTCATTTGGAATAATACTCTTTTAAGCCTTATCCGTTAATTTCTGAGTGCGGTGGAATATACACACTGTTTGTTAAATGGCTATATTTATGTAAAAGGTGGTTAAAGGATTTTAAAAAAATTGGTTTATAACGCTGTTCACGATAAAGTGAGCACTTTTCAAACCAATCTTAGAAAAATGGCACTGCTCCTACCTGGCATATATGGGCACACTGAATGACATGAGCCCAGTAAAGTTAGTAACGATGGATGGGAAGTAGTTAATTATCTTAACGTCGAATAAAATATGTTAGGTAACCATCTGTGATAACTTAAATTATTTCTTTCGCTCTATGGTTTTTTGTTAATGTCTTAAGTGTAAAAATGAGCAGACTAGTTAAATATTTACGCATGGATTAAGGGGCAATATCTATGACAATGATAATTTTACATAAGGTGGAAGAATACAAGACGTGCATACAAGAGAATAAAATAGGTCTTTAAACAATATTGAAATGCTCCTAGATTCTTTCTCTGGAAATTTCGATCCTTCCCGACGTTATTACAGCAACTTAGGTAATAGCTAAATAGGTAATATCTATTAGAAAAATGCGTACAAATAGGGATATGTCGCTACAGTTGGTAACACTGCTGTGTGCATCGCGACGTGTGTGGGAGTCTGCTCCCCTCGCGAGATCGACGGAGTCCGATCTTTCCGGTCAACAAGCCCCCAACCCGCGCCTGGCGTCTTTTACAACTGGAGTTCTCTCATCCCACGACCTCTGGAGAATTGTGGGAAACTGCTTGGCTGACTTCCTACCTGCCTGTCTGCCTGTTCCTTGCCTTCCGTTGTGGGAATATTGCACCTACTTATGCCGAGACCCGAGGATGTGCTATGCGTGCATGTCGACGTCTGTTGGCAGCGTGCCCGAGAGCGACTGTGTGGGGTCGGAAATCTTTGGTATAGGCCATTCACGGTAAAGTGAGCACTTTTGAAAGCCTTCTCATTGTGAATAATAGTCAACGAATATATTTTATTTTAGCCTCAGACGTTAACTTCCGCGTGCTGTGTAATCTACACACTTTTATTTTTACTTGCATGGCAATATTTATAAAGGTCATTAAATGACAAAATGGCTGGAATAAAAAACTAACGTTACCGTGAACAGCCTATACAGCAGTAAAAGTTTATTTTCGCAGTGTTCCAAATGCACCTTTTGCCAAGAGGCTGAAACTTTTTTTTTAGTCAAAGGTGGAGAAATAGGATTTATGGGATAAACGGGAGAAATAAAAGACCTACTTGCATGAAATATTCCTCCCCAGTTATAATGATGGACAAACATCAAAATTGTACAATGAAAGTTTGGGAGGTTGATTAAATAACGACTTTAGTTAATTTAAAAGTTTTTTATTTTATTCTTTTCCAGCAATGTGGGGTATGTCTGGTGCCTGGAATCGTTAAGTACTAGCTTGTGTCTCCAATCTCTGCCAGGTTTGAAATTAAGTACACCAAGATGAGCGACACGCAATTTGTAGCTATATTGTAAACCTGGGTTTTGCCGGTCATTTTATCGTAAATCAGCTGTGGCCTCGTGTAGTTTCAGCCACTGCTTCTCATCTGAAGTTGTAGTTTGTACATGGGAACGATCAAGGCTGTTCACGATAAAACGAGGTGCTCATATTACCGCGAAGAGCCTATAACAACATTAATCATTATGCATTATTATACTTCAGGGAGATGAATCACTTTCTCTGCCAGGGAAATAATTTTGTGTGCACGAGTCAAGGAAAAAAAACTAGAGGGTGAACTCTCTTGCAGCCTCACAATTTGATTCGCACACTGCCTTTTCGTCATATTAATCGGACTTTTGGAAAGGTCGAAGTGTCTTAAGTAATAGAATGGAGGGTCTGAGCGCTGCCGACTAAATTTCGTGCAGCTGTTTGCATTTTCGACGCCTCTAAATTAGCTTTCTCAACTCCATGGAACTCGCGCTCAAAGCGAAATGCGTAACGATACAGCCACCACGGTAGAAGTTTTCTTTTCTAATTATATTGAGGGGGGGGGGGGTGACGGTTAGACTACTCGCGCCCGCCAATGCGAACCGGGTTTGATTCCCGGCGGGCTGGCCCGGGATTTTCTCATGTGGGAATCGTGCCGGACGATGCCCCTGGTCGGCGGATTTCCTCGGAAAATCTCCCCCCCCCCCCCCGTCTTTGCATTCCGCCCTGCTCCGCTCTCATCTCGCTTCACCCTCATCGGCTCTCCTGACCTGGATGTTAGGACCCGCCCAAATCTCTTCGCCCACTCACCCGTTCATTTGTTACAGATGGGATGATGTTACTGATGTGTGTGGTATTCACTTTTTGAAAAAAATGTGGGATCGGCAGCAGATTTGAGTGATCGACACAAGAGTTAAAAACTCGCGTTTGACTGCCGGGGTAGCACAAATATATGTAATACTATTCTGTCTATTTTTCTTCTTTTAAAAATGAAACCTTGCTGCTCTTTACATAATTGGAATATGGGGCAGAGTACGCGTGTAAGCTGCGCAGCGAGGTGTGTTTAACGCTGGACAATGTGGAATGAATTTGAAGTTACAACACTTTTTTTTACCGTTTATTTTTAAGTAAGTTTGGAACTTTTTTAAATTTCCTTTGGCCTAGTTTTAATGCAACTTCCTAGAATATATTAACTTTATTCAAAATATTTTTGTCATAAAACCGCGGATCGCTTAAAAAAATCAAACGCAAACGTGTTCATAACTGTCACGTGAGTTTGATAGTTCTCTTGGCGATAGGCGAGTCAAGGTGGATGGATGGTGCGTGTGCACAAGACGGTCTAGATCATCTTTAGCGTGTGGTAAACATGGTTGCCACTCGCCTAGAAAACCTGGGAAACGTCAGAGAATTCCGAACAAGTGGGCTAAATTTCAAGGAAACCTCATTGATATGCATGCTTTGTTCGACTGTTCTGTCATGGATCGTGTACCGCTACCAGAATTGTATAAAATTGTTTTGATGAACGTGCAGAAATTTTTTTTGGAATTTTACTTGCAATTTATGTAGGGAGCAATTTTGTACGATGAGAGGAGTATTTTGGTGTATATGCTGTTCACGGTAAAGTGAGAACTTTTGAGTCGAGATCCCAGTTGCTTTTTCCGGTCAGCCATTTTTTTTTTATCCTTTAATCACGTTTTTAACAAAACGTTAACAACTAAGTACTAAACAAAATGTGTGTATTCCACTGCACTTTGAAGTTAACGTTTAAGGCAAAAATAAAATTTAGTTATTGACTATTATTCTAAATGAGAGGGCTTTCAAAAGTGTCTTTTTACCGTGAATAGCCTATAGAAACGGTAAAGGGGGAAAAAGATTACTTTTGTCTGGAAATCAGGGTATTTTCCAATGGAAAAAAGATGGCATACCGGTTTAAACTTGTTTAAAGCGGAGTTGGTTAACCAATTCATCCACGTACAGCGATTGATGATAAATGCGCGCACCTAGTTGGCGCAGAACCCCGACGTGTGCTACTCGTTCCTCGGCCGCTTTATCCACCCCTGTCCGTAGCGCGTGGCGGATAAGTGACTCCATTCATAGTCGCGCCAATTGCCGGGCGTGTTGCTGTTTGTTCCCTCCTGGAGCAAATCCTGCTGGCAGATCACGCCTGCCGGGGTTGTGCTGCCCATCCACAAGGCTCTCCTGTGTCCTGTCTGGGCGCCGCGATGGTGGTCCCGCGTTGCCATGGAGACGTCTGTCCACACGACGCGCAAACTCATTCAGGCCCCTCCCTACTGCATAACAAGTGGGCACAAAACACCGGTAGCAGTAGTATAAGGCTGTTCACACTAAAATGATCATTTTTGAAAGCACTGCTTAATATCTACTTGTATACGCTTTGTGTATTATCCCGCCTTGTGTAAAATTAACATTGCCATGGGCCTCATCACTTTATTCGTGCGCCGGTCAAATTATTAAGGAAGAAAATACTTTACAAATCTCCTCATTTTTAAACTTCGATGCATTAAAAAAAAACAGAAAGCGAAAGAAATAATTTAAAGTTATCACAAACGGCTACCTAGCACTTTTTATTTGACGTTTAAGATATGGAACTACTTTCCATCCATCGTTACCAAATTTACTGGGCGAATGTCACTCAGTGCGTCCATTTCTGAGGTTCGTTTCTGTAGTGTTCACTTTATCGTGAACAGCCTTTAACTTTGCATAACCATGGTCTAATTCAGTTGATAAATGAAGGTTCGAACACTGCGTGTAAGTTTTCTTTTATAAACGAAATTGTTATTCTTGAAGTGTACGTTAATGTGGGAAGCTGTGAAGCCTTCATTCAGCATTAGATTGTGTGAAACTACTACACAGACAACCGAAATTATTAGAATTCTTTATTTAAACTGTGTATGGCAACAATGAATATTTTATAACATAAGATACGACTTTAACATTAAATGAATTATTGTAAGAAACAATTCTCTCATCACGCCCAATAGGTGCGCAATGCTCGTTTAAATGCTTGACGGATATTTTTTTGTGGCAAAATGCGCTCTTCTGAGGCATCCAGAAGAAATACCTTGTATAGGCCGTTCATGGTAAAATGAGAACTTTTTGATGCTGTTTCATCAGGCATAATAACCAATAAATACATTTCATTGTGGCTTCAGACTTTTGGTTTTGGATATGGCGAATGTATACGCTGTGTGTATTACTCGCATAGCAGGGTTTACATTAACAAGTGGTAGAAGGATATAAATCGGCTGAAAGAAAATAGTAACTAGGGCTTCAGAAGAGCTCACTTTATCGTGAACGGCCTATAGTGTAAATATTGCTCAACTGTAGTGTCAGGTTCACGACGTAGGCCGCGACAGTTGAATTTTTGGTTCGCAATCCTGCGGTGCACGCAGGCGTTGTTATTTTTTTCTCGCATTTAATTAGTTTCTATTGATAGCAAAGAGGTTTCATTTTATAACTGTTCCTCTTGTTTCATCGTTGTTTAATCATACCAGCAATTGCAGTTTCGCTTTCGGGTTGTACAGATGAAAGTTAATCGCTATAAAAAAAATATAAAAAAAATCGGAAAACACTTAGAAAGTGTAGCCTACATTTTCCTTAGTTCTATGGCATAGTTAAATTGTTTGTAAAGCTATGTGTGCTATGAATAAAGTTGCTGTTTACAATACTATTTAATTTGAAGGAAAGTAATGCACATAAGTTGTGGTCACCTAATCATTTATTTTATTTTTACTGTGACTAGATGTCGTGTACATGTCTGCAGACATTCGAGATATAGAGATTGCCAAATTAATTTCGAAACTAAAGAAACAAATTCTACACAGAAATTATAATTTTAGGTCAGCATTTGAAATACACATCGACAAAAGAAAACTGAAAACCTGTTAACCACAAAAAAAGAAAGTATATTATAGTGCTTTAACATTTTATCAACTGGGTAAACATTTTTCTGCATAACCAACACTGAATTGCACACATAAATCACTTATTTGTTTTTCATGTTCTAAGTAACGCTATATCTTGCCGCTTGGTAAAGTTATTACGCGTATTCCGGACCCTAACATGTTTTTCGTTTGTGTGAGTGCTTCATCTACTTGAGGTGGTGATGTTTCTGGAGGTACAGTGTCGTTATCTCATGTGTTCTTTTCTAAGAACTCTTATCGCTGCTGTTGATCTATCTACTCATTCGAAGAATGGGCGTTATGTGAACAAGTGCTGTGTTGCCTGAGTGGCGTTCCACTTGAGACTAAGTCAACCTTGTAGGGGGAAACAAAGATTACGATTACTCATATCTTATCACGGCTCCTCCTACATTCCATTTGGCTGCAAGTTCAGGCATCTGTTGGGGAATCAGTGTCGCGTGGCTCTTCCAGAAGAGCTCGCTTGTAAATAAAGTTTCTTCTGATTGCCTGTGGGTCTGTAAAGGGGTGAAAGGCCCGCCGAGACTCGCTACACGTCATTTTTTTTTGACACCCAGCCAATTACGAAAGTGGCTCGTGCCACTCCTAAGGGTATATGCAGATTTTCTCTTCCGCTTTCGTGTTAATAGGCGCCTTAATTGCCCAGCTGTGGCGTTGATTAGTGTCCGCGAGGTTTCCGTGCCCAGTTAGTGCTGTGGTAGGCTGGGGACATTGCCCTCCTTCTAACATCTGTAACGTGAAATGTAGTCGTGGACCACTAGGTAAATTGGAGCAAACACGCTGGACGTTTAGCAGAGAAACCCGCTATTTTCCATATTTAGTAAAAATATAACTGAGACTTTCATCTCCTGGGCCAAAATGTTTCGGGACGATCAGACTTGAGATTGAAACAATGCAACTGCCGGTGGAGCACTGCACCTGACTGCACAATGTGAAGAACTCTTTAAAAAAATTAGTACAGGCACCGCAAAAATTCTCAGAAAAAATGTGATTTATACCGTATAAGAAAGAAGAATGTGTATATTTGGCAACGTAAAATATTTTCCTAAAATAGGCCTATACTTTAAAAAATTGATCGATCGATAATCCGCAATTTTAACAAAATTCAGGTGCATTTCGGTTTTGAATGCTTCGAAAAGCAGAATTTACAAGGAAATATTCAAGAAATGTCATAATATTTACTGTGATCATATGTAATGAAACCCTAGTACTATCTACCAATTTTATAATTAACTTTATTTACGTCAGTTTCAACCATCAATTTTTGTGACAAATGGACCCATAAAATCAATTATAAATATTATTTCCCACATTATTATTATTATAATTTTCGTACACAACGTCGTAGTAAAAATTATGACTATATCCAATCACGATTTTCTTGCACATTTTTTTCTGAAGCATCCAGAATTGGAATATGCTTAAATTTGGTTAAAATTACAGACTATTTTAATATATTTTTCACACTTAAAAAATATATTTTAGAAAATATTTCATTTTGTTGAAAAAATATACATTCTTCTTTCATGCAAGCGTAAATCGCACTTTTGTGACAATTTTTGTGGTGTCTGTACCACACGAGTTGTTCACGTATAATCGCTTCTGAAATGAAATGTCTATTCGTCTGGTCGCAGAGGCAGCCTTTACAAACTGTAGGCGCGTTACTATGCTGATACGCTGACGTCAGGCCTTTGTCAACTAAATAATGGCGTCGTACGTCAGTGCCATTGTTACTCGGCGTATTGTACCGCAATGTTGTTCTAGCTTGCAGTAGTTATAACCTCTGGTGTTGCTCTGCATGCTGTAACCTTGCCCGGTATCCAATAACCAGATTTCATTGATTGAAAATCTTCGTGGGACTAGGTAAATGTAGTTTTAGGAAAGTTTGTAGTTTCGCTGTGTGCCCGCTTTTTAAATTAATTTTTCCAGTGACAGTGCCTACTCGTAACGATTTCTCTTTTAACCTGTGTATAGCATCGGCGTTGCTTGCTGTGAAGATCCTGGGTGGATTCGCGACTTTGTATAATTTTTTCCACTTGATTTTCTTGTGTTCTAAATTTTCTTTTTATATGCCTTTTAATTTTCGCTAATATTTAGATTTTTTTTTTGTGACAAAGTTTCCTCTTATCTATAATTATGCCTACTTCCGGTAGTTTCGTCTAGAATGTATCGCTCATTTTGGAAGCGCACAAAAACATCGAACAATGGTGTAAAGATTAGAATAAACGCGAGTCAAAACTAAAATATTAGTTTTTTCTTAAGTTGGCCCGTTTCTATGGATGACCTTACGTATATTCAGAACTCATCGGTAGTTGGTATTTTTCTTAGTGTAACTATAAATTCAAATTTATGTTGTGTTGAAAATTACAGCACCAAGTCAAACATGACCTATGGCACGTGGCTTCTGTGGATCTCGACATTTAAATGAAGTCGAGCGAGGTGATAGAGGACCTAAGCATGTTTTCTATTTGCAGTTAGCTAGCTAGTCGTTTGCCTGTGCCAACAAAACAATTGTTGAATACTTTAGAAACGCAGAGGAGTTCACCGCTACACCAGCATATTCTCTGTGTTGTGTTTTACAGTGTAGTGTTGTTGCTTTGCAGTGACATAGACGTAATCGCTACATAGAAATGTCACCCTGACAAAATATCTGCTTACGAAGCTGGTGGAAACAGTTGCATAGCATTGTCCTTGTTTAACGCTTGTGTGACGATCCAAACACTTTAATTAAGGCTCTGCCTCACAAGCCATGTTGAATTATTGGTTTAGCTTATTTCATTTGTATACCGACACTTATTACGAAACTGCTACTATACAATCATGACATTATACGTCACGCTGAAGTACAAACATAAATTCTGACTTTTTCGAGAATTATGAACAGATAAATGCCATTTTACAATCGCCATATCACACGCGGATGAAGTTTGACGATTACATTTGAAGGGGATTGTCAATTTTAATAATGCTACAGTAACAAATATTTCACTGAAAAGGAAGTTATGACATATAAACGGAAAATTCAACATGGCGGGTGAGGCCGAGCCTTGACGCGCTGGGCGTGAATTTATGTTCGACGCGCTCGAGGTGGGTATAGGTTGTTTCGGTAAACTGTGCACTTATAAAAGCCTTACTTAAGATCTGCTTGTATGCACATGTGTATTCTCTCACCATGTGTACGACTAATGTTGCCGTGGGGTGGGCCTTATCACTGTGTCCATGCGTTGGAGCCACGGTTGGCTGAGCGGTTAGACTGCTCGCCTCCCACCAAGACGAAGCGGGTTCAATCCTCGGCCGGTTCACTCCGAATTTTTGCAAGTAGGAGTTGTGCCGGACGATGCCACTGGTGGGCGAGTTTTCCCCCTACTCCTTGATTCCAGCGCTACTCCATACCTCACTTCATCCTCAACTGATGGGTCTCTGTTCATTATTTCCGCTATATCTTTCGAAAGTTTTTCCTTTCGAAAACAACATGCTTTAGATTTTCCTTTTCTTTTCAGTTGTTTCATTATATATATAAAGTTTAACATGGAAGTCAAGGCAGCTGCAAAATATTTTATTGATGAAAACGAGCTGACAAGCTGCCTGCCTTCTTCGCTATTACGCCACATGAAAGTTGTCTACTGCGAGTGAGTGAGTCGTGGCACTGTGTTGCCTAGACGAACACTCGTTTGACGTCAAAGTCGACGTGGCTTATAATAAAGTTCGTGTTCTGACAGTAAACAACAGAACATATCCGTATACGTCATTGTTATTTTAGAAGACTTGCAAACGCCTCGGAACAGTCTGCATTGGCAGAAAATTCTTTATTTTGCATATGATACTGTATTTACAAGGAAAATGGGGGAAAAAGTCTAGGAATTTCATTTGACAGGTAAACGTCGAAGAATTTTTACTTGGGTCAAGAAAAATGTAAAAAATTTCTACTCTGCAAAAATTGTTAGTCCATTCACGCTTACTGTGAAGCCTGCTGAAGTTCTACTTTTAGGATATTCCTCCGCGCTGTGCAGACAAAGCTTAACCAAATCTAAGAAATTACAACAAAAGGCAGCGCATCGCATTCGTACATAGTCAACTTTAATATTATTTTACACTAGAACTATTTGTTACTAGGCATTGCCAACACACGTATTTTCTCCCTATTTTTATCCCTATTAAATAAATATTATTTATAATTAAAATGCAAGCACGATACGGTAAATGTTAAATTTAACCAAAAATAAGATGCTTTCACATTACTAGAAGCATAAAACGATTATGATACATGACGTATTTAGGAAAGAACAGAGCTCGCCCTACATGGGGCGATTTTTCAAAGGTTTGATTTAAAAAGGATGAAGAAACCGCGAATAGATAGTATATAGTCGGTTGCTTACTTTATATAATTATGAGCATCTGCATTTTAGGTTACAATTTTTAACTTTGTGAATTGTGCAATAGCCAAATACTTACATCTTTACCAAGTAACGTAGGACCTATACGTAAAAAAATTAAGCATTTCTGTGTTGTAGTGGGCACTCGTGTGAAGCCAGTAGTGTGTCGCCAGAAATATACATGGGCTGAATAAAAATTTTGACACTGCTTGCTTGGTCTGTTGTAGGATAATTTAATTCAACTTCATTGATAACATATTTGTTGTGTCAGCGGTAAAAAAAAAAAAAAAAAAAAAAAAAAAGGGCATTGAAATGTTCCAGTATTTATAAAAATAGGCCAGGGAGATTGGTAAGATTCTACCCGAGTTGGGGAATGCCAAAATCGAATTTCCGTGGCCAGCCGAATACTTTTTGAGCCACTTTACATCCAGGTAGGGGTTGTGCCAGTGACATTTTTCAAAGGTTGATTTCAAAAGATCTATAGTATAGGCTATTCACGGTAAAGTGAGCACTTTCTGAAGCACTCTCATTTGGAATAATACCCAGTAAATTTATCTTATTGTAGCTTTAGACGTTGACTTTGAGGACTAGTGAAATATAGGCTGTTCACGGTAAAACTTTTGAAGCCCTAGTTACATTTTCCTATCAGCCAATTTTTATCCTTTGACCACTTTTTTAAAATAAATATCGCCATGTAAGTAATACACACAGTGTATGTATTTCACCGGACTTGAAATTTAACATCTACGACTGCAATAAATATATTTATCGACTATTAAACTAAATGGAATGGGCATCAAAAAGTGCTCACTTAACCGTGAACAGTCTATATATACACTGTGTCCATTACTTGCATGGCAATATTTATTTTAAAACATAATGGAATGATTAAAAAATGGCTGATAGGAAAAAAGTAACTAGGGTCTCAAAACTGCTCGCTTTACCGTGAACAGCCTATAGCGGCGAGCAGCCCAGAGGACACGAGTTCGTGGCTCGCAAAGAGGATCGTAGCATTTCTGTAGTAATTGCTCGCCGCATCTGGTTCAATTCCCATGACGTCCGCCGGCGGACAAGGCAGCGGCTTTGCTCTCGGCCTTTGCCGTGCGAGCAGGAAGCTGGTTTCTCGCGGGAATTAGCCGACATCTGCCCACCACCAGCCCTCGCCGCGGTAATAACACCAGAAGCCGGCCCTGGCTCTTAATTCCGACATGTTCTCCTCCCGGCCGGCACGCGCTCTCAAGTCCTTTCAGGCGACGTCTTTGACGTGTAGACAGGCGTGCCACTTTGTTGCTTGTTCACAGGCTGTTCGCGATAAAGTGAGCACTTTTGGAATCAACCTTGGAAAAAAAAAGTAATTGATCCTGTAGGCTGTTCACGGTAAAGTGAGCACTTTTTAAAGCCCTTTCAACAAGACTTTAACCACTAATAAATGTAATTTATTGCAACCTCAAGCGTTTACTTTCAATAGAGGTAAAATGTACACTCTGTGTTTATTATTCACAAGACAACGTTTATATTAAAAAGTGCTGGGAAGATAGAAATTGGCTGAAAGTAAAAATTTAGCAGAGCCTTAAAAAGTGCTTACTTTACCGTGAATAGCCTATACCTGCATATGTTTTAACGGGCGCACTGAATGGCATGCACCCAGTAAAGTTGTTAACGATGGAAGGAAAGTAGTTCCATACAATTAAAAGTGCTGATGAAACATGTGTAGAAACATAAATGATTTCTTTAATTTTCTGTTTTTTGAATGCCTCTTAAGTGTAAGAATTTTCTAGCAGATTTGAAAAATTTTTACTTTTTCTAATAGCTGCACAATTTCACTTGACTCACGCATAGATAAAATGATGAGGCTCTTGGCAGTGTTTCATCTTTTCATAAGGCGGAAGAATACACTGCGTGCTGAGTCCAAGGCACACTTGAATTTTCCTCCTTCCTCGTGTTCACTGTCATGGCAGGCAATGAAAGGCTGACGTTAGCTAACTTCCGTCCAGTAATTAATCTATGATATTATAGCTAGGTTGGCATTCCGACGTGTTTTGTTTTTCAATTAGAATTAAATTTGTTGCGGTTCTGTTAATTTTATTTCGAAGGGGAAAAAGGAAAAGAAGAGGGTGGGCGGGGTTTTAGATTATCGTCTTTCGGGAGACTAGGTTATTTTGATGTTCCTAGGAGAGTGTGGCATTTTGAGGTGCGTATTGTTTTGATGAAGTAGTGGAAAATTTTGCTCGTATGGAAATAAGATTTAAATTCGAAAATTATAACTTACATGAAAACACAAAACGGGATCATACGTCGCTGTTTGTATTCGTACAGATGCAGCAATATACACAGGCACACACTGACCGAAGTTAACCTTACACTTGTATTTACGATGTAGACAAACAAATAATATTCACTCTCTACAAAGGTGTGGAAAGTGCGGCTTTTTTTTCAGGCCACGTGCATTTCAATAATTATATTAACGGTTTACCAGTACATTTACAAAACACGCAGACATTCTGTTTGTAATATTTGCAACCTCTTGAACACGTGTTTTGCAACGGCAATCCTTGCGAGTTTACTTCACTGAAATCACGGTTGTTCGTCACTAGTATTAAATAATTTATTTGCAAAATCATTGAGTAAAATCGACACTGCGCACGTTTCCTGATACAAACAAACTTAAACTTATATACGTAAATAATATTCGTGTCGCTTATTGTGGAGGCCTAAGGAAAATGGCGGTACGAGCGGGTTTATAACTACATGCCGATTAATATTACATTTCACTCAAGAAAACGCACTACAACAGTACCTACAACCAACTAGGCCTATGTTAGAAAAAAGCAAATAAAAATAATTAACTGCCGATTAAATATTCCGACACACCAATAAGATATTCGTATTATATACACGATGAGAAGAAAAAAAACACACGCACAACGGCTTGCACCGGGCTGAAAGGAAACAAACATGGCTAGCCATTGGCTGGAAACGTTTACTGTTCGTATGTGTCGACATGCTCTGTCATAAATGCTGAACATGTTTTTAAAGTCCAGTTACTAATAGCCAAGAAAATCTAACATTCCTTTAAAAACATAATTTAAACCATAAATGTTGCAAGTATTACTAAGATTATAAATTACAACTTTCAGTCCCAAGTACTATTTTCTTCCCAAGCCATCATCAAAATAGCCAACCTAACAACACGGGATCCCGCAGCAGTTCATCAGCTGATACAATACTGTACGAGCTAGAGCATTTACTGGTTACATATTGCGTAGGTTGGTCACATTGTCAGATTTTACCCCACGTATACGAAATGGAAAATACCGTCCATAGAACGAATGTGTATTAAAAAGATTGCTAGTGCAATGGGCAATCATGTCTTTAATTTTTTTTTTCTCAGCGTTTTACTAAACGAGCGATATGGAGATTAATGCGGTGTTTAATGACGTAGCAATTGAGAAGAGGCCAGCGTCGTCGACATCTTATTGGAGGGATTGTGCCTTGCGAGGCGTCGTAGTCGTAAAGAAAGACAAGTGTTCAGAGAAAGAATGTCATGTGTATACAGAAGTCGTTCGAAATCCTGTTACATTTTTTTTTAACGATGCCTGCTCTTTTAGTGGAGTGCATGATAGACACACGTAATTTCAGTAATGTATGCCCAAGTGGCTAGTTGAAGGGGTGTTCTTTCATCGTTACTCGTCGTAACTCTATTGATGGTCTCATACAAGCCTCAGGAGTATGTATACGGAAAGTGCAGTTTTTATGGTTCTGCATTATAGCTTCCAAAACGATATTTTTCTTTTTAATTTTAAACATAAGCGCGCGTGCACAGGAAGTCTTATCTTATTCCGGATATAAATAAACGAAACATCCCCTCTCCCTTAGTTTTTTTTTTTTTTTTCGTCAGCCACAAAGCTTTGTGCCATGCATTGATAAGGGAAACTTCGGTAGGGCTAGATGTAATTAGTTCTAAAGTTTTATTAACATGAAACTAAGGTACTAATTGTGGGTCTCAAAGTTAACCCACGCGCGGTTTCTGGTATTTCATGCCGTAAAGACAAGCCACCGCTGTCAAGCTGACAAGCCACACGATGGCTGTGCTTGGGCGTGCGATTCCAATTCTTAGTACGAAATGGGGCAGCAAGGTCAAGGGTTTATAATTTGTGAGTCACTGTTAGAGCAGTTACAGCAAGGGTGGCTTTCTCATTTGTACATTTCGGTGAAAACTCTGCCAGACATAAATAAGCACATATCCGTGTGTAGGCCAAAAATACTAGTCTCTCTTTATGTTTAGTTCAAAACTTAGTTCGTTCGAATGAAGTCGTCATATTGTTTCATGGGACGCGTGAGGGGTGCATGTGTTCGTGAGGGATGGAGGTCTTAATAAAAATAAAATACTAAATTTGATTTATAATTTATTCAAACAGTTATTATTGACAGCATTGAATTATCTGTCTCCACTATTCTTTTTATTCAACAGTGAACGTAATATGTGATGTCTATTTCAACTCTAATAAATGTCTTTCTGAATGTGTCTGGTTACAGTCTACTCGTACTAATCATTAACACGTGTTCAGTTTTATCTGTCGCCATAATTTATATTGGCTTTCACTCACACATCTAGTCAAATAGTCCAGCCTGCCAGCCACTCTCTTCACTGCTTGATACTTGCTGTCGCAGGTTTTCCTTACACTGGTTATCTCGCTGCTCGTCTTCTATCGTTCGGAACTCCTCGGATCGGAGGCCTCTCACACTTATATAGCGTTCGGCGTGGCCATCTGGAAGGATCAACGCACCCCGAGTCACGCTGAGAGAACGAGTTCAGTAATCCAGAGCATTCTTTAGCTAAAGAAGAAATACAGCCAGGGTCAGCAGCGTTGCGCCGCAAATGGATTATCATGTTTCGTTTTTTTTTTTTTTTGCGACAGATACGCGGTTCGCTCGCCTTTCATTCAATAAGTTACACTGACGTGCCGCCGCAATCATATAACTGCTGTGCTTGTACCACTCGCTCGCGCGGGATGCGAAGCTCCTAGCGCGTAACAGTATTTTTACTGGTTGTGGTTCCCATTCTGCACTCCCAAATTTGGTCTACGCTTTTGTTTACTTCCGGTATTGCATGTTAGCGACACTTCACGTGACGCTCTTAGTTTGTTTACAGTACTGTTATTTATTTGCAACATTTTCCATTTTTACTGCGGATTATTAGTGATAGGGCAATTTGGGAAGGGGAATGAGAGAAGGCTCTACTGGGATAAAGCGCGGGATAATTTTTACACTCAGAAAGGGATTACTCTGATAGAAAACAGCTTTTCTTTGAGGGGGTCGGGGGAGGTTTTTTGTTGGAAATGTCTGCGCGGTATACGTTGAAGGGTCCTAAATTATCCAAATGTTGGTTGGTTTTTGACTACGTATGAGACGGCTCCATGGTATAGTGATTTTCGAAGCCTTTCCCTCCTCCATCCTTTGTCTGTTTTTGTAATTGTTACAGTGACACATGTAACTTATCAGTAACTTGGAGTTCACAGGAAAGAACCCTGATATTAATATTGACAGAAAATAATAGTCATGCCATTATCAACAGAAGTCCAAGAAACGACATTTGCCGAGTACTTATCAGTTTCATTTAATCTGTGTAAATTGACGCGATACAGCTCACTGAACTTGTTGGAAACATTCATGTCTATAAATATCGAAGAACGCGCAGTCGTATCTGGGAAACACGAGTGCGGCGGATGGCAAGCAGATAAGACGTTGAACTGGAGATCTTGACCTCAAGTGAGACAACCTCAGAGTTGTTCAGACGTGAAGGCTGGGAGTAAGCGTTTATAAATAACTGCGTGTTCAAGTGCAACTGAAAAGGCATGTCTCGCCCCTATTTACAGTGTTCCTTACGAACGAGCGGTCAGTTCCCCCCCCCCCCCCCAAGATTTGTTGCAAAATTATTGAGGTAGATTTCAGTTAAGTTTTCGTAAATTATTCGAGAGCTCGTAGCATAAACCTACTGGCGGCGGTTGTGTGTGGCTTGATGGCTGTTTATAAATTAAAACTTGCACACACAATATTCATAGTCCGGTGTTTGCGTATAGCGGGGTGGTACTTATTTGTAAAGGCTGTTCACGATAAAGTGAGCGCTAGGAATGAACCTTAGTGTTAGGTAACCATTGTGGTAACTTAAAATTATTTCACTTTGTTTTTTCTTTTTAATGCATCGAAGTGTAAAAATGAGAATATTAATAAAGTATTTACTTTTTTTTAAATAATTTCACAGTTTCACTTGAACGACGCAAGTATAAATTGATGAGACCCGTGGCAATGTTCATTTTACATAAGGCGGAGGAATACACAACGTTTTTACAAGTAAATCTTAAGCAGGACTTTCAAAAGTACTCATTTTACCTTGAACAGCCTATATCAAGTGTACTGTTTGAAATTTCAAAATTTCTGTCGCATAAAATTCTGATTCATATGGAATGTTTTGTTTCTAGACGTGTCTGCTTTTATCGTCATATGGGGCGACCACCTTGGCATTAAGACGACGAAGTTTCTATCCTAGAATCATTAAGGTCGGCCTTCGCAAGTGGAAAATCGTCACGGTGAAGGATCCACAGAACTGCTGAGAAATGAAGTTGTTCGAGTACATTTAACGTGATTTTCTGGTCTAATACCGCCTGTCTTTAGCGCTGTGCTGGTCAATAACGTGGCAAGACTGTTACGGTACATTTGGCGGGGGAGGGTCCTTCTATTTTGGTAGTGCAGATTACCTTCAGCGTCAACAGGTGTAGTGAGAAAATATACGTATTTTGTGTGAAATAGCAGTTGACCGCTCAAAATTCCTTTGATCCCCGCACGTTGTGGGACAAGAAATATCGGTAGTAGCTAGTTGTAACACTCGGAACTTCGATTCGTATCTGTAGATACCAATAAAACCACCCACATACGATGACTGCCAGATCTTGAGCGGAAAATATGATCGTGTACACAGCATCCGTCGTATATGACCAAAACCTACAACTAGATCTTCGTAGATCTGGATTTGAGGGGGTAGGGGGGTTAAAGGTTTCTTAACTTTATCTTGCACGGTTTCTCTAAGGGTTAAATTATTTACTAATCTGTATCTTTCATGACATTTTTCTCACCGTTCCTGAATTTCAGGCATCATTAATTAAGGTAACCTTTTCGTGCCACATGGCTATGTGCCATATTGCTCACGGCCTCAAACAATTCAGTTGTTGATTTTTTTTGTTTACTCTTCTTATCCAAGAAATTTAGATAGCAGTGTTATGACCGTGTACCGATTAATTGCCTTTAAAATCTTTATCTCTATAGTAATGCCACAGTTAGAATTTCTTATATTGTTTAACACAAAAAAAAATCAATTTGTCGGAGATGTTTGAGGTTATTTCGGAACATGCATTTCCTTACGTGTATTGTCTTTATGACCGACAAGATCGGTTCAACTGTTGTAGTTTTCAACAACATATGTTGAGCCTACATCCCCTCGCAAGAAATTTTAATAACTCCATTTTATTTTATATGTGAAGACTAATTTGGAGACAGCTTGCGGGCACTACACTAATCTAAACGTGGACGCGTAAAATTATAGGTTAAAAGAAGACGCGTTGTAACATATTCGCTTTCACGATTCAACTTTTGAGTGGCACGCGTAACCCTGTGTTCAGAACATAGACCGACTATTTGTCTCCTGCGCATCTACCCAACATTGATGTACTCCAAATCAACACAATTGTCACATAAGTCGCATGCTCAACAGTGGTGAACGTGTTTGTTTATATCTCAGTTTTCAAAAGATAAGCTCTTTATGAATATACTACCCTCGTCAATTTCAATTTACTCAAACCGAGTTACAGTTTGGTTGGAGGAGGAAGTGTGTGTGCAATCTCAAAGCACTTGTGTACTATTCAATGTTCTGACCTCAAATCCGATCCATGCCGTTTTTTCCATAGACGTGTTGGCAGAAAAGCAGTTCACTGTTGGGCCACTGAGACTGATTATGCGTAGCCAACAAGGTCAGCCTATATATAGTCTCTTCGCCGTTTATTCGCCCTTTTTGAATTAAACTTTGAAAAATCACCCCATGTATAATGTGTTTGGTTGTATCCTATATATGTCGTGTATCACAATATTTTTATACTTCTGTTAACCTATAAGTACCTTATTTGTGGTTAAATTAATTTTTTACTTATATTTTAAAACAAAATTATAATATCTAATATTAAAGTTAACTAATATGAATAAAAAGTGACAAAATGGGTGTGTTGGTAATGCCTAGAAAGAAATAGTTCTTCAGCAAAATATGATTACACATAGTGCGCACGGATGCGGTGCGTTGCCTCTCTGGTGTAATTTTTTAGACTTAGTTGAGCTTCGTTTGTATGAGGCGCAGGAATATCCTGAAGTAGAACTTTAGCAGGGCTTCAGAATAATATGCAGTAATCGTGAGTGGACTAAACGACCTAACCTTTAGCCTTTGGTTCAGACAGCGCCGTAGCGATCGCTGATACTGATATCCTCATGGGCAAGGTTTATTCTAGTTACGTTAGGAACAAAAGGCGGTTTTTTTGTGGGGGAGTTTGGCATAGGCATAATTTTCGCTGCTAGGTCCGCAGTGTTCCAAGAGGTAAATTTGAATTAAAATTTTAAGATACTTGACTAATAAAAGAGTTTTACGTAGTTACGAAGTTATTTTATTTATATTTGATATGTTTGATTATTACAATTATCCAGTTTTTAACTTAAAAAAAGAGAGAATTTGGTACGCGTGCGACGCTGGCTTCTACCTAGTAGCGAGAATTTTTAGTAGCCAAACTTTTAACATTAATGTTCCCAACCTGTGTAAGTTGTTCACGTTAAAATAAGCACTTTTGAAAGCCCTGCTTAAGATCTACTTGTATGCAATGTGTGCATTCTTCCGCCTTATGTAAAATTAATATTGCCATGGGCGTCATTACTTTTTTCATGTGTCGGGCAGGTGAAACTGAAAATACTAGAAAATTAAACATTTTATAAATCTGCTACTATTACACACTGATGTATAAAAAAAAAAAAAGCGAAATAAATAATTTAAATGGCTACCTAACACTTTATTCGACGTTAAAATATGGAACTACTCTCAATGTATCGTTACCAACTTTACTGGGCGCATGTCACTCAGTGCGCCCGTTGAAGTATTTGCAGGCAGGGTCAGTGGCTTTTTTTTATAGGGTTGATTTTAAAAAGTGCTTATTTTATCGTGTACAGCCTTTAGTTAGAAGTGGCATTTCCCATGGGAAATTTGTGGCGGAGGTCGGGATACTAGTTCTGCGCGACCGATAAATTCCAGCGACGTCGGTAGCAGTTGGGGGGGGGGGGGGGGGGACTGCCTTCTCGGTACACACATTGGCATGTCGGGGGAAGGCTCGTGGTGTATTTTTAACCCTTGGCTTGTTGGGGAATGTCCATCTCCCTCCAACCCGACCCTCGTGTGGGCTTGCGGATGACGGTGCAATTCTATGTAGGTCGTGTTTCTGAGGACAGTCGCGAGCTTTCCGTCGCGCGTGCCTATTCCCAGACCAGCCGTTCATTCAGCACCTCGCCCTTTCCTCCTCGTGGACCGACGCACTCGCGCCTGTTAGCCCCTTCTCCTGGGAAGCCCGTGGATGATTGGTAGCGGCGGTCAAGCTGTCATGCCGCTTGGGTCCTGGCTGACGTCACAGCCAAACCTCTCCCCTGCTGGATATGCCGACAAATGTAGCGACGACGCTAGAATATTCTGGCGAGACTGACTGGCGTCATAGGCCATACTCCTCTTCCCCGCTGAAGAAAGGCACCTGTAGGAAGCGCAAGAATATTCCGGGAATTAGGAGCTCGGCGCAGCGCGCGAGTTAGAGAAAATTCTGGGTGACGGCCTACGACACTATAAACTGCCGCTTTCCAGCGGCTAGCAGTCTTTGTCGGAGGCCATCTGACTAGTGCGCGAGCGAAGTTTAGTGTGAGACGACGGTGGTTAACGAGTGTACTTGATGTGGAAGGACGGGAGGGCGTGAAACCCGACGAGAGAAGCCTACTAAACGGTAGGGCGCTCGGTGGACTCTAGAACATTGCGGACTGGCGGGACATGGACTGAACTGAGGCGGGACTGAATGGACATGTAATACAGATTTTATTGTAAATATTGGAACTGTCAAATATGGATACATAATTTATAAAATAATTAACTAGGTTTTGACACATTGTCTATTGGGACTGACTTTTAATTGTTTGATTTCTTTGAGGTAATTATACATTGTATTAAGTGAAGTCATTAATTGTAGTCAGGGAAATTTTAACAATATTTATTGGCTGAATTTTTTCTTTTTCTTATACGGGAAGCGGTGACATAGTGGGAAATTATTTTTGTCACCAGCTAATTTATTAGCCCTAGATTTGTTGGGAGTGTACATTTCGAGAAAATTTTATTTGTGTGTACCACAATAAATGCGCCGAAATCCAGCACAAGCGAATATACAAATTGCATGTTGTAAACGAGACGGGAGGTGAAATACCACGTTGCATGTGTTAGCGTCGTCCAAAGTAGTGATGGGTAGTTCACAAACTACCAGTTCATTTTGAACTGGTCTTCAAAAAGAACTAGATGCATAGTTCACAGCGACATAAAAGAACTAGTCTTTTGTGATATCGGTCATTCTCTCAGTGCCAGTAACTACGCCAGGTGCGCCACTGCGCATGCTCAGATAATCAGTCGTTCATCGCTCCCTGCAGCTTCCCCCCCCCCCTACCTTCATCTATCCCATCCTCTGTGACTGGCCACATCGTAACGCACAGCACGAGACAGTTGGCAGATCTATGGCCATGCAAAGATCCTACGTTCTTTCTTACTTTCTCGTGCCGACCCCAAATGCATAGTCGGTTGCACGCCGGTCTGCGATGCGAGGGGTTCCCGGCTATCAGGGTATTGATGTTCGGCGCTAAAGACCTCGCTGTTACGGTGTGGTAAAACCCTCTCACTCACTCGTACTATAAGTACGATGTTGCCAGACATACGGAAATTCCCGTATCTGCAAGAAAATACATTTGATAGCCGCACCAATATGAGTATAGATATGGCAGTAGAATATAGAAAAACGCTCATTAATGTAATGTCAAGTTTTACACACTCGCAATAAAAAAGTGAAAAACTGCTTTTTTTCTAGTATTTTCACTCAATACTTCGGATATAGCTTTTTGACTATTTGCGTCATATTAAAATTAAGTTTTTTTTTTGTAATTAAAGTTTTGTTAAAATGATTCTAATACTGGTACAAATAAATCCATTGTGTCGGAACCATTTTTGTTGAGTTTGTACACGCCTGACGTGGAAAAATTAACTTTACACCTGGTTGTCTCTCGCAACACAACCTATTATAAAATTTGTTGAGGTCGTTACTGTCAGTGCCAAAAGTAATCTGGTGTTATATTACACAAAATAGGCGTGGATAACACAGTATAAAGATATTTCCCGTATTCAGTTATCTTACTTCTATATAAAAAATAAGTAATTTCATCTACACACAATAAAGCACTAATTCTTTAGCAATTAATTTTCAAACGTCACTTGTATGCTTCTCTTTCCGTTTCATGCTTGCTTAGATTCGTCTGAGGAGGGGAAATGGAACTGTGAAAGAGGAAACAGAGAAAGACCTATCTATATCTAGTTCTAGGGCCGAGGTACAGAGAAAGTATCGAGTTCTCGGACCGAGGTTACACTTGCGCTCTGCAGTTCGCCAGTACGCGTGATCATTCGACTGTGACCTATATAGTTCAGAAGAACGGTTCCCGATGAACTGTTCTCAAATGTGACTAGTTCGGAACTACCTAGTTCATTCTAGTGAACTACATTTCCCATCACTAGTCCAAAGCTTCAATCACAAGTTACACACTAACGCCCGGTTACACCATCTTTCTCGATCCGAGATCGAATGATGCTAGATCCGAACCAGGATACATTTTGATCTTGGTTCCAATATATGTGTTGCACCCACGAAATTTCGTTATTCTGGATCTCCGATTAATCGATCTTGGTTTCAAAGTGAAAGCTCGAGATTAAGTATGAGAAATTTTTCTATTGGTTCGTTATATATGACGTCATGGAGAAAGGCGTATTTTTCACTAGATAGAACTAGATGTATGATGTTTTATCTGTTTTGAGTGAATTATTATTGTACGAATTTTACTGAATAATATTCAAGTGCGTATAATGTTGTTTTAATTTCCCAAGAAAACAATCGAACGTAGTTCTATCTGTTCGCGTATTTTCAAACTACATTTGTCGACGATGGCTGCTGATCTCAAATCGAGTTTTGGAACTGCCAATTTCGGCGGTTCCAAATGAACTTCATCTCAGATCTCCAATCCAGCACTGAACTCGAATGGTGCAACAGTTTTCTGTGTCGATCTAAGATCCTATCTCGGATCGAGTTTCGAACCACGATGGTGCAACCGGGCGTCAAGAGTGCGAATAAGTAATAGAAGTGAATCATCGGCGAACATTTTTTTTTCTGCACTGCTGGAGGCTGGCGTTTGATAGATGTTTTTATCTGCGGGATATCTTATCTGCATGTAGCATATCGCGGCGGGTACAGCGAACGGCAATATGTCGAGCCTCGTTTTAAAGTCACCGCCTTATAAGGTTCGCCGCGCTGCGTTATGTAGCGTGTTATCAGCGCCGTAAATGGGGAGTGGTCGCGCAGGGACGTAAGCTTCTTACGCAATAGAAAACTTTTAACATTTGACTTTGTTTCCTTTCCTCTGACGAAATCGCCAATATACAATACAAAATTGTAAAGTCAGAGTTCAGACAATTGAACATCTATTCTGCGAGTTTCGTAAAAATCTTATGTAAATAATTATATTATCCAGGAATGCATTTTACGCACATTTTTTTTAATAGGTTTAAAATTACCACGAAAAGTTTATTTCAAAAGAAAAATCTCATTTGTTTACTTTATTAAAATATATGTCAATTCATATATTTCCTCTTCACATTCTATTTGTATGCAATTTATTTAATTTAAGACGAGCTTTGTTTAATATACCGATATTAAAGTCGTCCTACAATCAAATAATGCACTTTCCACATAATCACTGTTAAATTCTCGGCAAAATGGCTGCTTGACCTTGACTTTAAATTTCAACTTCTCGAAATCGTATACTCAAAAGAGTGCTTGACTTATCTTTGGCAGTTCCATTGTGTCAAGCTCCATAAGAAACATGTCGGAAAGCAAACGTAAAGTCAAATGTTAAAGTTTCCAATTGTGTAAAGGGCCTGTAATCTGGACGATGCTAGCTTGTCGCCTCGGGACGGGGTCATTACGTGCCATTGAAAAGATTAGGCCCGCGTTTCGATTCGGGCCGTCGGGATACGCGTGCTCCGGTCGTCTGGCGCTTGATGGATGTCCGGGGAGTCGTTTCCTTGTCTCAATTATGTCTGGGATAATTCGCGAGAATCGTTCAAGCAGATTGCTGTTTTATTGTTTGGGTTAGTGATGGTCCGACGCAGACGGGCCTAAGCAGCAAATTGCAGGCGAGCCGGCGCGCAATTTGCTGAGTCACCGGTTTTATCCCCGTGCGTTAAGTGCTGTTCACGATAAAGTGAGCACTTTTGAAATCCACCTTAGAAAAAAAGTCACTGCCTTACCCGCATATACTTCAACGGGCGCGCCGAGCGACATGCGCCCAGTAATGTTGGTAATGATGGCTGGAAAGTCTGTCTCTTAACGTCGAATGAAAAGTGTTAGGTAACCATTTGTGATAACTTAAATAATTTCTTTCCCTTTCTGTTTTTTATGCATCGGTGTAAAAATTATCAGATTTAGTAACATTTTTAGTTTTCCAATAATTCCACAGTTTTACTTGACCGACGCATGAATAGAGTGATTACGCCCATGGCAATGTTAATTTTATATAAGGCGGTACGTAACATGCAGGGCTTCCAAAAAGTACTCATTTTTACCGTGAACAGACTATATCTATAACACATGCACGCAACTTCAAGCACACACTGTTCACTCCATTTTGTGCAAGTTAAATATGGGAATGAGTGAGCGAAGAGCTTTGGGCGGCTCATAGAAGATCCGGTGAGGGTGAAGAGGTGAGAATGGAGCAGCGTCGGAATGAAAGGGTGGGGGAAACGGGAGCTCCGCGGAAAAAAAAAACCCCCGCCGACCAGCGGCAGCGTCCGGTACGATTCCAACTTGAGAAAATCGTGGAGTGACCCGACAGGGGATTGGACACGGTTCGCCTTGTTGGGAGGCGAGCAGTCTAACCGCTCAGCCACAGAGGCCCCTTTAAATATGGGAGTTTTTTTTTTTTAATTTGAAAGTGGTACTTATCATATTTTTCGATAGTTATTCATGCTCGAATATTAAGAAAAAATATCACCTAGTATTAATGTTTAGAAACTACTTTTAGAGTTTTGACTGCGGCGTTTTTTGCTTATTTATTCAACGGGCGTAGCCAGAATCGTAATAGCTGCACTCAAGCCATCATTGAATAAGAGTCGAAGTCAATTTCTTATTTTGTTTACTCTAGTAACTGCACATTACCATAAGCACGAGAGCCTCTTTGTGTCCGGCTATTTACAGTAGCCATCCATATCGTAAAATAAGCAGTCACGTGATACAGTACACTAATTAGCATGACGCTTCAGTCCTTCCTTCCTGTAGCAACATGCACTTATATTCTGATATAGGCTGTTCACGGTAAACTGAGCATTTTTGAGGCCCTATTTACTCTTTACTTTCAGCCATTTTAAAAAAATCCTTTAACTACGTTTTTTTTTAACAAAATATTGACATGCAACTATTAAACAAAATGTGTATATTCCACCGCACTTGGAAGTTAACGTCTAAGGCTAAAATAAAATATATTTATTGGTCATTATACCAAATGTGAGGGCTTATTGTTCACTTTACCGTGAATAGCCTATAGTCGACACTGCCATGTATTACGCCGAACTCTTATTTTGAGCTACAACTTGTAAAGAGGTCACGGTTATATTGCCAGCATAAACATTCGTCAAAGTACATCATTACGATGAAAAGCTATGAGCTCAGATAGTGGCTACCATCTTCCTGAAGGTAAATGTTTTCTAGGTGACCGACTTTAGTTTCAAGTTGGAAACTAGTGTAAATTATTTTGGGGGTTGACTTCTAATACTTCCTACAATTAGGCATTGAATACCGGCGACTCGTCATTTTCTCAAACACCTTCGTATTTTCAACGTACTTCCAACAAACAAAATCAACCATCTCGTCTCGGTAAACGTAACAGCGGGCAAGCCGCTAAGCATAGTTATAAAATAATCTTTGTGTAATTTGCTATAAGTAAAAATGAAATTACAATTCTAATAAACTTAGCAGAGGTATTTCAGTTGTTCCTGAGTTTATAATTTTTAAACATGAGTAAATTTCCATTGACTTTTCGGTGTTGGCAACATGACTGTGACCTGGGAAAACAGTGTCTCGAAATGGTGTATAGTGTGTTGCCCGCCCCCCCCCCCTTTTTTTAACTATCTCTGTTTGCATTGTAATAATATAGTTTCCGAGATGCTACGAGGATCCTGCCTCAAGTCCTTATTTCCTGTTATAGGCTGTTCACGGTAAAGTGAGCACTTTTTAAGGCCCTTATAATAAAATTTTTCCTTTCATCCAATTTCCATCTTTTTACAACTTTTTAATATAACCATTGCAATGTGACCAATAAAAACATTGTATATATTTCACCGCCACCAAAATTTAATGCCTTAGGACGGCAATAATATATATTAATTATCAGTTAGTGCCTGTTGGAAGGGCCTTAAAAAGTGCTCCCTTTATCGTGAACAGCCTATACTAAGGGACGTCCAGAAGTTTTCCGGGATGCAAGTACTACCCGATAAGGCGCGCGTTGTATCATTTCGCCCATCCTCTGAATAAGAGGACCCAGTTGGACAAGCATCTGATAACATTTTGTGTGGTCGTGATACAGAGCGTTAAAAACGGTAACCATTCTTAAACGCAATGTTTAGTTCATTGACGAGAAATTTTCAGTTCCGTAAGCGGTGTGATCGTTCAGTTTCCTTTCGCAACGAATCATTGCTGTGCTGAAACTTCGTCGTTGCTTGAACTTCTTAGAATTTCGAACAGCGTGAAAACATTATGCGTGTGTTTGCTTTTACCTTGTGCAAGCAGGTAGTATTGTAATCTTAATAGGCAAAGTTGGGAATGATATAGGGATTATGCCATTTCTACATAGTGGTTGTAGAAGAAAACAATTGGACGGCATGTATCTTCAGCACCTCGTTAATGGATAGCGATTACTGAAGTTTTTGACCATGACATCGTATCTTTAATCAATCAATTTAGACGTCGCTAAATTCTCCCCTCTCCCTTTTACAAGAATAAACTTTGCTAGCTTCTAACTGGTAGATTTATAGGCATGTACGCATCCTCAACACCCCCCCCCCCCCCCATCGGAAAATTTAAACGGTAAGGGGCGGAAGCAAAAATAAAATGCCTTCCGCAATTAGTCAATTCAGATAAGTTCCAGTTTTTTTTTCTCCCAGCTTGCACTACGTGTCACAGTTATACTTTATTTCTAAAATTTTAAAGGAGATTTGATTTACATGTCGTACGTAGGCCATAACTATAAAAAAACTCAATAGGAAACATATCGTGCAATATTTTCTATTGCAACTTACATTCACTATATAAATACCTGCGCACTGTCCCATGTATTTTTGCGTAGTTGATTAGAATGTAATTAGTTTAGCTTGATGTAAAATATAGCGTACATCTACTAGGCAATTTATATTTGGCAGCTATCAGTGCTGAGATGGCAGTGACTGTTGTAGTTCTGCAAAAGAAGAAGAAAAATCGCGATTGATTTAGAAAGTATTGTGAAGGGTCGTTATATGGCTTTCTAAATACTCGCGGTTTCAGGAAGATTTGTCGGAAATTCGTAGAGTTTAGTTCGGCTTACCGTGTGAATGTATGCCTGTTTCTTAAGTTTGTCTGTGCACATTCAAGCATTGCGACTTAGTATAGTTATAGAGTGGTGGGGAAAATTTTCTGTTTCTTATAGAGTGTTGGTTCATTTCGAAACCAATTCGTGTGAACACACGCAGAAGTTTTCACTTGGATTAATTTATCCGTGATAGGAAACAACTTGCACGAAACCGTCTTAATTTGAAATATGTTTATGACTCCAACGCCCCCTAGTCACTTCGGTGGCTCAAAGATGCATAAGAAGCAGCGGGTGCAATTTTAAACCCGCGCGTTCCTCAGTAACTACAGGGTTGGCCAACCATGAAAACCGCATTCCTCGCCGGTGTACGTAACCCTCGCGAAGTTTTGATCGTGGCGTCGAAAATCTCGTTGATTTAACACTGGTCATCAAAATTCGAAGACCGGGATTAGAAAGTCATTCGAAGGGTTTGTTCATACTTGTTGAATAAACGCCACTGATTTAGTTCGCAGTTTCTGCTGGCGTTATCTTTAAATGTCTTGTACCTCGCAGTTTTAAGAAGTCTGTTTCACGTAACACTGAATTTCGCGCTCCGTGTTCACTGTTTAGTAAACCACGTACACAGGCGACGAGAAAAATAGTGACTGCAAGTATCGCCGACCAGCCGACGATGCGAAGTCATCTTCCTCTAGTGATTAACTTAAGATGTTCCTGTGTCTAAAAACATTACATTTTAAGTCACCTTAAAGCTTGTCATTTTACTGTGTTCCAATTGTGAATTGTTCAACGCTTTTGACACAGCAGTAGTGAGGGAATCTGAACTAAATATAGTTCCCTGTTGTGGGTTTCAGGGCCGCACTTAGTGTGAGTTGGGGGGGGGTGGGGGGGGGGGGCTCACCCACCCACAGATTGTTAATAGGGGGCGAAAAATTGATAGAGGTTGCAAGATATGTAAGATAAGAGTAGGTAGTTGCAACTAATAACTATTCTTTAAAATATAAACACACGTCGTTGCTAAGGTTAGTTTATTGAGTAATTTTATGTGTGTAATACTTAAAAATGTTTGAGAAAAAAGGGGGGGGGGATTTATATTTGCGCCTTCCACAGTGTGTATGCTGTGCACGGCCCTTGTGGGATTATCAACTTCATTATCGGTTTTAGAGCTTGTATTAAGTGGTTGAGGCGCCAGAAGGGCGCGAGCCTAAACAGTGAACCTGCCATGGTATCGGAAAGCAGCCAGTGCAGGTATAGGCTATTCAAGGTAAAGTGAGCGCTTTTTCAGGCCCTGTTAAAATTTTTCCTTTCGCCCAGTTTCCATCTTTCCGCCACTTTTCAATTTAAACATTGTCATGTGACTAACAAACACAGTGCATACATTTCACCATTCTTAAAAGTTAACACCCGTGGCTGCAATATAATATATATTGTATTAGTTGTTAATGCCTGTTGAGCGGGATCTTAAAAATTGGGTTTGGCTGTGTTGGGGACACGGCCGTTTGTTTTGCTTGAACAAGTCTACGTTGACGCGCTCGGACGCCTTGATATTTTTTTTACGTTCCCGGAACCGCTTCTCCCGATCGTATGGGTTTTCATGAGTATCACTGGATTGCTTTTGATATGATATTTCCAGCCGTATACGATTCCTGTATTCCGACTTGGTTTTTTGACGAGTATAGGCCGAAATTATGTTGAATTTTCTTAAATTTTCACATTAAACTTGTATAATTCCACCATAACCACGCCACACAAATGTTTTTATAGGCGCAATAGATTGATCTTGACGAGAGCTGTCGATTGAAACCCAAACGAGCGTCGTAGCTTCTCCTAGTCAAAAGTTATACTACGCGGAAGTTACGAGACGCGGCGAAACGAACTCAAAATTGTGGTGCCCCCCCGTAAGACGCACGATGCTTCGTAGTCCTCACTCAACGTAACATATTCTTTGATCCTTCAGCAATCTAGTGGTGTAATTGAATTTTGAATGTAGAAGATATATTCGGAGCTGCAATGCTAAACTGTATCCCCCGATTTTATCATCGGATTATGTGGATTCCTCCTACTATGGTCGCACATTTAAGTGTCCTGTGTACTGAAACGTTTTCTGTTAGATAGTTGTTTGCGCCTAAACGCGTGTCTCGGTAAATAAATGTTATGGAAATACGAAGTTTTGCCAGAAAGGATAAAAAAAAAATACTGTTGTATATTTCACTATCTTTTTACTTTATCATATTAAGTGTATTGTTGGAGGGAAAAAATCGTGAAAGTGGTCAGATATAGCATTTTTAAAGCATGCCTATGAAGTTTCTTTAAGCGGTAAGAAATAAGTAAGATTATACGCAGGTAGTTTGATCTGTGTACTTTCATCGCGTGCCAGTAAAACCGCATAGTTACAGATCTAGTTTTACACAGTAAATCTTTAGGACGGAAACACTGCACGCCTTGCGCGTAGGAGCGATGAGGTGCTAGGCGTGCGTGTTAGTGTCGCCCGTATCGCTCCCTCGCTTCTTGACCTAGAACGCACAGGTACATAGTACCCTTAAAGATGCATTCACGTCAAAAGTTCTCACTTTGTCGTGCATAGCCTATAGCTTGAAGGTGGGTTGCAAGGCAGGCCACTTCCTCACTGGAGTCCGCCAGCCCCACGTCGGGCACTGAAATCTTACCCCCGCGGGCACCACATGCATGACGTCGCCCCTTTGTGGCGTCGGGTTGCCGGAACCGGTTCGCGCTCCCGGTAGACGGAAATTACTCCGGAACCGACGGCTGGCCCCTAGGGGGCGTCCGCCCGGGTTGTTTCGGAACAGGTTATTGAATCTGACCCGGTTTTTTTTTTCTTTCCAGGAACGTGCTGGAAGGGACGAGAATGGCGGATCTGCTTTCACCGGCGCGTTAATGCGAGTTTATGCCGACGCGACTCTCAAATACCGTACGCTTGAGATGAAACATCCACATCCGGATCTGTTTTTTTACACGATCTTAGAGAAATGCGTGTATGCTTATAATAGTTTCCAGGTTCAATTGCAGTTGCGTTCAAATATTGCTGTCTTATGCAAGTTACATTAATGTTCCTTAAAAACTAATTCTGCGCTATTAACTTTCAATTTTTTTTCAAACATTTGTGTGCACTTTTCATCGTGTGCTGGCTTTTTACAAGCTTTTATTTAACTTGCCTTGTTAGTTATTTGTTTGTACGTTCGGGTGAAATATTGCAAGTCGATTTTAAACCACTTCCCTCCATCCAATTGAGCCGAAATACAATGTGAAGGTGCCATTGAGCTGATATGATGGAGCCGGAAGGTGGCCACAGGAACTCTACAACTACATGCAGTAAACGTCGTAACGAGTTTGTTTTACAAAATCGAGTACAGTAAAATGGAGATTAGAAGTGTCACTGCTATTGTGCGGGTGCCTATTTTGTAGCGGCAAATGGTTCTGAAAACTATTATTATAGTTTGCTCCTACAGTATGCCCCGTATCGGAATGAAAGCGAACTACTGGTCGATCACGATACATCATGGGGATCTTTCTTAGCAAGGGAAAGCATTCGTGATACAAACACATGGTTGGAGACTAAAAAGTGAAAAATAAAATAAATGTAAAAGACTTTCTAAACCAAGCTTTTATTTATAAATGCACTAAAAAGAGACAAATAATTATAATAGTTACACGATTTGTAGAACTTGTAAAATGTGGTCGAACAGCCGAAATTAACTTTACTACAAATTAATATGTTTGTATCAATTTATATTTAGTATATAAAAGCTTGGCGCAATGTAGAACGCATACCTCATTTGCGTAAGCGTAGTAAGCACATATCTTGCGCAAGGCTCTGAACTATTCACAATATAGAACATATATCACATTTGCGTAAACATAGAAAGAACATATCGTGCGTAAGGCTCTTGACTATTCGCGCCAAGCTTTTATATACTAAATATAAAGTGATACAAACATATTAATTTGTAGTAAAGTTTATTATGGCTGTTCGACCACATCTTACAAGTTCTACAAATTGTGTAACTATTGTAATTATTTTTCTCTTTTTAGTGCATTTATAAATAAAAGCTTGGTTTAAAAAGTTTTTTACGTGTATTTTTTTTTAATGGCATGTTGAAATTTGCCTACTACTGCTTGTTTTTTTTTTCTTACTGATTTCCAGCAGGCGTAAAGATATAGCCGTTAAACTTTGTTGTAATGTTTTCTGTGTGATTTACTTGCATTTTCCCAATAATTTCAGTGACTAGTTGTTATTGGAAGGCGTTCCCGAATGATAAAAGGAATGTGCAGTATCTCGCCAGACTCAACATTCAGTAGTTCGCGAGTTCGATGACCGCTGTATGTGCTGGTGGCGGTTTTAAGTGTTCTCTCATCCTCCACGGCTAATGCCGTTACAGTGGGATTTTCTAAATCGTCTGGGATCTTGGCTACCGCAGGTGCATAAAATGAATTGAATGTAACATCTGCGTATATTGAACATCGGCATGGAATCGCTAAGAAATGTTTCGCGTCGTGGCAAAATCAGTGTATTTTGGAGAGAAAAAAAAAAGGCGTGTCTGTATCGGGGCACGTTCGTGCGTTATATGTGAATACTCTGATATGGTAATAAAATGACAGTAACTAAATGGCAAAAGGCTATTCACGGTAAAGTGAGCACTTTTGAAAGGCGTCTCATTTGGAATAATAGTGACAAATATATTTTATTTTAGCTGAAGACGTTAACTTCCGATTGGGGTGGAATATACACACTAAGTTTATGGCTTACATTGTAATATTAGTCTTAAAACGGTGGTTAAAAGATAGAAAATAGCGTAAAGGGAAAAGTAACCAAGGTCTCAGAAGTGTTCACTTTACCGTGAACAGCCTTAAGTATTTTCACATGTATAATCCATTCACGGTTACTTCACACTTTTCTGAATCCCTGCATAAATTCTAACTCCAGAATATTCCTCCGTCTCGTACAAACTAAGCTAACTAATTACACCAAAGGACAACGCACTGAGTTGTAATAATATTTCGCGTGATAACTATTTCTTACTGGGCGCCACCAACACACAGGTTTTCTCTCTGTTTTTATTCAAATTTTTTATAAATCAAGTATAATTTATAAATTAAATTCAGGTAAAACTAAATTTAACGAAAATTAAAATGATTTTAAGTTATCAAGGTATAAAACACTTTGTGATACATGGGATAAATAGGAAATTACTAAACACGTTATACATGGGGTGATTTTTTCAAATGTTTGATTCAAAAAGTGTGAATAAACCTCGAATGGACTATGCAGTAACAGTAATGTATTGGCTGCCGGCTATTACTGTTCCTGGACTAAGGTTATCATTATTGACATTCTGTCTGTAGCTTATCTGTCGGGTCTCTAATGGACGCGCTCTTGCAAAATATAGGTTTCCGATATCGTGGCGTCGAAAATGGCATTACAAAATCAACATATGCACTGGCTGAAGACGTCTTTTGCAGTATTCTTCGTAGATACCACGATATGAAACCAACAAGTTACTACGTAGAGAGAAGTTTTGTCTCTTAGACTCTATGGAGAAAAAGGATATGTAAGCCTTAATTGGACATATTCTCGGTACCAGCATTTAAAAAAAGAGCAATGTTAGATACACGCCTTGCTGACTTAGGGAGAAAATATTTTTGAGCGATTGCATTCCTGTCTAGCAGTTGAATATAACGTTTTATTACGACATATACAGTCGAATCACATTATAAGGACCGTTTGCTAGAAGTGCCATCTGCAGCGCGTGGCCCGTGACGTGGGTTGGTGAAGCGGGTATGTATATAATGCGACCGACCGACAGGCTGGCAGTGGAACAGCTCACCGTCCAAATGAACCAGAGGGCACCCAGACACGTGTCTATCGCAACAGTTCAGCGAATGGGGCTCCGGAATAGACGGAGGGTGGCTGCACCCATGCGAACACAGGTGCATCGATAAAAATGACTGGAATTTGCTCGACAGTATGGCGACTGGATTGTTGTTGATTGGCGAAGGGTAGCCTTCTTCGATCCCTTTCATCTGCATAGAACGGATGGACGTCAGCGTGTCCGGCCAGAAACGTCGGGGAACAGACACGCTGTGCTTCCATTGCTAGACGAACACAAGGCAGCGGGGGCTGTGCTATGATCTGGGGAATGTTCTCGTGGTATCCTCTAGGTCCCATCATATGCGTGGAAGGCACTCTTGATAAGTTTGGTTGTGAATCCATCCTCTATCACGTCCACCCGTACATGATCGTCTTTCCTCGGGAGGATGGGATCTTCCAGCACGATAATTCGCCGCGCCACAAGGCTAGAAGTGTCCACACGTGGCTGGAAGAGCACGATCCGACTTCAGTTTCTGTATAAAAATCTAGCGCCTGAATTTTGTCCTGAAAACACCAGTTTAAACAATTTTCATGCAAAAAATAGTTCTTTGGAGTTGAAATGAAAATTTGAAACTTGTCTTTGGGCATGAAAGCATTTTTTAAATTTATTTTGTTTTTAAATTCTAATACAAGATATTACGTGTTTTCTACCAGACCTCTGCGATGCACTTAATGCGCCAACCGGGCGAGCCACCAAAAATCGTGAATAAATTGTTCACCCATGTTATTTCGCCGAAGTAAGAAGTCTATTCGCTGTATCTTCACACTTTTTTAAACAAACCTTAAGAAAATTATCCATATGTATCACGTGCTTGGTTGTTTCCTAAATATGCATTTTATCACAAACATTTTATACTTGTATTAAAATAAAAACTACCTTGTTTTGGGTGTAATTGAACTTGTACTTATATTTCATTTATAGATTATAGTATTTTATTTATAATTGGTTTGAATAAAAACAGAGAAAATGTATCTATTGGTAATGCATAGTAAGAAATAGTTGCGTACGAAAAATATTGTTTCACTGTTCACTGAGTGCGCACGAATGCGGCGCGTGGTCCCTATGGTGTAATTTTCTGTACTCTTGTTATGGTAACAGATTAACAAAACCACAGGAAATCTATTGTTTACTTAAAATATCTGTTTTGCTGTATGTCACGACAACCCTGTAATTGAAATACTTGATGTGGGAAAATAAGCTACGGTGAAACAAAAAAAAATTGTAGCCAAGATGAAAACGGCGAGATGGATTCCAAGTACAAATTCACACGGGAACAAGACCCCAGATAAAGTAAGCTAATTTCCATCACAATTACAGTAATCAGGCTTCATCAAGAATATACTACAGATTTATTTTGTGTACTACTAACAAAAATTATTTTAAAATACATCGTAGTTGCCAGACTAGCCAGATTTTTCCAGGTAAGCATACTGTATGTGAATTTAGTGGTAGGAAGATGACTTAAACTTCGTTTTGTCGGCAGAGAAAGGTCTTTAAACACTACCAGACAATGTGGGAATGTTCGCATTTTATGGCAAAGTTAGCGCAATATGAACGTTATTTCCAAACCTCTATTGTCAGAGTTCATGCTAGATTTCGCAGCTCGTTGTAGTATCAGCTCACGGATCTCTTTCGTAAACTTTTTGTTCAATTGGACATGAACATATAAATGCCCATCCCTTTCTTTCCTCATTCTGTTATTTTGATGGTATTGCCCATTTGCTGTTGGTTTAGTCATTTTTGGCTGCGCTGCAGCAGTTCAGGTTAGAGGTCTTCAGCAAAAAATGTCAATACTGTTTATAGAAATCATAGTTTGCAGACAAATGTAACGATTAAACTGATAATACAAATTTTAGCAAGGTAGTTACTGAAATAAACTCTTATTTATCCGAATCGTATTTGGAACTTGTGTGTTCATAAAGTAGGCATATGGATGCAGAATTTTAAAAAAATATTATACTCTTTCGCGCAAGTGCAGTCATTTATTGGTATGAATGTGCTGCCTATTAATAGCTCGGCCGTTTGTTTACCACTTTTTTTACCTTGTCTTTGACACTCCTGATAAGTTAAGTAGCGTGGTTTATAGCGAAGTCATTGACCTGTGTGTTGAAGCAATGTTTTTTACGTCGTGATTCAATTTTCTGAGGTATTACAGGTAGGTGTTTTACCTGCATATCGTAGTTTGTCATTCGTGTCTCCTTTTTTTTTCCTGTATTGTTTTACTGGCGACGTTTTTGTTTTTAATAGAAAAATCCTTTATTTCTGGGTAATATAGGCTGTTCACGGTAAAGTGAGCACTTTTGAAACCCTAGTTGCTTTCTTCGTTCAGCCGTATTTAAGCATTTTACCACGTTTGATATTACCATTTTAAGTAATGAACACAGTGTGTATATTACACAGCAGTCGAAAGTTAACTTCTAAAGCTAAAATAAAATATGTTTATTGACTATTATTCCAAATTAGATGGCTTTAAAAATGCTCATTTTACAGTGAACAGCCTATGCTTAAACGTTTGGCTCAAAGTAGCTACGGTAATAATACACATTTGCCAACTCTGAAGTATCCTTGGGCTATTCGTTTGATTTGAAAGCGCCTTGGGAATGTGATTGCAGTTTTCTTTTTCGCGTGGAGCCAGCCATTGAGGTAAAACAAATCCCCCCCACCCCTCACTCCCGGCAACATTATCCCTCTTAAATTGTCTGGGCGGTTGCGTTTTGTTTTCGGCTATCGTGATCAAGTTGGGCACGAATTCCTTCTGGCCAGTCACAGGACGTGTGTGTTCCACCTGTTGAGAGAGACTTTTCTTGGTGTTCTTTGGCATTTATTGGCAGTGTGAATGAGTTGTTACCTCGGACAAAACTCGTATGTGCAGCATTTTTGTATAGCCTGTTCACGGTAAAGTGGGCACTTTTTAAGGCCCTTCCAACAGGCATTAACCACTAATAAATATACCTTTTGCAGCCTCGGGCATTCCATTTCGAGTGTGGTGAAATGTATTCACTGTGTTTATTGGTCACATTGCAATGTTTATATTAAAAAGCAGCAGGAAAATGGAAATTGGATGAAAAAAAAAACTTTAGAAGGGCCGTAAATAGTGCTCACTTTACCGTGAACAGTCTATAAACAATGGAACACTGGGCACGATAGATGTCGATTTTTGCCACTGTTATGTCGAGACTTCTTTGTCGTCAGTCGTTTTCATTTATCATTATACCACTCTTGCACCGTCTGTTTTTGGTTAGTCAGTTAATCTTCCCGTGTTTGCCTCAAGTTGTTTATAGATGTCTTAATTCTTTGCGAGGAATTTTTGTGTGTTGGCTTGTCTTGTATACTTTTGTCTACAGTTCTAGATTATATCTGTGTAAAGGCTGTTCACGATAAAGTGAGCACTTTTGAAATCAACCTCCGAAAAAAGTCACTGCTCGTACTTGCATATATTTTAACGGGCGCCCTGAGAGACATGCACTAAGTAAAGTTGGTAACGACGAATGGAAAGTAGTTCCATATCGTAATGTCTAATAAAAAAGGGTAAGGTAACAATTTCTGATCATTTAAATTATTTGTTTCACTTTCTGTTTTTTAATGCATCGAAGTGTAAAAATGAGCAAATTTGTAAAATATTGACTTTTCTAATAATTTCAGTTTCACTTGACCGAAGCATGAATAAAGTGATGAGGCCCATAACAATGTTAATCTTGTATAAGGCGGAAGAATACACAACGTGCATACAAGTAGATCAAAAGTGCTCATTTTACCGTGAATATCCTATAGTAAATCTATTATTATGTGCTGCAGCTGGCGCCGACTCCACTGCCCCCGTGCCGTAATCGGAGACCCACCTCGCCCTCCCCTTTACCTGGAACGATGCGCTCGCAGCCTCCTGATCTCCTCTTCTGGGAATCCCGTGAATGCCGACAGCGGTGAGACTTGCTGGCGTCACAGACCTCCTCTCGCCTGCTAGGGTTTCCTATTCGTTTAGCGACGACGCAAGAATGTTTTGATGAGACTGGCTGGCGCCTCAGCCTTCCGCGACGCATCACGCGAGTTGGGGAAGATTCTAGGTGACGGCCTAAGACACTATATATATATATATAATGCCGCCACGCAGTGGCCGGCAGTCTTTGACGTAGGCTGCCTGGCAAGTGTGCGCGCGCGCGAAGAGCAGTGTGAACCACGGCTGGAGATTGCGGGACGACGACGGCGGGCGAGGTGTTAGTGGCGCGAAGGGACGAGAGGGTGTGAAACCGACGAGTGAGGCCTACTGTGCGTGAGGGAGCTTGGAGAACTGTGGAACATTGCGACTGTTGGGAAATGGACTGAACTGAGGTGGAACTGAATGGTGTAATACTGATTTTATTGTAAATATTCGAACTGTCAATTTGGACACATATTTTACCGAATATCTGAATAGGTTGATACACCGCCTATTGGGACTGATATTAAATTATTTAATTTCACTGACTTCTTTGTCGTAATGATAAATGTTGTTAATTGGTATCAACTATGAACAGTAAGTTATATAAGTTTATTGTGAGATTTTGAGTTCAGAGAATGTTGCTGTAGTTATTCTAAATAAAACAAGGAAATTGTAATTAATTCTTTTTTTATTAAGACGACCTTCCCTTAACGAACTTGTTATAGCCCACTTAATTACTAGATAGAGAAATTGTAACACTATTTTGAAGTAGAAGATGAATCTGCCTGCACCTTAGTAGAGTACCATTTCACACGAGAACACACTGTCCTAGTTGCCGGTATGTCTCTCAGTGTAAGAAATTTTATTTAATAAAAAAAACAGTATGGAATATTTCACTGCAAGTCATTTTTCCGAACATAGTGTATACTTTGCAATTTTATAAATTTGGTTATTGAAACACATTTGTGGTCGGTGACCAAAAATCGCCAGCCCTCTGCTTACATTTTATTCTCACGTAAGAAAGTGTTTTAAACTATAGCGACGATACCATATATTGAATTGATCGCTGTATTAAACCCCGTGGTCACGGTTTAAAAATCCCGAGGAAACTGCACACGTGAACCTTGTTTATGGTGTTTCCCATCGCCGCCGTAATGCTTCCTTATGGCCAACAGTGACCTTGAGGCGTTAAAATGTTTTAATCTTGCATCACATTTGTTTGAATTAAAAACCACGTTGTGTAGTCGCTTTAAAACGTATACAGCTTTTATCGAGTGTGGTACAGATATCAATAAAGCCTTTCCGGCGTAGTAAGTAGTGTCTGGCGTAGAGATGTTAAAAAAAAAAATCTATATTTCGAAATGACTTATATCGATACAAATAGTCGATACAGGCATAATCAACGATTTTTTAAAATCTAAATCAGTATTTTTCCCATGTATAGGAAATTTTTTTTTTATTAATTTTAGTAAGCTATGTTTTAAATACAAAAATAGAATTTAAAGTTACTATATTAACTTTGGCAACCTGCACCAAAAACAAGCGTGACATCTTTCTGCAATGATTGGTGTCCTCAATATGTAATATTCTAAGCAATTTTAAATTTGTCGTGACCTTTAATACATAAAGAATTCCAGTGTACCGAAAGTCAGTAATTTTCTTTCGATGTATCATTTCGCGATACGATACTTTTATAAATAACCGATATAAATAATATCGATATTTTCCCCCCGATATCATCATCCCTAGTGTGGCGTTCACCTGTAGTGTTAAAACTGCGGCGAGTCGTTGAACCTTGTCGTGGGCGGCGGCTGCCTTTCGCGCCGCGGGCCGCGGGGGGCGTTCCCATTTTCAGACGGCGACGAACGAGCCGCCACGCCACTTGACCATATTCGGAGCGCCGGTGAAAGTCGTCGCCTTTTACAGCCCCGGCACCTTCCTTGCCCGCCCCAGCCAGCCGAGCGGTTAGGCTTGGTTCACACAGTTGGAAGCACGACGGGATGCCCAGAACGTCGGCCGTGTGCACGAAAGCTGATCTTCGTGTTTTTGAACTCGTTGATTCACAACTGCACGTAAGAGGTCGTGTGCGCACAAACGAAATGAATGTTTGATTTTTTTGTGAGAGTGCCTGAGAAACGGGCAATTACAGTAGAGTATATAATATTTTCAGTGAAATTGTTTGTTTGGAATGGAGGGATATTTATGCTGCAGAAACGAGTAAATGTCGCACGAAATATTAATTTTGAGTAAAGAACAGGTAACAGTTCATTAAAAAAATTTCAAAGTTTATTCACGGATTTACGATCGCAAAAACAAATATTTTAAAGACAACACTATCACAATACCGTATGTTAAAAGCCATTATTTACCAGCACTGTTAAACGACGTCAAACTTGACTCGAAATTTCATTGGCTAAAAAATAACACACAAGTGTTCAATAATGAATACATTTTGCACAAGAACTCCATACTTTGTGCGTATAGGCTGTTCACGTTAAAATGAGCAATTTTGAAAGCCCTTCATAAAATCTATTTGTATGCTAATTGTGTGTAGTTCCGCCTTATACAAAATTAACATTTGCCGTTGGCCTCGTTATTTTATTCATGCTTCGGTCAAGTGAAATTGAAATTATTACAAAAGAAAATGTTTTGCAAATCTGTTAATATTTACACTTGGATGCATAAAAAAACAGAAATTGAAAGATATAATTTAATTTATAACAAATGGTTACCTGACACTTTTTATTCGACGTTAAATTACGGAACTACTTTCCATTCATCGTTACCAACATTACTGGGCTCATGTCACTCAGTTCGCCCTTAAAATATATGCATGTAGGGGCAGTGACTTTTTCTAAGGGTGATTTCGAAAGTGCTCACTTTATCGTGAATGTAGTTTGATTGTGAACCTAGCCTTAGCGCGTGGCGCCTTCCCAGCGTCGCGCAGGGCTAACGTTTATTCCACTCGGGTTAAGAACAAGACGAGATTTCATATTGCAGAGTTTGGTATAGGGAACATTTCCGCCTCTAGGTTTGCAGTGTTCCAGAATGCAACTTTTAATAGTGAACGGTAATAATGAAAAGTATTTTACTTAGTTATGAAATTATTTTATATTTGATGTGCTAGTGACACTCTCGCTTTAACGTTAACTACGAAGTGACGGTTTCGGCTCAAAATAACTGGTACCACGTGGAATCTTGTGTCCATAGAAAGAAATTATAAGAAGTAAATGTATTTTATGGGTTATTCGAAAATTTCACTATAACAAATTTTTGTGAGACAATACATGCTGTACTAACGGAAAAAAGTATAATTCAACAAGCAGATCGTTGGTTATATATCGATAAATATACGGCTTACAGAATACCAAATAAAGACGCATACGAGTAACCAACTTTATGGCCCTCGCTATGGTAAAGGCAATCACGTTGACTGCCTTTCAGCAAGCTCAAGTTGGAGAATAGGGCCCCAGTTACATGGCAGTGTTAATTTAACATATAGTGGACGAATGCACAGTAGAAATAAGTACAACTAGATGTTGGGCAGGGTTTTAAAAAGTGCTCAGTTTACTGTGAACCGTATGACCGTGACAGTAAGTGTTGCAACACTGGCGCCGCCGCGGTCGAGCGAGCGACGTTTGGAATCCTCGTTAAGTCATTACTTCCCTCTCCTCTCGAGTGTGCTCGGACCCGCGCCGTACAAGGGACGCCCACGACGAGCGGCTGTAATTACCGGAGGCGTTGGCCGAGGATGGTTGGCGACTTGTCGAAGTCCTTTACGACTGAGGATGCTGAGAGAGGGACACACAGGAAGAGACGGAGAGACACGCCCGTTTTCCCTTTCTTCGAAATAAATTGGACATTAGTTACGTGTAATTGGCTGAGCTCCAAAGACCCGCCTGTACCTGGTGCTGTTTTCTGCATTTGAGTGGGTTGTGAAGGGCGACGCTGTCTAGCTTATCAAGTGTGCCATCGCCGCTATGCGCCGGGCTCAGAACTGGCGTGCTGTGTGACGGCGGGCCGCCCTATCATTTTATTGGTGGGAAGTCTGTAGCAAACTTTTGTCGCAATTTCGCTCGTCTGGAGAAGTGATTTTTAGCTATGTCGGTGGGCTCTGGAACAATATTCGTAGATAGCGTGGTACGTGGAAAGTTCCATTCCGTCCACGTCGGGTATGTTCTATTTTCGTAGCTGAACATGTGGAAACACGTTGCGTGGTATCGTCAATAACCCCGTATTTAAAATATGCTGTAAAGCAAGTCACGGTCCTGGTAGACGGGCTCCGTCTGCGCTAACACTTCATTGAAAGTGTACACTTTAACCTACCAAGGAAGGGCAATGTGATTTTTTTTGCAATGCTGTGAGCAGTTTTTCGTTGGGCATGGTGAAGCTCGCAAAGCCTAACATTTGTTCGTTCATTGCGGCGGAAGGTGATATGCATAAAATAATGCGGATTAATGTGTAAACCTGTTGAAATGAGCGTTTAGTAATATTATTTGTTGGTGGCTGTTGTTAAAATGCCGTTTCTCTAATGGCGAAAGTTGACAACTAGCTACGGTAAAACGGTTCTTACCTCCCCCCCCCCCTTTTTTTTCCGCGACTTAATTTATCAAGTGCGTGTTTTCCCCAATTGTAATTAGTTCTTCACGGTTGGCTTGGAGTGGCGCATCAGGGTAATGATCACTAATAAACAAGCCCGGACAAATTGAATCCTTTCAGCTCGCCTCGTGTCTTCTCAATTTTGCTTTGGAGGACGAGTTAGTAATTCAACTAGCAGTTGAAAAAAAAATAGTGATTCCGTGATTTGTGCATAGTGAATATTATAGTATTTAGCGGAAGGGTATCTGGCAAATAGAGAAGTATATCATGTTTGGTATTAAAGCTAATATTTTGATATAACGGCGATTGTCATATTTACAGTCCAGACAGTGAATTATGAAAATAAGCAGTTCATTCTTAAATTATGAAAATAAGCAGTTCATTCTTAAATTATGAAAATAAGCAGTTCATTCTTAACGCATAGAAAGTGTAATGTAATTCACATTAATGGCAAGATTTTTTATTTAATTCGTGTACATTATAGAACGAGAACTAATGTAATAACGCGTTTGTTTATAACGTTTGATGTCATGTGGTCGACGCTTGGAAAAGTCACAAGATACGTGACAGTAATTTTTACATGTGAATTAAGTTTGCACAATCGGCATGAGAAAGGCGTACAAAAACGTGAACAGACTAACTGAAGCCCAGCTATTCTGTTGTTGTTTGTAGCCTAATTGCAGTTCACATTTAAAGTGAATCGTGGAGGTACTGTTAATTTAAGGAATTTAGGAATTCCTTTATTAAGGCGAGTACAGACTGAGAAGGGAAATTGAATGAAAATAGTATGTCCGTTGCACTCCATTTACATATTCTACAGACCATTTAACACGCATGTTAGGTTTCTATGACAACAGTACTCTTAGACTGGAATTATTCCATTATTATTTTTACTGTTAAATAAATTTATCTATAACACAATGGATATTTTGGCGTAACGTATCTGATTATTTACGAATATGCACTGTGTTCGTAACTTGCTTTGATTAGTACATAGTCCTTGCTCCAACGCGAACAAGATTCGATTTCCAGCGAGTTTGCTCCAGGATTTTCGCACGTGGGAATCGTGCCGGACGATGCCGCTGGTCGGTGGTTTTTCTCTAGGATATATATATATATCTTCCCCAGTCCTTGCATTCCGGTCTGCTCCATTCTCACCTCATTTCACATGTAGAACGCCTTAAGGCAGGAAGTGGCAGATTATCGTGTTTTTGGTGGTTAATTAAAACTTCAATGGTTTTTTTTTTAATGGATACTACAGAATGCTAACAAATTAACGCTCTTTCAGAATGAGACAGATGCAAAAAAAAAAAACAAGGGAAGGGAGGGGGATTTTTGTCTGCACAATGCAGACATGCTGCAGAACGCATGAAATATGCTGTGGATAATTTGCACCAGAGGTACACACGTTGGAAAGGCCGCAATTAGATATGTTAACACGTAAGATTGTTCGCTGGACCGTCAAGGCCTATAGAACATAATTATCATGCCTGAGCGTGTTTGTGTTAATGATGCATCGCGAATGCTCGTCGCTAGTGGAGATAATTCTTATCTGCACCGAGGCTTAGCTTTATACCTGATAAGCGCACATCTGTGTACTGTGAACTTTTCCGGGGCTTTTGTTATCCCCTGCCAAAGCTTTCTGCGAGGTTTTTCCCTCACAACGCAACATTTTTTCCCGCGTCATATATTTGCCTTTTAAATAATTGGGGGTGTATTTCTTTCGTAATTACATTTTAAGTTTGGTTTCGGTTATTTGTGATTTGCGAATATGGACTTCTGCATCTACGCGAAAATTTTGAATTTTAATGTCTGAAATCTCTTCCCCCCCCCCCCCCTTCTTTACACACCCGCACACAAAAAGGGGATTTTGAAGGGAAATAATGCAATGGCGCCACACTAACGCTCGCTGTGAAAAAAGATAAGGGATGTGGGACGCCCGTACATTTTTGTAAAAAATTAATTGGAATTTATTTGCAATTTTCCAGCGCCTTTTTTTATTGACCTAGCTGATACTAAATTAACCGAAGAGATACATTTTGTAGTATTCTGCTGTATTTATAAAAAAAACAATAGTGAATGTGCAATTGCTTAAAAATAGTATGGAAAAATCATTAGTGCGTGCATACACAATACAGAATTCTTGTTATATTGCGAATAATTTGAACTCTGTGTCATATGGTAGGGCTCACTTTATTGCTTACACACCTTAAACTGTTTATTATGGCGACCCACTGAGGAGTGAGGCACTGTGCATCACATTCAAACCACGTGTTTGCCTGTGTTAACGTTGCGTATAAATTATGAGTACTTAGTGAACAGGCTATTAGAGTACTTTTATTCTTACTATATGAACACTTGGAGTGCCGTACAGATTTACTGACAAGGTAGCTATAGGCTGTTCACGGTAAAGTGAGCACTTTTTAAGGCCCTGCCGACAGGCTTTAACCACTAATATATATATATATATATATATAAAGATGGAAATAGGATGAAAGGAAAACTTTAGAAGGGCCTTAAAAAGTGCTCATTTTTACCGTGAACAGCCTATAGAAGCGAGTCGCGTATATTCACGACTACATGACCATCGATTCTGTCGGTCTCTTTTCACTTTTACATTCGTCATATTGGTCTACTCAACACCCAAAACGCGTACTGTACTATCTAACGTTCCATACTGGCAAGCTCTCTGTCAATATAATGCGGAGTGGAAAGCGCCCGAATAATAAAATGTTCATTCCTACGTACTATCAGTGGCGAATTTAGAAATCTATTGAGGGAACTACTTGAGGCATAGTACCCTGTTACATTCACGTTCAAATCACTTGCTTAACAGTAAGCGTCAATATTTAATGCTAAATTTCAAAATACTTAGTGGATAGGCCGTCTAAATACTCTATAAAATGTTTGGTACTTGTACTAAGTGTAAGTATTAATACTGCATTATTAACAATGCACATGGTTTCAAGAATGTCATTTTATCCAGTGTAAAAGTAAGTTTCAAGTGAGGTACTCAAAAGCTCCTAGTCTCCCTCCCGTCTTTATTCCAGGCCGTGATCTCCCCCAATGCTGCAAGACTCTTGATCCACTTTTGCGCTAGGATATTCCTGTTGATGTTGCATAGTGTGGGGGTAAGGTGAAGTGTGCAAGCTGCCGCCACAGCACGAAAGGGAGGGTTGTTTGTCCTTGCCGCGGTGTGAGCATGCTATGAGATTCACTCTGGGGGGGGGGGGGGGGGGAAGTGTTTTGCAAGAGATTCTGTCTCCCACGTTCAACGGTGGGGAATTCTGGAGCGGCTAATTTCGGCCTCGGCTCCTTCGGAGTGCACATATTGCTTGTACTTTCGCGGGCGTGTATTTCGGTACATCTCGGTGGAATCACGCCAGGCGTGCATTTTCTCGTGGATTCCAGAAACTGCAGTCCTCGGGCGAACTTCGCCCAACTGTGCGGCGGAAGAGGGGATGACAAAGGGCGTGGTGAGAAATTACCCATACCTTTTTTGAATAGGAATTTTCAGTTAGCCGTTTTTCACGGTGAACTGAGCACTTGTGGAAGTCCTGCTTAAGATTTAAATTGTATGAGCATTTTGTATTCTTCCACCGTATGTACAATTAACACTGTCGTGGACCCGGTCCGTCAAGTGAAACTCTGAAATTATTGGGAAAGTAAATATTTTACCGATTTGCTGATTCTTGCACTTATATGTAGTAAAAAGAAAACAAAGCGAAAAAATAATTTTAGTATTCACAAATGATTAACCAACGCTTTAAATTCAATGTTAAGATATTGTTACGCATTGCAGCTGACAACGGCTGCGAGCTCCCGTTAAGCGTGGTCCGGGATGACCCACCACGTCCCTCCCCTCTCCAGTCTGACGCGACCCCCTTCTGGAGAAGCGCGGGAACGATTGACAGCGGCGAGACCTGGCTGGCTTCTCTGCCCCTCCCCCTTGTTGAGGAGCCGACAAACATACCGGAGGCGCAAGAATATTCTGAGAATTATGACCGGCGCAACTAGGGAATTAGCGAAACTTATGGATAACTGCCTACGATCCCACAAATACTGCATCGGTCCAGCAGCCAGGAGTCTTGGTAGAAGCCTTCTGGCTGAGTGCGGTAACCGGGTCATCGGTGAAGAGGACGGACGACAACGGGAGACTACGAGGCGGCGGCGGACGAGGTGTTCGTGGTGAGAATGGATGAGAGGGTGGGAAACCCGACGAGTGAAGCCTACTGTGCGTGAGGTCGCTCGGAGAAATCTAGAACATTGCGGACTGATGTGATATAGACCAAACTGAGGTGGGACTTAAGTACATGTAATAGGGATTTTATTGTAAATATTGGAACTTTCAAATATGGACACATAATTTATAAAATAGTTTAATAGGTTTTGGTACACTGTCTATTGGGACTGATTTTTAATTAATTTATTCAATTGATTTCTTTGAGTTACTTATAAATTGTATTAATTGAAGTCCTTGATAGTAAACAGTAAGTGATGTAAATTTATTGTGAGATGTTGAGTCGAGAGAATTCTCGTAGTTATTGTAAATAAAATTAGGGAATCATAATTAACTTAAATTTAATCAAGACCTCCACCCCTTAACGAACTTGGTTTAGCCCACTGAATTTCGAGAGAGAAATTGTAACAATATGGAACTACTTTCTGGTGTTTGTAACCATCTTAAATGCGGATGTATGCCAGTCAGTGTGCGCGATAAGTTTGGAAGGTCGATATCAAATTGGCCCACATTACCGTGAACAACCTTTAACAATTGCTATAATGGAGTTATTGTACCGAGTCGTAGCTTTTGTGACCAGTCATGTTTTCGTGTAACTTGAGATTGAGCGGAGAAAAAGAAAAGGCAGTGTTGCTCTGAAATATGAAAACGACCTAAATTCGTGTTGAAACGTCATGCAACGTCGCCCTGCAGTCGAACTATTTTCTGCAATTATTATTATTATTATTTTTTTCTCTTTTCGAACTCGCTCGTCACAGTTGTGCTTCTGTGATACAGCGACTAGGAGTAGGTGGATTGTGCATGTCTTGGAGAGTGGGTGTTCTCGGGAAATACCAAGGGACCATCCTGCCTCTGTCACAGAATTGAGCGATGCTGATATACTAAATGGCTAATTCGAACACAGCTCTAGTTAGTGTCAGTACAATGTGCTTTGCCTTACTCAGCCAAATTTATGCCGCCGATATGACTAGTACAGCTCGTGCCGGTCCCGAAACTGCTGCCTTATTTAGGCTAACATTTTGGCGGTATGACAGGATTGACGGGAATAGCCCTGAACATTTTTTTTACAGTGCTAATTGAAATGTAAACAGTAGTGAATGTTGTTGGTAAAAATAGGACGGAAAATAGCTTGTACTTTCTGTATTTTCGTGCTCAAAATCGAACAGTTGTATACCTGCTAAATATTCTTTCTTTAATGTCTATCCCTGCCCCTTATGGCTGCGAAAACGGCGTAATCTTACGCAGCTGCTAGTGTGCCAGGTCGTTGGTTATCCAGCGATGGAAAGCCGAACATGAGAAATGGAGTTCATTCTGCAGTAGCTCATGGCGGGCATTGCGAAATTCTATTAGGCCAAGTTCTTACATAAAGGGAAAAATCGCAGATGTTAAAATTGCGCGCTATAGGCTCTTACTACCTTGCATGATGTGCACGATACCCTATAAAGCAAAATTAACCAAAGGCCAGTCGATAAAAATTGTTTAATTTTATAATTATAATGAAAATAATTCTGTTTTTCATGTTAAGATTTAAAAAAAATGGAAATACCTGTATGTGTGCATAATCTGCATTCTTTGTAGAAATTCTGCTTTGATAATGCTTGAATTTTTGTTCGTTACGAACATTGTTATTCTTCTCACTCTATCCTGACGTCATCGCCGAAATTTTTGAGAAAACGCCTAGGTATCACATGGGCATTATCAATATTCCAGTAGAGTAATGAAAATGGCTATAAGTAAAATGCTGAAACTATATCATGCTGGCGTGTGAAGTATTGTGTGCGAGAGAAACCGACAGCTACTGCAGTGTTGCTGTTTTTGATCGTGACATCTGCAGGAGGGGGAGCTAAGCCTGTTGCAGTCGTAGACTAAAAATGAGGTAGACCGCTTATTCTTATTCTGCGCATGTACTCAACATTGACTTTCCCCAAAGGAACAAAACTGTCAAAGTCACATGGTCAACATGCATGTTTATACCTTAGTTTTTGATGGCAATCACTATTATGTTAATAAAATACTTTTACCAATTTTAATGTAGTCAAACTACATTGCAAATTAGTTAGGGGAAGTATGCATACATCTGAAAGCAATTATTTGCAAATCAGTTTTCTAATCTAAAGCACAAACCATGCCGTTTTCTCTAGACGTGTTGGCAAGAAGCAGTTCAATGTTGGGATACGGAGATTTGGTTGTGCGCAGCCAGCGAGATCGGTCTACCTCATCTTTAGTCTATGGTTGCAGTCCGCCGGTAATCACAAGCAGAAATTGTCTGCATGTGATTAATGTTCGCCAGAGACTCGTTAATTTAATACGTTTTAAGATACAACGTGAAATGTGTGTGTGTGTTGTGTAACAGATTGCCGTTGGTGCCATCTTGTGTGGGCGATCAGAAACATTCATTCGCAAACGCCATCTAGTAGTTCTTGTGACTGGAACTGAACAGGCACCTGTTTGGTACATCCGGCACGTTTAGTTGATAGTTGCTGCCGCCTGGCGGACTTCATTTCCAGAAGTGAACGTACCGCAAAAGAGAACTGATGTCTGCGGGGATTTCCTGTCTCGGGTCAGGAATACTAAGAAACGAAGCGCCGACAAAAAGCCGTAGATCAAAATAAAAGCATGAGGAACATCCTTAGAAGTAAAGGACATCTTGTCCCCCCCCCACCCCCCCCTTTTTCATGTTTTCCAAAAGGATAAAGTTGTACAGATGGAAAGTTGCGTGTGTCCTATCGTCACTATGGCCGTGTAAAGAAATAACTGTGACAAGGTGTCCGGAATGCTGCAGATTTATAGGAGCGCGTACTTTTATTTTACCCGTGAATAGCATATACACAATGTTTATTAAAAAAAGTGCTCGGTTCGCTGCGAACAGCCGATAGCACGTTCGCTTCGCAGGCGCATCAGGACCAGACCATCAGGCAGGTAATGAAGCACTTCGTCAGAAGGATCTTCTCTCGAAACCGGTTTGCACAGCTGTCTTCCACCTGTCGCCCGACTAAGCGCGGACAACACCTGCCCCGTGTACCTTTTTATTTTCTCCCGCCTATGACGCCATGTGCCCGGTCTTTGTGCACTCACAAAGGCGATGCTTGAGGCCCCGACTCGTAATCGCCGCGAACAATGGTGTAGGTCTTGAGGGTCGCTCGAGGGGATTTCTGGACAAATTATGACCCTCTCGTTGAAAGTTGTCTTCGAGGACCTCTTTCTCACGCCGTGACCACACCACGGCACCTTTGTGTTCAGCAGGACGGAGATGATTCAGACGAGGTTCTCGCATGTTGCGTGTTATTATAGAGAGGGCAGGACCCAGGCGTCAAAAAGGCGCCACAGCCCAGTATGCGAATATACACCCCGCGTGCACGTTTGCTCTTTTATGAGTGGGATTTATTTACATACCGTAATGACTGATATTTGTTTCTTAAATTAGGTTTTATGGTGCTCGGCCATTACGAACGGTAATTTAAAGAATGTTATGTTTTGTAGCGAGCAAAGAACTTGAAAATTGGGCGGATCCACGCCACAGGCTTGGAATGGGAACTTCAATTGTGTATGTGAATTAATTTTCTTAGCAAATACGTCGTATGAAAAAGTAAAGTCTAACAAAACATAACTAAATCCTATTTAATAACACGAGGGGTATGTTAAGCTAAACCAAAACGCAAGTCATCGATATGCATTTTTTTTTGTGATTTAAAAAAAAAATTACTCCCATAGTTTGATATGTTAGGATTCTATTCGGAAGCTTTGTTTAGAGGATAAGACTCCAGGGAATATATCTCCCCTTCTCCCCAGGCCTTGCTTGGTTTAGAAATTCAAGATTATTTATATAACATTTGTTAGTAGGAATAATTTGATGGCCGTATTTTGTCCTCAAATTTTATTGTCAAATATAATTGAAGGCAAAAATTTGATAGTGTGACAGGGGCTTACCAATACCCTCTTTAGCTAGGCTTCTGAAGCGTTGGAAGTAGCCGTGAACGTGCTATACTCGGAAGTTACTAGACATCTTGTTCTTGGAGGAGCAAGTACGAAGACAGCGGGTGTTCGTTCGTCACGCCCACATGGTACTCTGCAGCACGCCTTGTGTGTGTGTGTGAAGTAAAAAAAAAAAAAAAAACACTAGGGTTGCAGCTGACGAGGGTCCGTGAAATGTCGTGGGCCGAACAGAAGAACAACTGCCGCGCTTCCTGCTGGAGATTGAGGGAGGCCCTGGAAAACAGATACCCGCTCTCACGTACTCCAGACGAGTGCCCTACTTGGAGCGCAGCTTCGCGAGAGGGAGGGAGCTCTCGCAGCCGGGTTACTTTTCCTCGCTATTTGCTGCGCGAGAGTATCGCTAATGGCGAAACTATTGCCTGCTCCATTTTTTTTATTCGAAATAAAAAAAAACCGTTCTCGGCGATTGTGCCGATTCTGGTTGGCTAGAAGCACTTCCTACGTACAGTTTACACGAACGGTTTGCAGTTGGGGAACCGCTACGCGATTGGATAAGACTTTTCACACGTGTAGTAGGTCTTCCGACAATTTTTCCATCAGCTTGATTCAAACCTAAACATTATCAGTTTATTTATTTATATTCAGAAACCAAAAATACTATTCTCGAAGTGGTAAGTTTAGTGGGAGAAAAAAAAAAAAACCATACAGCCGAATGAAACTATATTTCTGTTGTGACTGCGGACGTCAAATGTTAACGAGCCTGCCTACCAAGCCGGCAGTCGCGAATTTCAAATGGGGAATCAATGTTAAACGAAATTCCTTCTCATTGAGTCAATTTTAAAGATATCTATTTCAAACACAAAAAAAACACGTTGACGCGATTTTCTTAGAAAATTTTGCTACATAGAATTGTTTTTGAAAAACAAATTACCCATATTTTTATATGTAAATTTCAATATTTACATTTCATAAAAAACATATTAAATAAAAAAAATGGTCAAAATATTTTTACGTAGCATTGTTCATTAATAAATTTCACGTAGAATACTTTTTGTGTGAAATAGTTATCTTTAAAATTAGCACAATGAGAAGGAATTTCGTTTAACATTGATTCCCCATTTGAAGTTCGCGGTAGGCAGGCCCGTTAAGTTACATCTGTATTCCCTACTTCAAAAATTTAAATGCCCAAGTAAAAAAAAAAAATATACAACGAAATAAACTCTTTTATTTCCAGTTTGATTTTAAACTGTTCATATGTACGGTGTTTTTCTGTCTGTGAGCCTATTGCTGAATTCTGATCTCTGCTTGCTTCTTATTGTGCTAATCACTAAGGTCCCGGTCCTACGTACGTTCTGACTTCTGTTAGTCATTTTTGAAGTAGCCCGTGCTTTGTGCGACATCCATCACGGAAAAAAAATTGTAGACGTTCATTTCTGCCAGATACGATTGATCTTTTGATAACGTAATCTCTACATTGATTATCAGAATGTCACGTACGATAACTATACACAACGAAAATAATATACAACCTAGAATCACGTTACGTAACAGACGTTTAGTGAAGACTTGTACGGTGGCTAAGAGAACTGTTGGTATGAAGTACATAGTAGCCGGAATTACAAAGGATATAGTAACAGCTGGTTAAGATGAAGTTATTCTGATAAGCAGTGCAAGATAAGAAGCAGGTATTTATAGATAACATTTCCGTAGCTACGCGAAAGTATCGCGGAGTTAGAGCTCTCCGGATGTGGCGAGGAGTAGAGTTGCAGGAGTATATTCTCGTATCTGTCCTGTCAACTTTATTTTCTTGACTAAACCAGAAACGACTCCAAAAATACGCGGTCCAAAGCCAGCACTCCATTTCTACATCAGTGCGCCCAAATATGAGCTGTGGTCAGTCGAAAATAGAGGTGGGTCATAGAGTATCACCTGTCACTGTGTATATGATATCCATTTGTAACAGGATGAGTACACTGTCGAATTGTCAGATAATTTTAGTATCAGTTTAACATTGGCCACTGTGTTGAATTTGCTGTTCCTTGCAACTGATAACATTTTTATTATATTTCAAACTAGCTGGCCCTGCGCCTTCGTTCGCATGAGATTTACGACTTTTTTTTCTTATTTTTGAAATAAGAAATTTTGCTTCGCTTAGGTTTTATGAAGTTATTAAAATGTCCACCATCGTTTCACTAAGGTTTTAGGTTATAATAGTAATAATGCTTCTTTCAGGTTTAATGGCGTTGTTAAATTACACCCTGCCATCGCTTCGCACATGTTTTGTGGTTTTAATGAAGTAGATATCTATAGCTCTAGCCACTGGGCCACTGCGGTCCCACTTGCAATATCTCTAGCCACTGGGCCACTACGGCTCTTGGGAAGGAAAGGGAGGCAGGGCAGCCCATAGACAAAAAAGAAAGGAGAAATGACGGAACATTTTTTAACAATCCTTTTTTTATGCAGTAATCCTAAGAAAAGTGTAATACAGTACCTATGTACATCCCTGATAACCATCTAATTTTCGGAACCGTTTGATATCTCGATGAAACAGACTAAGTTAGTCTGGGTGTTATTATCTATAGATAAGTAAATTTCATGTCAATACGTTCAGTGGTTTTTGGGTTGAATCCGGTCTGACACAGACCCTCAGACATGAAAAAAATTAACATTAAATATGGCTTAGTAATTAATTATCCTATATAAGAAAATAATTCGTAGTGTAAAATTCGAAAATCGCAGACTCTTCTATTGTATTCATTTGTATAATGTGCAGTAACGTAAAAAAATATAATTCTCAGTTTATATTTCTTAAATGCACAGTTGGGTAGGTTTTTTTTTCCCTTCTTTCTTTCTTTCTTTCTTTCTTTCTTTCTTTCCTCCGAACCTAGTTATTTGTAACTGAATTTTCGTTTAAACAATTTACTCTGTAAAAAAAATTCTGCTCAAAGGAATTTTTTCCCCTGCTCTGGTTCTTATCCATACTTTATTTCAGTGTAAGCGATATCACACACTACACCGACCCAAACCGCGTTTTTGTGTTCATGCCTGCCTGATAACATGCACGCTCTAGGCCACACGAGAGATTGGCGAATATTATATATAGTCCATTCACGGTTACTTCCAACTTTTCTGAAGCCCTGCTTAAGATCTACTTTCAGGATATTCCTCTGCCTCATGCAAACAAAGCTTAGCCGATTCTAGGGAATTACGCTAACGGGACTACGCACCGCTTTCGTGCGCACTCTGTGTAATAATATTTTTCGCAACAACTATTTTCTACTAGGCATTACCAACATACCTAATTTCACCCTGTCTCTATTCATATTAATCATAAATTAAATATTATATATTTATAAATAAAATATAAATTTTGAATTTAACCAAAAAAAAAAAGGTTCTTTAATGTTAAAAAGAAGTTTAAAGCTTGTGTTATATAACGCAATTAGGAAACAACAAAACATGTCATGCATGGTACTTTTTTTTTTTTTTTTTTTTCCCCCAAAGTTTAGATTAAAGTGCGAAGAAACTGTTAATAGACTGCAACGTACTTGCGAATTCTTGTATTTGATACGGAAAGTATCGGATACTTCGTAACATATGTGATTCTTTATCAGTATCGATTAGGAACAGGTACAGACCAATTGCTATAAAACCATCCGTAATTGAAACATTTTTTTTTGGAAAGAAAAAAAGGGGGGGCGAGATCTATCGCTACTACAGCCGTAGTAAGGTTGATTATTCTCAGCTTAGGAACAAAACGAGTTTTCTTATGGGATAGTTTGGCATAGGGGAAATTTTATGCCTCTAGGTGTGCAGTGTTCCAAAGAGGTCGCTTTAGTTAAAAATTTTAGCTACGTGAATAATAGAAGAGAAAGATTTTACTTAGTTTAGGATAACTACTTTACTCAACTCATGATTATTGCAATTATTATTTTTATTTATAAAATAGAGAAAATCCGGTACACGTGAGACACTAGCGCTCACCTAGTGGCTAAAAATTGTAGTTGCCAAACTAAAAGTATTGAGCTTCCCAACCTGAGTAGAATAAGAGCCCTTTTATACATCCGTTTTGTGTCGTACGACTCGGAGGTCGTACGTATTGCAAGTGCCTTCAGATAAATTATCCATTTTATGCATGCAACTTTGAAACGTCAGACTTTCTTTGTCGTCCGTTTTGTAAGTAATGTCTTCCTCTCCTAGGAAACACACGACTTCTATAAACGTACGTTTTCTGAAGTACGTGGCGTGCAATGGGATCGTTTTTATGCGAACGGGCGACTTGGTCGAGTCGTCCGCAGTGTTGCCAAACGTGTATACTGTTATTTATCGTGGACGTGTGTGCTGTGTTACCCCATTGTTGCTGTTCAAACACACGTTTGTCTGTGACATTTGAAACGTGGACGTCTTCAACACAGAAGAGTTTATAGATGCGATACAAGCAAGACGATCAATCTGGAATACCGCTTCGGATGATTACAAGAATATAAACCTACAAAAAACGCACAGCGGATCGAAGTGTGTGCCCAGCTTAAAGAAGACTTGGAACAACTAGAAGCAAAGGATAAAGACCTTTTCTGTAAGTGGAATCCAAGCAGAATGGCATATGTATTGGGTAAACTAACCAGGGCCATGTCCGAAATGACAAATACGGTATAGTGTAGATTCGTGATTCGGTAGGTATAAATTTGGACGTTGCCAGCTGTCACTTGTTTCACATTTGTGCAACATAATTTTAGATTAACAATTACAACCAATCGAATATAACTTTAAATATCACCATGGCTTGTAACTAACGTAATATTTCTACAGTCATGCCTGGAATGCTCCGAATGTTATTAAATTCGAACATGGTAGCCTAAATGCCGCATTAACGTATTGTAAGACAATTATCGTCACCATAGTACAGAAGAGATCTTTGTTTCGAAGTCCCCTGGGCCACCACATATGCCAGACAATTATTCAAAGGGTTAGAATGAAAGTTATACCTTTGAATTGCCTGACAACTCTCCAGACAGATTTAGTGAACATGGCTTTCGTTAAAGACGTTGCAGTATCTTTGTCGGTTATTGGAGAAATGTGTAATGACCTTCCCGCTAATATTTGTTTACATATTTGTGTCCCTTTTGAAACACTTTTGCAAAAACAAATATTTTTACAGACACCTTACGACATTTCACGATGGAACGGACAATCTAAAATAATTAGAATTTCCCGTTGTCCTCCCTCAATAATCTAAACAAGTTACGAGATGCACGTCTACATGTCACGCACAATATTTTGGATGAACATCCTAACTTCTTTGCCTTCTTTTTCTCACAATGCGACAATAGGCATACACCACGCACGGATCCATCTATACGAATGACATACTTCCGTGCAGTGATCATGTGGGTAATACCAAAAATGGACGGCATTTGTTGCTGAATGTGGTATTTATAAAACGCACAACTTCTGTCGTATGGCACAAAACGGATCCATAAAAAGAACTCCAAGCTTAGCAGTGGTGTGCGGCCGTGCGTCCTTGGATCCTTGCGCTGGCCGCCACGGGCGGGGATCTAGGCAGTGGCCATTGATGCGCACGCGCCCTTGCCCGGCGCGGCGTGACTAATACGCGAGGCCCAGCGTGGCGTCGTCATGCGGGCGATTTGGGGCGGTGATGTCATTGGCGGGATGTGGACGGCGCTCGTGCGTCACCGCGCCCCGACGTGTGGCGGCGCTCCGTCCGGTCCAGTTTAGACGTGTCGCTTCACCACCTAGTTGTGATGTTGCCAATATTGATCAAGGCTGTTCACGGTAAAGTGAGCACCTTTGAGGCGTCGTTACTTTCATCCTGTCGTCTATTTTTTAAATCTTCCACCACTTTTTAAAATAGATATCGCCATGTAAGTAATAAATATATTGTACATATATTCCACCACATTCTAAAGTTTGCGTCTAAGTCCACAATAAAGTTTATTTATCTATTTAGACTCGTTATTTTTTGTAGGCGGAGTTAAGGCATGATTTGCGTTCTCTACCACTGAACCCATTGTACTACAACATACATTCCATATATAAAAGCAATACTTATAGTAAAAAGAAAATGACATAGATCAATATATCTAGCTATTATGACTAACTGGTAATGTGATGTACACTACGCTAATATAACAATCCATATTACTAATCTAACTATACATGTTCCAACAATTCCACGTAATTAATTAACTGGCATTACTGTACAATATTAAGAGTGGTATGGTTGTATTCACGAATCAAGTATCAAGAACGTGTCACCCCAAAGGTAGACTAATAATAATAAATATAGGTACTAAATTAACTACATAACATACAAAGCAAGACATTCTGATAGATCACATTCTCGCATTAAGTTGACAAATACTAAGTTACACAAAATAGTATTTACACTATTAATCCCTCGAGTTGATACAAAATTACGTTTGCAAGCTCTGTTACCCATAGATATGCATATGCATGTGTGTATATATATATATATATCTATATATATATATATATCAGATAGAGATGCTATTTATCCCAAATGAGAGGGCTTTAAAAAGTGCTCACTTTAACGTGAATAGCCTATACGATTTACTAAGTGAATTAATTTCGAGACACATTAATCTGACACTGTAGTATTATTCGAATTGGCTAAACTCACGTAAAACAGTATTTAGAAAACAGTATGGCAAACCATATTCGGTTTTGCAGCGTGGTGCTCTGACAATAATCTAGTTTGGTGGCGTCCCTAATATTTCGATCCGTTTGTTCTTTTTTCTAGGGACACTGTTCCTCCAGACTACTTCAACAGTGGTTACGAAATATTTATCCATTTTTAAGTATGTTTGTTGTGCAACGAATTCATATGACTATATATTTAACTTGTATGCACGTTCCATGAACAGAAATATGTGTGTAATATGATTTGAGTGCGTCGTAGCAAAAACTCTTTATAAGCCCTGAATAAATTCGAACGTCTTCACCTTTCCCCCGCACTTTCACTAACTCGTGTATCGTTAAAAAATTTAATTCGTTTATTTAACTAACTTAATAGATGCTGCTTTGCAGGGACAAAGTAAATTTCCTTTTAAAAATTTTGGTTAGAAAAATATTTTTTTAAGTATTGTTATACATTTCGAAGGGCTCATATTTTTCCTAAATTTCTCTTATTCTAAAAGTTCCACATAGGATCTCTCTAAATAATTGAATTGCTCTCAAGTTGTGTGGTGGTTGGCAGTAGGATACTAAATGTAACTAAATTCAATACTCAAACGTCTAGGGATGTTAAAGAGACTAAACAGCTATTTTTTTATTATTAAATAACCATATGTCAGAAATTGATAATTGAGGTACTTTCTGGCGTGATTGAGAATGATAATTAAAACCATTAGATCTCTATTTAATTGTAATGTTGTACAAAAACTGTTCAAAAGTGCTGGTTCCTGCTGCAATACAAGCTCTGCACTGACGTGCCTTTTCCTGTCCTACATATTCAACGACCCGAGGCAAGCTATTTCTCCGAATCAGTTGGCGCCCCATACATCAGGATCTTCAAAATAGTCAAGTGTTGAGGTCGGGAGATCTTGAACGGTGCAACTTCATGTGCGTTTCGCGACGTTCGCGAGAAATTGATCTCCGTATTTGTTACAGTGTTAACAGGTTTTTAAAAAAAAATTACCGCCAGACCACGCATAAAAATAGCTGTTTACAATTTTAAAAAAAACCGCTATTTTTATAAAACTATTTTAAACGAAGTAATTACAGTATACCTGTATTCAATAATAACTTTGCTGTTCAAACACGTGTTTATAAAAGCAATAATTTTTTTTTTTTGTTTTAATTCTTCTTTAGGATGTGGTTTTCTTTGACTCGTCGGGGTTAATTTCAGCTTCCTCAGAAGAAATGGGCACGACTCGTCCTTGTTTTATTATACGAATTTAACCGGGTACCCGTCAGTAGCCACGAAGTCATAAGCCGTATTTTAGGGCTAGTGACTTTTGAGCTATTGCCGTGCGCCCATATAACCCACGTAATTTATTTTCTTACACTGCGGGGGGAAATGCTAGATTTCTCGCTAGGCTGGATTAAAGTTTGAAGACGTTAAATTTAGCGGGGAAAGAAGCTAAATTGGCGACACTTGATTCTGTGAGCAATGGATTGGCCGCGGTGGACCCACTGCATGGCCTACTCGTTCTCCTGATCTCACCCCGCTTGACTATTTGAAGCGGGAGGCCGCACTTTTGAACCGTTTCTGTAAAGGATTACAATGAAATTGACACGTGCTTAATGATTTAATTCTTATTAACGTCAAAATATTAATCGCCATTCGACCAGTCTACTATTTCCTCTTGCATGCTGCTTGCACGTGTTGTTCTTGGCCGGCCTCGAGAGAGGATGTGGCGAGGCAAGATGTAGTGGAAAGACTGAGGCCGTGTCTGAATTCGCCTGAAGTACATACTTGTGCATACCTGCCTCTGGAAGTGATGTAAGTGCTGTCAGAATTGCAAGTGAAGTATGTAAGTAAACGAAGTTGTTTACTTAAAACACGTATTTGCAGAATATGTGCCGCAATTTTGAGAAACAATTTCTAGGTTTGAATTTATTTCCGACCTAATTATTTTATTTAATGATTAAGAGGGCATCATTACTACTTCGTAGACATAGAATTTTGAACTGAGTAAATAATTATCACAATTTTCACCTTAAAAAAAGTTTAAACAATAAATTCTTATTAGGCCTATGTTCCTAACCTACAGAAGCTAAGGTAACAAAAGCAATCCAAATTGCACTTACATACAATAATGCAAGACAATAAATGTTAATGTAAATCAAATTGAAATATTTTTTAATACTTGATTTAGCCCCTAAAACTTTCGACAATTATCAAATTCTTTAGTCGGAATACACGTACATTAAACGTGTTACCTGGTTAATAACTTACCGAAGTCAACAATACTGCCTGTCCGAATTCATCAAGTTTGGTGCCAAGTGTAAGTGAAGTACGCAAGGATGCAAGTACGCAAGTATATACCTGAATTCGGACAAGGCCGTAGGGCAGTACATTGATAACTCTTTGTTCGTCGGCAATGTCTGCTTCGTTCGCTACGCTTCCCACCCGCGCGGAATTCAGCTCAGATCGTCGTACTGGGGTGCAAGTCGCACTGCAGACACAGGCGCCCTCTTGTTTCTTACGGTGTCACGTAATACAAGTAACATTTGCAATAACCATTCGTAATATTTTCCAAATGTAGATACGTGAAATATTCCGTAACATAGCGGGGAAAGGTGAGTGCAGGTTATCAGAGTGGAGAGGAGAAATTTGGAGGCGCTCAGCATCGAGGTATTGAGAGCAGATGAGGGTGAAGTGGGGGCGATTATGGAGCAGCACCGGAATGAAAGGGTGGGAGAAATGGGAGATCCCCGAGAAAACCCGCCGACCAGCGGCATCGTCCGTGGCGATTCCCACATGCGAAAATCGTCCCCGCCGGGAATCGAACCCGGCTCGCCTTGAAGGGAGGCGAGTAGTCTGACCACTACACCACAGCCCCCCTTTTTTTTTACGGTTGTCAGAAAATCATGTAGGTACAGCTGGTCCACTGTTGTGTGCGCTTTTGAATTCAACCTCTGGAAAAAAAATCGCTGCTTGTCACTGCAAATACGGTTCTTAAGGCGCTTACGAAAAGTGACCCGGTAAAGTTAACTGGGTTAACTCGGTCACGTGACCAGGTTTACACGATCACTTGCGGTTAACCAGGTTGTTTGGAACGTTTTAGAGTAACTCTTGTTTTGAGATGGCGGGAACTCAATGAATATTTAGTGCAGTTATTAAATACTGTGCCAGATGACGATGATGATGACTATGAAATTTTTGTTAAATTATTTTATGAATAAACAACGAAAAAAAAAAACATTGCATTAAGCAGTATTGCGATAATACAATACCTTTTGTATTCAGTCTCAGCTATGTATAAAATGTAATATCCGGGCTACAGTGATTCGCCAAAGCAGCTAAATATTTATAGTTTTACATATTTTGATAGTTTCCAGATTTCAAAACTTATTTTCGTTCACTTGTTTGTTTTTGTTGCTGCAGTGTTTACATATTTGCGCGCCATTTCACGTGTGTCGTCTGCTGGAGGCAAGTCACCCTGCTGTCGAGCAGGGTTAGCCCCGAGTTGATCGAGTCGAGGATCGAGTTAGCCCGGGTGACTTTCAGAACGCGAGTTAACTTTGAGCCGATCACTTTTTTCCGAACGGACCGAGTCAAGTTTTGACCTGATCGAGTTAACCGGGTGACTTTCCGTAAGCGCCTTTAGGGAGAGACTAATTGGAATGTTCTTAGCAAAGTCTACAGCGTTTAAAAATGAAAAGTAGTTTCATAAATTAATATATTAAATGTGTGGTGTACAAATTTATGGACACCCGAGTTATTTAGTTTCTAACATGTTTCATGCACGTAAAAACTAAGTTTATTAGGTACATGTTTATGTGCTGGCATTTTCACCACAGTTTTGTGTAATTTCAAATTTTGGTACTATTTAATTCACAAAATTAGTTTTGTTAAATGCGCACCAGCTTTACCGTAATGCTGGTAATCGAGATGAATACTTAAGTTGCTCATTGTCAGTACATCGTACTGAAGGTCTCTTACTGAATTTATAATACGTTCGTTAAATTTGCGTAACTCGTAACCTTTTCGCCAAATTGCTATCCGTAAAACAAGCTGATATAACGCCCCAACTTCTTCAAAACTATCCGGGCATTCCTTCGGTTTCGTAAAACAGATTGAGCCAATTTAATGGCACGATGATTAAATTTACGGGTGAAAGAACACTACTAATTGCAGTTAACGCTACATTAATTTCCAATGAGCATTTCAAAATGATGAAAGTAAAATTTTTAATGAAGGAAACCAGGGACGACAGTGTTTCCTGTGTAAATAATAAGAAGAAAAAGAAGAACGTGCGAAGTTGTGATGGGGTACTTTTTATTCGGTCTTTCTATATTTTAATACGAGTGAGTGATGTGCAGACGTAATGGCCATTAAATTTATGCAGTAGGTGTAAATGCAAGTCCTATAAAACTTAGGAACTCGGGAAGTACCACATTCATTTCTATTTTTTAACTATGTTAAGTATTGAAACGTTTGAATATCTGTGATTGTACAGTTCTTGGGTTTTCTTTTTCTATTTGTCTACTGCGTATTCTTCCGCCTCGTAAAACTAGGTAGTGCTGTAGGCGTAATTGTATATAATTCAAGTGAAGAAACTACTAAATTTTTAGAAATAATAACTTTATTCTGTGCCAATTGCTATTTTAACTCCAGTGGCCACGAATTTTTAGTGTTATACATAGATCTAAGTTTCATATCGTGTACTGACATTACAGTAAGCGCCTATTAGTATTCACTATTTTAAAATACAGTAAAATTATTCCAATAAGTAACAAAATGCGAAATTAACATGTTGGCATCGTGTACAGAGGAAAAAGAAACTCTTGCTATACTAAAATTAATCTAACTGATACAATATCTGAATGCTTAACAAATGCTGGAAATGTTCTTATTATAGGGCAGCGATGAGAAAAACACAATTAGTGATCTTGAAGTTACACTATTTCAAATCACGCTTACTATTGTAGTTAGCCCCTAACAATAATCACAAAAAGTAGGCCTATTCATACATCACCTACATGTCCTCATCTCCTTGATTGCAGTCGAAAATGACGTCTGTGGTGTGACGGTGGTCGTAGCTTCGGCGGGTGGGAGATGTGGGGCAACTATGCTTATAAGTGGGTTTAGGACGTGCTTAACCTGTTCGTCGTCGAGGGTGATGTGTATATCATGAATTTAGTGGTTGTATCTTAATCGGTTAGGAAATTGCAGCAAACTACGTGTATAAGTGAGCTTAAGGCGTACTTGATGCGCGTGCGGCGCGACTCTAGGCTAGCGTACTTGGGCAGGCTTTGCTCCGTGCTGCACAGGTAGAATGACAGAGCATGAGACTCGTCGTCCCCCTCCAGGACGCCAGGTGAAAGGAAACCATGTATAGAGACGAGACCTGCCCAAATTTATTTATGTATATAAATTTTATTTTCTGTATTGAATCAGAAGTGCGAGCGCTCGCTCAAGATTGAGGCATATGTAAGTTGTTGCAAGTTGGTGTGGTGAGTATATAGGCCGATGCGAGTATTTACTTGAAACCGCACCCCTCCAGCATTTGAGTTCCGAAACAGCAACTAACTAAAAAAAAAAATTCCCAGCGCTCCTGGCGGCCACCATTTGAACTGGCCTCCCTGACGCTAGCGCACCTCTTCTGCCGACGGGCGAACTAACCAACACAAAATGGCCGCGTATATACTACACACTGGTGGTGGGCGCGGGAATCAAAGATGGCTGCCTACGGCAGATGACTTGTGGCAAGAAATAAATATTGCTGCCTACAGGAGACGGCGACGATGGTAATGGAGGATGCGGAAAGCAAGAGAGGGAAGAAAGAGGTTGGAGACAAGAGACAATGTAGGAGGCCAGAGGGAATATGAGAGAGAGGGAGGGAGGAGGGAATGAGAGAGCATGAGAAAAAATTATCGTAATGTCAGTGTGTGTGAAAAAAATAAAAGGAATGTGTTATGCGCTGTAGCACTTGCAGGGCGACACAAAAGTATCACAGTAAAAAAACAGGAGGAGTGTCTTAAAAGCAACAAGATTAGAAAATTTTTGGCATCTGTAAATACATAACACAAACATGAGTCGTTTGGGGAAAACTCTGTATTTAGAAAACAGTAGATCAAAATTCATAACATGCTCTCTATACAATATTACATAAAAACCCTATCTTGAATATTATATAAAACCCTTCCATTATATTGGCTGTTTACTTGACATAAGCTCTGCCAATAATACTGAGATTAACTTTGGTTTTGATTACTAAATGCAATATCATTACAGTATTATACGTTTGAATAAATTCCAGGTATATATGTCCTCGTAAAACAGCATTAAAAACATTAAGGAACATTCTAGTAAAATTGTAAAGTTTTTCCAGGATCGTTACTTTCTTAACATGATGTTAAAACTCTTACTACTTTCATATTCTTGTGGCTTAACAAAGTATTAAAATGTCTAGAAGCCATTTAAAACTTGACAATATTTCAAGGCTGGTAATATCAAGACAATATATTTAAACAGCCTGTGCATTCAAACGGTCTTCCCTGGAGTACGTGAAATTTCTAGTATATCGTAACTCCACTTTATACTTTACCATTTTCCGTTACTTGAGGCTGAATAATATTGAAATTGATACTGAAGATTCGACACAGCCTTTAAAAGTGCCTACTCTATCCAGCTTACAAATTCAATGGCAACTTACAAATTCAATTACTTCTGTTACAGAAAGTTTAATTTTGTACGTTCTGATCCGAAGAGCCTTAATAACATAAAATCCATACTTAAATTGACCTGGTCACAGGAGCTGCCTATCCCAGAGCAAGCAGCTATCCGGGGTATATATACAAACATCTATGCCTACTCCCCTCCACAGTCACGGGGCCCAACGACGTAAATTTAAATTCAGCAAATCATAAAATTTTCTACATTTGAGATTTGTCAGTTTCCAAGAAAAACCACTTTGGTAGCGCTGTCGTCACTTGATAGTGGCTCATCTATAGCGCTGCCGGCGACAGTGGCACCTTTGGTGCGATGTCTCAGGGAGACCCAGCCACGTCGTCCAGTCTGCTGTAGAACCACGTCATGCTCGGACACCCGCGATCCTTAATGCGGATTCCCGCCCGCCATCCCGGATTTATCGCTTTTCGCCAAAGCTTCTATGTCAGAAGGTGTATTGAAATTTCTCGCGCGACGTTATCCTAACCAACAGCTTCCTCAACTTTACCGAATTGATACAGCTTCGCTACATTTACTAATGTTTATTAGCTGGTAACTGTCAAGGCGAAACGCGAGATTATCTCTTGCGAACGTATACAAAGGCGACGATATCAACATTCATAAGGAAATACTGACCTCGGACAATACACTGGGCAATGCTCTGTGCTCTGTCGAAAAAAAAAAAAAAAAAAAAAAGGTACAAAACTGTATTTTCAAAGTATGGTAAAATTTCCATAAATTCATGATGGCGGGTTGGAATCTGCCTTAACCTGCCGCAACACACAGCTGTTAGTCAGCTCCGAGACGTTATGTTGCAGTATCGATCGACGTATAACGCCCTTATGGTATGCAGCACTAGGTAAAACGACGTCCATTTGCAGAAATATTTGTAGATTTTTTTGTAGGGAATTGGTCAAAATCATTGTCGTTCATGAAACTGCGTAGTTCTGGGTGCGGGCAGGAACATGGCGACGTGTGTAAAAATCTCTAGCCTGTCAGCTTGTGGAGGGCGGAAAATTTTCAAAATGAGACGACCCGTCTCAAATGCAAGAGCATGAATAGATTGCAAGGAACGGTAGAGCAGGATGGGGGAAAAGGGGAAATCCCGAGGGGGAAAGCGGGAAATCCAAGATGGCAGCCATTGGCGAGGAATGATACAGCAGGAGGTTTCGGTGTGACGCCATCCAAGATGGCCGCCGCGTATCCCAGATTCCCGCTAGGACGCTGGGTTTGCGTGAATCGGCGTTTTCCAGCTGCTAGGTTAGAAAACTGATTAGTAAACAAATGCTTTAGAATGTATTTATACTTCCTCTAACCAATTTGTAATGCAGTTGAATTAAATTCAGAATTTTAAAAGTATTTTATGAATGTAAAATTGCCTGCCGTAAAAAAATTAAGATTTAAAGAAACTCTTTCAGAACTGTTGGCCATGTGACTTCGAGAGTTGTGTATGGTTGGGATAGGTCAATGTTGGGTACGTGCGCAGAAGACGAATAAGCTGTCGTATTCTGATCTTTTAAGTCTACGGTCAGAGTAGGGCATCACGCACTTCGGGTTACGAAAGTTCAGATCTACAAAGGAAACTGTTATTAGAACGTGACCGGGAGGCACAGCGTGCAGCCATTTATAATTAAGCCAGGGTGGATGCTCAACTTTCTGCTCCACTTGTGCACAGCGGATCTGCAGAAGGAAACGGGACGCAACCAAGACCTGAATCGACGTTGCCTTGCAGGCCCAGCCATTACTTGCCGAGGCTCCGTTCGACTTCCTTGTGGCTCGTGACCGTATTGTTTTCAGCGGAAGTTTAACGTTTTTTCATATATGCCATTATTAATTATTTTTTTTCAAGTGACAAATGCGTAAAGGCTGTTCACGATAAAGTGAGCACTTTTGAAATCAACCTTAGAAAAATGTCACTGCCCCCTGCCTGCATATATTTTAACTGGCGCACTGAGTGACCTGTGCCCAGTAAAGTTGGTAACGATAGATGGCAAGTAGTTCCATATCGTAACGTCGAATAAAACGTATTAGGAAACATATTGTGTTAACTCAAATTATTTCTTTCGCTTTCATTATTTTTTATGCACCAAAGTGTAAAAATGAGTAGATGTGTAAAATATTTAGTTGTCACAGTTTCACTTGACCGACGCATGAATAAAGTGATAAGGCCCATGCCAATGTTAATTTTACATAAGGCGTAAGAATACACAACGTCCATACAAGAAGATCTTATTAAACAGGGCTTTCAAAAGTGTTCATTTTACGGTGGACAGCCTATAAGCGGTACAAAAGGTAAATTTAGGTTTTAATGTTTCTACAATATAATTTATTTAAACAAGCCCTTAAAGCAAGTGTCAAGCGCTTCTGCTCACGCCTGTTGTGATAAACTGAAAGCCGGACAATTCTCATGAAATAAAAGTTTATAATGAAAGGAACCGTTATTCTGATCCACGTTGTTAGAGTTCTAGTGGTGTTATTAGGATGTCTAGAATGTGATGCTGAATGTGACAACATAAATCGTTTAATGATTTTTTTTTTAAATCAGAAGTTAAAATTAACTGTTGCAAAAAAAAAAAACAATTTAAATGCAGGACGTGGTGATGAAACGTAGAAAATTGGTTTAGTGTTAAAAATCGCCAAGGGGCATATTCGAGTCCGTGGAGGATTGAAGTCTTAAAAGTAAAAGAACTAAATTTATTTCTAATGCTATAAAAATGCATACAGCCATTATTTAAAACATCAAATAACTATCTTCACTATTAACACCTAGTAGTCTCAATGAGCACAATATATGCCACTCGCTCAATACTAGAGACTGTTCACGGTAAAATGAACACTTTTGAAAGCCCTGCTTTGGAACTACTTGTATGCACGTTGTGTATTTAGCCGCCTTATGTAAAATAAACTTTGTCATGAACCTAATTACTTTATTCATGCGTCAGTCAGCGAAACTGTGAAATTATTGGAAAAGAAAATAACTCTGTCAGTATTATTAATAATTTGATGCATAAAATTAACAGAAAGCGAAATGAATCATTTTAGTTATCACAAATGGTTATCTAACACTTTTTATTTACGTTAGGATAATGGAACTACTTTCCATTCATTGTTACCAACTTTACTGGACACATGTCACTCAGTGCGCCCATTAAAATATATGAAATTGGAAGCAGTGACTTGTTTCTAAGATCGATTTCAAAAGTGATCACTTTATCGTGAACAACCTTTAATTAAAGTTCTTATCGCTGACTTTATACTTGCTGCAGTCACCTAATCCGCACTTATTGTATACACATTTACAATCAGACTGTCTTTTGCCATCATTTGAAATGTTGGTCACACGCGTACCCAGTGTGTGTGTGTGTGTGTGTGTGTGTGCGCGCGCGTGTGCGTGCGTGCGTGGGTGCGCGCGCGTGTGCGCGTGTGTGTGTGTGTGTGTGTCTCCTCCACCACCAATGTTCGCGGTTTTCACTCCTGCGTTTCATTGTCGCCGTTTCTCGTCACTTCGCTAACGTGCGGTTTATATAGATCAGCCGACCTGATCTAGAAGATTCCTCGCAACCCGAGTCGGGCTGAGGAAGGCGAGGGCGATGGCGAGAACATTCTTGCGGCGATAACCCATCTTCCAATGACTTGGGGGGGGGGGGGCACGAGTCCCGACATGTTTATCGCGGTGGCGGCCGCCCTGTAAATCTGCCTTGTTTTCCTCCGGTTACCGGTGATGCACATTAGCACCGCGCTTCGAACTCCCGGAAGGACTGGGCAAAGGGAAGGACACAGAGCGGCCACACGTGACAGTAGAACTGGAATTCAGTTGTTTATGCACCATATTGCGTATGCCACAGGAGCGTATAGTGGCTTTCTGTTGGGCGGAGGGACCATTTTCCCCACTGCTGGGCATGGGATGGGCCTGCGTCACATCATATTTCAATAAAAATTAAATTAAAACTAATATTTAAACAGTTCAGATGCTGTTTAGTTCTGTTTAAAAACATCCATAGTACAATTTCATGCCAAAGAGATGGGGGGGGGGGGGGTCAGGCTATATTAAACTAACAGATCTTAATTGAAAGTGTACTACATGATTGTCATTATAGTGGGAGTGAAGAGATTTAGACGGCTCTTTAACATCCAGCTCGTGAAAGCCGATGAGGATGATTGAGGTATGGAGTGCCGGAATGAAAGGGCGGGGGAAACGGGAGTTCCCCGAGAAAACCCGCCGACCAACGGCATCGTCCGGCACGATTTGCCACATGCGAAAATCCGGAGTGGCCCGGCCGGGGATTGAACCCGGAACGCCTTGTTGGAAGGCGAGTAGGCTAACCGCTCAGGCACCGTGGCCTCTGTCATTATAATGTTTTCTCGCTTAAATTTGACATGGTAGTTGTACTTTTTAGATGTATTTTTGGGCACAAATAAGTCCCCAGAGTCTTCTACCATGAAATAGTTGTCGGTTTCGACGGACTTAATATATTAGTGGTAACGCACGAAGGAAATTATTTTTATGCTTTAAAGAATAAAGGTGTATCAGTTTAGCTGCCCGTGAATGTGTGTCGCGAGAACGTAAATTTGGCTGCACCACGGCGAATGCGGCTCGCAGGTGTATGGTTAGTCGTCGGCAGCGACTGTACGTGTTTGTCCCAGGTGTGTCGTGGGCCCCCCTGCCTGGGCTCTTATCCCCACCCGCGAACCCCAAGTCGTAAATCAACTCCTAGAGGGGGAGGGTTGTGGTGAAGAAATGGCGCCCGCCATTTGCTGTGCCCTCAGAGCGCGCGCGACATTAGATAAGCTCCGCTCTGGGCGACGCCTTCTGCTAACTTTACGACCGTGCAGACACCACACGCGAACTTTTTTTTTTGTCAGTATGCTTCCAGTTGTAACAACCTACCGCGTTAACAGTTCTTGCTTCCTTTCTAATTCAGTTTCCTATTTCAGTGCTGGTCCGCGTCGCGTCTGCTTTATAAACCGTGTTATCAACATTTGACAAAAAATTGTGACTGCCTCTATAGGCCGTTCACGATAAAGTGAGTACTTTTGAAGCACTAGTTACTTTTTTCTTTCAACCAATGTAAACTCTGTCATGTGAGTAATAAACACAGTGTATACTTTCACCATACCGGAAACCAAAAACCCAAGGTCACAACGAAATGGTTATTTTGTCTGTTGAAACAGCTTCAAAAAGTGCTCACTTTACCGTGAACGGCCTATACCTGCGTATAATGGAGGACAAATTGACTACTGGGGTCTTATTCGAAGTTATTTATTAATTTTTCGTTTGCGTTAAGTTTCGAAAGCTCTCTTAACAAATAAAATCTTCGAGAAAGGCAATTTGGTATTCTAAGTCATAATTCGTTACATCCTTCCAGATGCCACCAGACTTCGGCAATGTTAGAGATTTCGTTAGCGAATGCAAGGTGGCAGCAATATGCGCATGAACTTTAACTGTTTTATGAGACTTTGTTTGTAAATTATGGATAATTCAGATTGGAAACATTAATAAACAATAGCAGTGAAGTACTTGAAATATTTTGTTTGCTTCGGGCGTGTTTTAAATATTAGTGTTAAATGCATAATGTGTTATAGGAAAAAGGAATATTTCGTTTGTCAAGTGTATCAAATTTACTTAAGACATTGTAATATTTCGTAACTCGGCTGGACGCATGATATATTACGCATAAACATGCTTTAATTTCGTATGCTCTGACTTGAAACAGACTCGCATGTAGGCCTACGCCGTTAAGAGAGAGCAGACAGAATGTTGGTTGTTACATGCCCGAGGCATTTTCTCAATATCCATTTTGCTGTTTGGCTGCAAGCTGCTTACGAATAAGCATTTTCCTCTGTTTATAATACCAAAATAGTAAAATAAGCGATGGTCAATAAACTAGACGCTGTCGTGTTGTTTCTTGTGTGTTATATGTGTGTGTGTGTGTGTGTGTGTGTGTGGTGTGTAATGAATTTTCACTCAATTATTTCCAAGAGAAAGTATTTTGGTTGTAAAGTGCCAAGAACTGCCCAACAGTTTAGTACCACCTATCTTGTGAATTACGAACTACATTGGTCTTAGCAATTCTTTGATTAAATCAGTGTTTGTGGTCTCTTATTTAATTATAAACAATTGTAATAATCCAATAAATTCTTCACAATAGCCAGCCTACGCTGCTGCTCACATAGTTCAGAGATTAAAACAAAAAGTTTGAGTGGTGCTTTTAAAATATTTTTTCTTCAGAAACAAGTTTTTATATTTCTGTAATTCATGAAGGCACATTAGATCACGACTCTCTTATTTTACAGTCCAAAAAAAACAATCTGTTTCCCACACCAGCCAAGTTTTTATAATAAAACTCTGAAACGAAGGCCCAAAGGGCTTCGTTTTCGTTTCGAGTTTCTTTACGAACATAGTGATGCCAAACGAACACTATAATGTGCTTAAAATAGCTCCTTCCGTTAGTAAACGAAAATTTGAGTCACAACGAATTTTTTTGTCGAGAGGAAACGAAACGAATAACTTATGGTCTTTGTGCCCAGTAAAGTTGGAAACGACGGGAGGGAATGTTGTTCCATGCCGCCGTAATGTTGAATTAAAAGTGTTAAGGTGGACATTTGTGAATCCTGAAATTATTTCTTGCGCTTTCTGTTATTTTAGCCCATAAAGTATAAGAATTAAAGCATTTGTAAAATATTTACTTTTTATAATAATTCCACAGTTTCACTTGACAGACGCAGGAATAAAGTGATCAGACTAATGGCATTGTTAATGTTACATATGGTGTGAGAATACACAACGTGCATGCAAGTAGATCTTAAAGCAGGGCTTTCAAAAATGCTCAGCTTACCGTGGACAGCCTATAATAAGATTGGAAATTTAGTTTTCGACTGCAGTCATTACAATTTTATAGTTGAATGATGTGACGCTGCAACATGTGTTGTGCTGTTTTCAAAACAACCATTTAATTTATTGAGGTCTTCTGCGCTAGAAATATTTAACAATATTAAGTCTATATTTTAAAATTACGTTAATACTTTGCACGTGTCGTAGTTTTGCAGATGGGAATCCTGGCATATAATGCAGAAAAAATCTCAAGAGCATAATCGAAAACCACAACGCTGTAGCAGAAAATAAGTACTATACCGTCAGATAATTCGTGATCGAAGTTACAAAATATTTACTGGAATTCAAATTTTGTTCAATATAATATTATTTTGACCGAAATTGAAATAAAAAAAATACTGATTACATTCGAAACTGTTTCAAGCCACGTTTACGCTATCACGACATTATAAACCTGTTGTACTTTGCCACCATTCTGTACGAAATTAATTATAGTGCATCCCATTTATAGAGCCTATAACATACGTCCCTTAATTATTTGCGTAATTCTAACTGTTTTCACGAACTCAAGGGTGAATTTGCCACACTTCCGGTAGAATAGGAAGTAGCAGATAATGCTTCCGTATATTGGACTAGTTTTTGCGACAGTTATAGTGTTAACACAGTAACTTCTCATAATTATCACAATAACTCTGTTCCTAACACAGTACCGCCTTGCCAAGGGAAATGCTTTATATGCGCACGTCAATATTCCAGGGTGTTTGGGAAATCATAGAGAGCACGGAAATTTGATTATATCAGGCGATTCCGTAATCATGTACGTGAGTAAAGGCAGTTAAGATCTCGCTAGTCATGCATGCTAAGTTTGGTATATCGGATTTTTTGGTTAACTGAAGCCAGTTTATTTATATGCGCAGTTTCTTCGTTACTGCCTTAATTAGAACCATTAAAATAACAGGGCGTCACTGGTAACCGGAGAAGGGTGTGCAATTACAAAGGTTTGCCGCCACATCACGCGAACGCGTGCCGCGATAAAGCTATCGGACCCATACCGCTTTCTGTCCTTGGAGCATAGTGCCGTGTTATCGTTGTAGGCATGTTCTGGTCATCACCCTCGCCTTCTCGAGTTTGTCTCGGGAGGGGGGAGGGGGGCTTCTGGGTCAGGTCGACAGTCTGGACCCTTGTACGGTCTTGAGCGACAGTAGGAGTGAAGTCTACGGGCATCTGTACAGTGGAGAGTGAGACTGAGTGTCCAGCAGGACTGTGGGATTGGATGCGTGTGAGGCAGGTCTTTGGAATTATAACAAAAAGTTGGATTGCGGATTGTAGTAAGTATGCAGACAGTAAGGACTTTGGTAATGATTGACATTAAATATTGCACTCACTGAGAATGTCTTAATAATAATAATTATATGTATTTTATACCATTCAAACAATTAATTTAGTCCTATTATTTTCAGTGAGGCCTCAATCCTTCGCGAACTCTGATAGCCCCTGGCGATCCGTAACAGTATAATGCGCATGTAGTCAATCTGAGGTATGTATGTATATATATATATATATATATATATATATATATATATATATATATAATATATATATATATATATATATTCGAAGGTTTGTCTAGTGTTCCAGCAGCCGGGGAGCTGTCTATAGGGATGGTAAGCCGCGCAAGCTGGCAGGTGTTAGCAGTCCAAGGTTAGCAGGGTACAATACGAGGGCTGGTAAATTTTACTTGTACCTCGACCTTGGGCGCAGTTTAGGTTACTTGCCGCGCCACCATTGTCTGGCGACTGGCCGCTGCGTGGAGAATTCCAATAGAGCTAGGAGAGTAGCATTGCGCTAGGTTGGCGATGGGGGGGGGGGGGGGTGTCCCCTCACGTTCCAGCTACCGCGCGCACACAGCATCTCTCATCTCACCTCGCTTAGATGCAGGCCGTGCCTAAGCGCCTAGTGCGTCTTATTCTTATGGCCGTTCTACGAAGAACGGATACGTAAGAAAACTGACTGGAGATGAATTTTACTCATTCTACAATACGAAGAAACGTACAGTCTTGCATTACGAAATCAAAATTACTGGTACACGTTTCATAGTACACATAATCATTTTGTATGTTTTTGCAGTGTTTAAAAATGCGTAAATACTACTGCCGGAACAATACTCGATTTTTTTATTAAAACAAAAATAAGCGCCGCTGCAAATCGAAGCACTTGTTACCATGGAAACGAATATCGACAAACCAAATACTCGATTCCTGTTGAATAGCTTTCTCACGCGTAATCCGTACGTTACTCTCGTCCGTATGCGTGCCATTGTATTGAAACGGAGTGTTAGACGCGTCCACTTCCGTGATCCGTATCTGCGTTGCGTATCGTTGTAAAAGGTGCATTAGATAACGTTGGGTAGCTAATCAAAGAATTTTATATTTATACACTACCATACAATGTGTTAATCTTTGTCATGTATCGTTTGTACGTATGTACTTATTCTGTCAACACAGCGTAACTTCAAGACTGTTGATAATCGCTAGCGATCTGGAAACAGCACGCGTCCATGCACTGTACTGCAATTTGAAAGTGAGACGCGTTGTAGAGATGGCCGATAAATCGCAGCCTGCTGCTATTTCGTCGCAGATATTTCGTCACATATATATGTGCCGAAGTCGTTGATACATCTGTGACTGAGATATCGCGTAATGATAGGTTCGCAGCTTCTGAAACGAACCGTGACAAGCGAAAGCGGATTCTTTTGTTACAGTTTATTATCTCAGCTGCCTGTGACATTTCGCGGCGTCACAGCTAGCCTTGCATAAGCAAGATATGGCGATCGTCATAGTAGTTGAACATTATATATTTTATCTGGTACCATGCATTGTTTTGTAGATCAACGTAAATATTTCAGTGACGAAAGAATTATCACGGAAAATTACAAAACATGACAAGAGGAACCCTTATTATAAATTTCGCGTGAATTCAAATTAATATTGGTAATGCAATCACCACCACTGTAGCATTTGTGTGCCTTTTATACAATATTTTTTTACTGTGACAAAATCGCAGATATGCGTCTCAGATATTTTTATGTCACAGTGAAAGTTGTCACAGATACTTGAAAATACCGCCCGAGTTCATCTCCAGCCGCGCCTGACAGTGCTTCATCATCACGGCGCAGCGGTAATGGCGCACGCCACTTCCGTTTCCTCTGACCTGCTTGCTTGCTTGCTCGCTCGCTCACTTTGCGGTGCACTCGCTGTTGTCCTGGATATCCGTTTTGCTTGGCACCCATGTCCGGTTTCCACATCGCATGTTTGAAAGCCGCATGCTGCTGCCCTGAATATAGTCTGTTCGAGATGTCTTCGCACTTGTCCTTTGACCTTTGAAAAATCATCTCATGTACGTGTGTTTTTTTTTTTCCACACAATTGTTAGTATCTATTTTTTAGTTGAATTGAACTTTAAATAACTTATATTTTATGTGTGAATTATATTTAATTTTTAATTAACATGAATAAAAAGGGGGGTGAAAAGGTGTGGTGGTAATGCCTATTAGGAGACGGTTCTTACGTGAAATATTATCAAGCTGAGTGTGCACGAATGTATTGCGTTGTCCCTTTGGTGTAATTTCCGAGACTTAGTTACGCTGTGAGTGTATGAGGCGGAGGAACATCCTGAGAGTAGAACTATAGCACAGGGCTTCAGAAAATGCGGACGTAACCATGCATGGCCTATACAAGTCTGAAGTCTGTGAACGGTGGACGTCGTCGAACTATTGATTTTCACTGAAAAACCCATACTTAGCCTTGCACGTCGTTAAATGCAGCTCGCGATTTGAAGACAAGATTCTCTACGTGAATAAAATTACGTTGTAGTAATTGCTATAAAACTTAATGCAAGGAATGAGAAAGCCATTTTTATTAATCTAGACGTGGAGACAAAAGTAGGAGCAACAGTTCCGATATCAACTAAGCCGAAGTTGCAGTGTGAACATAATACTGAAAGACCGAACTATCCTTGATTTGATGTATTTTTATTAAGGTATATAAACGATGACATGACATGTGGCAATCAAGATAGCGGAATAACTGAAATAAAAGGTCAAGAATGATGAAGAAACGCTAATGAGGGGAAAAAGGGGGGGGGGGGTTCGTTTCCCCTCCCCCACAGCCTAACAGCACCCGTGTGTGGAGGGTAAAAATTACTGAAACCATCGAGTAAAGAAATCTTTACTCAATGCTGAAACGCTACTGTAAAAAGTTTTCCTCCGAAGATGATTTGGGATGCGGCCCCATGGTAAAGTCGCACTGGTGTCGCATTTGAACCTCGAGATCCACAGCTCGCGTGAAAATAGTGTGCAGTTTTAGTTCGTCAGACTTATCCTCTCACAAATTCCATTGAGTTATTGCTTTCTTATTATTTTAGTTGTTGGGGAATTAGTTGAAACAATTTTTATAATTAATATAATGATGGGAAAGTTGTATAACTCAAATTCTGAACCTTTTATGTAGTAATAAATAACGCATTAGTGCATTGTTTTGCAATTCTGAATAATTCCTTGTTGTTTCACAATTACCAGATAACCCGTGAATAGAATTTGCCGGCTACTTTTCAAGGCATTTGTAAAATGTAAACATTGTAAAATAGTTAGCTAAAAAATGAATTATTTAAATAGTTCGAAAAATTAAACTTTTTTTTCTTTTCAGAAAGCACATTTTGCAAAAAGAAAAAGAAAAACTTCCAAGCAAGATTATCTTATCTACTGTGGCTGTAAAAAAAATAGTAATACGCTTACAAATATGTTTAATTTCTGAAATGAACTTGCGTAAAATTGACTTATAATACCCGTAAACATTTTTACTAATATTTTATTTCATACAGGCAGAGCAGTCGGAGTTTCCTACAAAGTACGCTTTCTGGCACATAGAAAATTGGAATACACTTAAAGGGGCCTGCCTGCTTGTAGCATTCTGTTGCGTTGGTGGCCGGGGAGCGCGGGAACTATAAGGGCTACACTGACACGTGCTACAGGTGCACCTTAGCCGTTACGCGCAGGGCTCTGAACTAGCGTGCAAGTGTTCTCGTCGTGCTACGTGGAACTATGGGACTAGATGCGGCGATCCTATTGGTGGAAAGTGTATAGCGATGTCGCTCGAGCACTTTAGTGTGTATCTGACGCGTATATTTTGAGATGTAGCGCTTTGAGAAAATTGTTCTCAACCATGTTGGAGTGTGATTTGAAATGGCGTTTTTAATGTGCGCGATGTTCGAAAAATAATACAGGCGTAGTCTGAAGAGCGTGTGTTATTCTTTTAGTTCAGCGCATGGGACGCGCGTTTAATAGTTTCGTAAAAAAAAAAAACTGGATTTCAAACACACTGCATCAGAGACCACCAGGCAGGCCCCTTATTGTAATAAAAATAACTAAAGCCTGTTTACGATAAAGTGTCACTTTTGAAATCAACTTTAGAAAAAATCCACTGGCCCTGCCTGCGATGTATTTTAACGGGCGCACTGAGTCACATTCGCCCAGTAAAGTTGGTAACGAAGGATGGAAAGTAGTTCCATGTCTTAATGTCGAATAAAAAGTATTAGGTAACCATTTGCGATAACTTATATTATTTCTTTTCCGTTCTTCTTTTTTGAAGCATAAAAGTGTAGAAATGAGCAGATTTTTTAAATATTTACTTTCCTAATAATTTCACAGTTTCACTTGACCGATGTATGAATCAAGTGCTGAGGCCCGTGGCAATGTTAATTTTACGTAAGGCGGAAGAAGACATGACGTACATATAAAAGCAGGGCTTTCAAAAGTGCTCATTTTACCGTGAACAGCCTATACCACTGGAGACCTATGTCTGGAGTGACATGTTGCAATTTTTTTTAATTTAGAAAATTTTCAACTGTGTTGGGGTTTAACTTCAGGCTATTTTAACTTTATTTTATCTGGAACGTTAAAATTGAAATACGGGCTATCGTCATTACGCAATACCAAGAGGTATTCGTGACACACTATTAACGATAAGAATAACAGAAAAAACAATTGAAAGTTGTATCCTAACATTTTGATTTTGTTCAGTTTTGAGGTTTGCACAAAAAAATTGAAATACTTATCTCTTGTTTTATTTATTTTTTAAAAGTCGTTTTCCACCATTTTCATACTTTTTTTGAGACCCCTATGTCTTGTCAGCTCGCTTGGTACCACATTTTTTTTATCGCATATTATTTTGTCATTCTAGCGCAGTGGTAAATTACCTGACTCGCATTCAAAGAGATCCGCGTTCGATTTCCGGCTACGCAATCTTGATTTAGGTTTTCCAGGGTTTTCCTAAATATCTCCAGGCTAACTTTGGCAGATTCGTTCCATACTTCCTGAAATAATATGTCGCCATTCTGGAGGCGCTCGAAACTGAATATAAATGAATAAAATTATTTTTAATTCTTGAAGGATGGGACCCGCCGGAAAACGGCAGCGTCCGCCACGTTTTCGCGCCGGGAATCGGAACATCCACGCGACACAGCGAGCGGCCGCTCCGCGAGGCGGGATATAGGCAGTTGTTGTCGGCTGTGGCGGTGGAAATCAGAGACCACAATGCACCGCGTGCCCCTCTTCCCACCCCTCCCATACTTAATTCTCCGGATGCCGGTACAGGTGTGCCCATGAAACACGAAGCTCGGGGTATAATTCGAGCCACATAACTTTGCAAGCGTGGACGACAGTCACGAACAACCCTGCTATCTATCTGCCGGTGTTGGTTGGAGGTACCGAGGAGCAGCTATAGTGAAATTCAGATGAGAAGATAATGCACAGAAGACCAAATCGGGTCGGAAGAGTCCATTGCCATTGTACGAAGGTGTGGGGTTGTTCAGTTCAGGCCAGATTTGTAACGCACGAAGAGCGCGGCGATTTCCAAAGGCCCTTCGCTACGTGCCGCCGCAATAAGCCTATCGCAATTCGTGTTCTCCTGACCTTCAGCTGATTCAAGTTCTGCAGATATCTGAAAGAATGTTCTGAATCAGTGTCATTACCTCTCTAAGCGAAACTCGAGGTGCGTAGAACCGTTCAGATCAGAGTCAGCGAGACTATTAAGGGGACTGTGTACTGAAACGTTTTCTGTGAAATCGTTGTTTGCGCGTAAACGCGTATCTCGGTAAATAAACGTTATGGAAATATGACTTTTTGTCAGAAAGAATATAAAAAAAATTTCGTGAAAATGGTCAAATATCACATTTTTAAAACTTGCCTATGCAGTTTCCTTAAGCGGCAAGAGAAAAGTACAAAGTATTCTTGTGTCAAGAAGTTAGTATTTGTTGGGGTATTTAAATATCGTGACGGGATATTAATGACTTGTAAACATATATTGTCCCCATGGTTCGTTCGCATGAAATTTAGGACTTTATTTTTCTTTTTATTTTTGAAATAGAAATTTCGCTTTGCTTAGGTGTTATGAAGTTATTAAAATAAAGCCCATCATAGTTTCACTAAGCTTTTATGTTTAAAGTAGTAGTGTTACTTTTTTTAGGTTTAATGGAGTTATTAAATTGCACTCTTTCATCGATTCGCACATGTTTTATGGTTTTAATTAAGTAGATACCTATAAACGTAGCCACTGGGCCACTGAAGTCCCACTTGATATAGTTCTATCCACTAAGCCACTGCGGCCCCACTTGGAATAGCTTTAGCCACTGGGTCACTGTGGCTCTTGGGAAGGAAAGGAGGGCAGGCCATATAAAAAAAAAGAAAGGAGAAATGACAAAGCTTTTTTAACAATGCTTTTTTTATGCAGTTATCCTAAGAAAAGTGTAATACAGTACCTATGTACATCCCTGATAACCATCATATTTTCGGAACCGTTTGATATCTCGATGAAACAGACTAAGTTAGTCCGGGTGTTATTATCTATAGATAAGTAAATTTCATGTCAATACGTTCAGTGGTTTTTGTGTTGAATCCGGTCTGACAGACAGACAAACATGGGGGGGGGGGGGGGACCAATAGGTATGGCTTAGTAATCAATTATACTATATGAAAAAATAATTAAAAGTGGAAAATTCGCAAATCACAGACACGCTTCTATTTTATTTATTTGTATATATAGGGCCTAAGTCCCGTCATGCCGCCACATAGTGAATAGCGGCAGATATTAACAGAATCGAAATACTTCTGCAATGTTACTGTCAAAGTGAACACATGTACAAATTTGTGATCCGCACTATCACGATAGTGATGTTACACGGTTTACACTACGATAGTTGCATGTTCTGTAAAATACAATGACAACTCTCGGAACATTATTGTATGTTATCGGGACCTTCGACGTGAGCCGATATTTTGCACAAATACGGCTAAAAATCTCCTTAATATTCTGTTTGTGTATAGTGTTACATATGTTTTCCTTTTAATTTTTCATGAAGAATCACCTCCCGAAGTTTGTCGGTCTAATTGAGAACCATCCTGTATATATGACGCGTTGTATAGCCGTCCGTACTTGAGACCGCGGGGAAGGTGACAGCATCGACTGCGCATTTTATAGGCTGTGCACGGTAAAGTGAGCACTTTTTAAGGTCCTGCTAAATTTTTTCTTTCAATTAATTCCTATATTTCTGCCACTTTTAATTGTAAACATTGCAATATGACTAATAAACGCAGTGTATACATTTCATCACTCTCGAAAGTTAACGTCTGAGACTGTAGTAAAATATATTTATTAGGGGGTCAATGCCTTTTGCGAGGGCCTTTAAAAGTGCTCTCACTTTACCGTGAATAGCCTATATCACGAATACGCTGAAGCTGCCTAACCCTTGCTGGGATGGAAAAAAAAAGGGGGGGGGTAGTAGTAGTAGTTTTGTTCCACTGTCACGGTCGTCGTGCCCCCCCCCCCCCCCATCGTCCCTTACGTTTGGCGCAGACAAGCGAGCCGATATGGAACATTCCGTCGAAGGAATTCCCGCCAGGCGTGATCTTACATGCAAACACGCTAATCACGAACCGTCCGGAGTTCTCCCGACTCCAGACCGTGTCCCCATTGGCTTGGGTTTTTTTTTTTTTTTTTTATTGCAACTAGCAACGTGGCCCGGTTTCATCGGGAAAGTTGTTTGTCACGTATTTCTGTTGCGTGCCGTTGTGAACTTCAGAGAAAAACCACGGATTCACAACTCGATGGTGGTAAATCACAAATTCACGTATTGCCGAATTCAGGAATTTGACTACACCATCATGCCCCGAAATACCTGTTTCACAAATGTAAGTTGCCCATCATTCTGTTGATGGCGAGTGTGTGCGTCAAGTTTTTCCTGTAGTAAGACTTATTTTGCACAACTGCTGAAGGTTTAATTTTATTTAGTGTTCAACGGTTACCTGTGATTGGTACTGCGTGGTCGTGGGGTAAGGGTTGCCAGATGGGTGGCGGGGATCCGAACAATTTGGGAAAATAATCTGGCGGCGGCACAATTCAAAGTTGTATTTATTTTTCTTTTCTTCTAGTTACGCGATACTTTACCGATTGTTATAGCGCCGGAGGTCTCCAAACCCGGAACATTTCTGTTAAAGGCTGTTCACGTTAAAGTGAATACTTTAGAAATGAACCTTAGAAAAATTTACTACCTTTGCACATACACACATTTTAATGGGCGCACTGAGTGACATTCGGCCAGTAAAGTTGGTAGCGATGGATGAAAAGTAGTTCCATATGATAACGTCAAATACAAAGTGATAGATAAGCATTTATGATAACTTTAAATTATTTCTTTCATAAAAATAGATCTTAAGCAGGGTTTTTTAAAGTGCTAATTTGGCCGTGAACAGCGTATAGCATCATCGTTCTGCATTATTCAGTGCAACGTCTATATCGAAACTTGTTCACCGTCTGCATTTAAGGGGTCCGTCTACTGTGTTGTAGTGTATCTGAAATCCAGGTTTTCGAACGAAATTATTTAACGTGCGTCAAATGTGCTGATCTATTAAAATAACATACCCTTCAGACTATGTCCTCCGGTTACTATCAATACATCCCACGCATTAGAAACACTGTTTCGGAACACCTACAACATACCTAAAAGCGCCTTTTTCGAATCTGCGTAACTCAAAATATTTGGGTCATATACGTACAAAAGTACACTAGGGGGCTGCATTGAAACTTGCTTCAGACCTTTCACCAATGAGATGGCCGGCCGCCTGTTATAGGTTGACGCGGCAGGAAGAAAAACTGCATACCAGTTAAGAGCCCTGCGCGTAGAGGCGATGCAGCACCTGATGCGTGTGGCAGTGTCGACTTCATTGCTTCATCGATTCTCGTCCTGAAACTTGAAAAACAGCACTATGTAGGCGGGCTCCTTAAATGTGCAGAACACTCAACTCCAAATACGTCAATTTAGTTCTATAGTTTTGTGGAAGCCAACATAGAATCCTTTACTGCGCTAAGATTAGCTCGGCAAAAACACATCACTTTGATAAAATATATGCTCGCGAAGTTGGTACAAACAGTTTCTGAAGATGGCCCTTTCTTCGTTTTTCACTATTGCCTTCCGTAAAATTGTAAAATGCGATTCAAGTTTTGTCCCTTCCTACCCTTAGTGTTGATACCGGCCGAAAGTTTTCAAGAGCGAACTCCAAACCGTTGCGGCCACGATAGCTATGCAGTGTAAAATTTGGCACTCCAGTATTCGGGAGGATGCAATTATTAAAATTCACGGCGATGTTTAGTATAATTTGTATGTTATGTTGGTGAAACTGAAATTGTAATTTTGGTTATCCACTAAAACGTTCAAAAGTGGTATTAAGTTGACCATATATTAATTGTGATTGTTTACTACAAATACCATGTGCTTTCTCGGTACGTGTGGTCTTGATATGTTGGTCTATAGCAATTTTAATACAATTTAGTGTAATCGTTATTCCCCAAACAATTCATGCTTTTATTGCACATAGGGTTGGATTTTTGGGGGGGGGGGGGCGTACGAAGTGGTATTATGAGCACTCTTGTATGTTCAGGCTGCACACCGGCTACCTCGAACAAGAGCGAGATCTTGTCATGGTGTGAAAATAGAACGTACCCCATGTGGCATGTGCTTGAAGGAGGCTGGTGACTTATACGAAAGTCGCCCCCACACAGCGACTCAACACCACATCGTGTGTAGCTTCCAAACGCATCCGTGAGTCGGCGTGGGACGGTAGATAGCGTGCGTGAGGCTTTTCACCTAATCACTTGGACTAGAGTGAGTGAAGAGCTTTGGGGGCGGCCTTTACAGCGAGGTCTCGAGAGCCGATGAGGGTGATGAGGTGAGTATGGCGCAGCGCCGGAATGAAAGGGTGGGGGAAACGGGAGATCCCAGAGAAAGCGCTCCGACGAGTGGCATCGTCCGGCACGATTCCCGCATGCGAAAATCCGGTGACCCGGCCGGGGATTGAACCCGGTTCGCCTTGGTGGGAGGCGAGCGGGCCAACCGCGGCCCCCAAGTGGGCCAGAGGCATCTACAGTGGCTGTGAACACGTTGTTTGAATCTGCATAACACTGTGGACTATGAGCCAAACGGTGATAGTAGCATCTTGTATTTGTTAACGTTGCCTTTAATTATACTTTATGCTGTTCGCAGATTGCAAGAGTCTTTTGTTGTATACTTCCAGAGCAGCCGTCTAGTCCACCTCAGTATGAATAATATGCTGGCAGTTTTTATCATTACAAGTTTTGATCCAGTTAAAAAGAAAAATATTGTTTAATTTTGAAACAGTGGGGTCAACCAACTAATGATTTATAATAAATCTAGAACAGTGACACGCCGCATAAAAGCATATGATAAATACAACAAAAATCTCGTAATATAGTGGCGCATGTAGTTTTCGCAAACAATATTACTTATTCGGTTTTATTTTAATATAATTTCACTTATATTCAGCACTTGTAGCACCGCTTAGATTACATAAAACAGTTTGTGTTTAAATCTTCTGTATCATCTAACAAAATTGTGAAATGGAAAAATAGCAGATACTGCATGGTCACTGTAGTCGTCATTGATTCATATCGTGACCGGTACTAGACTCACGAACCTGCGACACTTGAAAATAATCACTGCTAACTACTCTGTCTGTGGAATGGTGCTAAAGCATAGGTCATCTACATGTACATACGCTGCTGTTTCACAATCATTCTTGCCTTAGTTAGTGTTTTTCAGATTGTGATTGTGAATTATACTTGTGTGTGGCATTATCACAGCTTGAGACTCCACAGCGTCTCTCTTACGTATGCCAAGTTGTCGCAGTCAATTCTTAGAACGGAGTTCCACAAGCTTCCGCATTCACATAATCACAATTTATACTACTAAGCAATTAGGTAATATTCAAATTAAAGGTATGTAGGTAGTGCTAAGCCTGTAGCTACTAGTTACCTCAAGAAAACATTTATTGCCACTTTAGTTTTGAATTAATCTCATTGTAATAAAAAGCATAGTTATTCAAGGGTTGAAATTTTAAATTGCATTTTCATCTCACCGCCATCTTGGATTTATTAAATTTTTGCCATACTCTGGAAATACAGGTTTTGTATCATGTTTTTTTTTTTTTTTTGGAACGACAGAGCGCAGAACATTGCCTAGTGCATTGTTTGAGGTCAGTATTTTTTTTTTATTACTGTTTATGTCGCCGCCTTTGTAATCGTTCGTAAAAAAAAATAATCTCGCCTTTCGCCTCGATAGTTACCAGCTAAAAATTAATAAATGTAGCGAATATGTGGCACTTTGATAAAGTCTGGGAAGCTGTTATCTAGGATATGTCGTGCTGGAAATTTCAATACACCTTCTGAAATCGAAGATTTGGCGACAAATCGATAAATACACGATGGCGGGTGGGAATCCGCAGACTGTAGTAACGGTCAGGGTTATTATCGCACGATCTGTTTGAAGACCGTGCCCAAATCCTTGATGCAGATCTACATTGTTTCACATTTGATGTGTTTAGATGCAGTATTTAAATGTACGTACACACACATATTTCACGTATAATTTACTTTGCAGACTACGTGCGTGTGGCCTGAACGTACTCCAGTGCAGCACCTTTGTCATATAGAATGTAAGATGTGTTTCTCTACATAGTGGGTTTTCAATTTTTCCTATAAATTGTTTTAGACTTATCAGTTCAGTGTAATTACAGAAAACAATCCTTGCTGTGTCTAACCCGCTGATTACTAATAGGCTTCGTCTTGAAAATGATTCTGTATCCCAACATTTAATTAAATTTCAGGGTGTCTATTTCAGACCTTCCCACGAAATAATGTGGCATATACAGATTTAGCAGATTCAAGTCGTGTGGCGTGTTAAATACTTTTCTTGAATTTTTTAATAAATCTGGTGTTTCTCTTCTGTTCCACCTTCAAGCGTGTTTATTGATCATAGGAATCACTTTCAGATCACAGATTTGAAATTGGCTGTAGCCTATATTTTAATGATGAACTTGCAACTACTGTTTCAGTGCTGTTGTTACATCCCTCTGTTTTTTTTTTTTTTATATTATCCCTTGAAGATGTTGTGAATGTTATGTATGCAGTAGTGTGTTTTCAGATGTGCAGTTTATTGCATAAAGTGTTGCGGATGATTGCAGTTTGTGTACATAAAAGGGAACATTATTTTGCCTGTACTGTTTGCTTTTTACCGCAGCACTTACGTCTGAGACTGACAGGTTTTGAGAGACGTACTTGAATTGTGTGTTCAAAAGTAGCGCGGGGTTCAGTTTTCCTAAAATATGTTGCATGTTATGTTATTGTTTGTTAATAGTATTTAGTTGTCTTGAAATGTATTTTGCCGCCTTATGCAATATTATCATTGTCATGGGCCTTATCACTTTATTCATGCGTAGGCCAAGTGAAACTGTGAAATTATTAGAAAAGTGAATATTTAACAAATCTGCTCATTTTTACACTTTGATGCATTAAAAAAAAAAAAAAAAACAGAAAGCGAAAATAAATAATGTAAGTCACCAGAAATGTTTACCTAACACTTTTTATTCGACGTTAAGCTACGGAACTAACTTCCCATCCATCGTTACCATCTTCACAGGGGCAGTGTCTTTTTTCCAAGGTTGATTTCAAAAGTGCTCACTTTATCGTGAACAGCCTTTACATATAAGTATAGTGAGATTTTTGATCGTGTATGCAGTGGTTAACATGTTTTGGTGTGAATTTGGATGTTTTAGGTGATCTTGAAGGTGTGACAGAGGCTTTGGTAAAACTGTCGAAGGAGCACGGGTCAACAGACAACATCAGTGTTATCGTGGTGTTCCTGAAGGAGCCCACTAAACTTCTTGATGAGCCCCACGTGCAGGAGCGCTTGAACGAGCCCACCCTGTGGGAGCGCTGGAACGCGAATAGTGCCATGGATAAGACTGGTTTCCAGTTGGACTTGGACAGCGGCGGAGCCTGCAAGCAGAACGGCACCAGCCTGGACCACATCTTCAAGCAGGGCCTGAACGACAAAGAAGCGTTGGCTGCGTTGGAGGGGGTGTACGACGACGACTACGACGACGAGGACCTCGGCCCGGAGACCGACGTCGACACGGTGGACGATGTGCTGCTGTCGCCGGCAATAGCAGCAGCGAAGATGCTAGCCAGCAAGAATCAGCTGCTGATAGAGAACCAGGCCGCAGATGACGTCAGTCCCGAGCTGCAGAGAGACCATCTTGGAGAGTTTGATGCGCCTGCGCACACTGGAGACACCCCTACTCCACCGGCTGACGAAGGTATGGCCACATTGCATATTCGTAGCCTAAGACCCCATCACACATCTCATTTCGCCTCAAATTACCTTCAATTTTGACTGAATTTAATTCAGTGAATGCCATACGACGTCGTCGCGTCAATTTTCTCTTTAAATTTGTTGAATGTCTCGTTTTTCTTCAAGATTTTAATCTTGAACATGTTCTATTTTTCTTGAATCCAAAATTTCAATCGCCGAACAAAGCTTAAGGGCACTGCCTAACGGATGGCAGCTGGGAAATCTAAATAGGAAATATCTTGTTAAAAAATTGTGTCTCGATGCACATATTTTAAAGATAGGCATTTCAAACAAAATGTATTCTTCGCGAATTTGTTAGACTTTCTCTACAGCGGATATGTCTGCATAACATTTATAGCATGTTTTAAAGGACATTTTAAAACTCGTGTTTTACAAAAAAAATGTACATACTGCATACTATAGGCTGTTCACACTGAAATGAGCACTTTTGATAGCCCTGTTTAAGATCTACTTGTATGTACGGTGTGTATGCTTCCGCCTTATGTAAAATTAACATTGGACTGGGCCTCATCGCTTTATTTATGCGTCAGTCAAGTAAAACTGTGACGTTTTCAGAAAAGTAAATATTTTACCAATCTGCTCATTTGTACATTTCAATGGATAAAAAAAAAACACAGCGAATGAAATAATTTAAGTTTTCACAGATGGTTACCTAACACTTTTTGTTAGACGTTAAAATGTGGAACTACATTCTTTCCATCGTTCACCAATTTTACTGAGCGCATGTCACTCGGTGCGCCCCTTGAAATATATGCAGGTAGGGGCAGTGACTTTTATAAGGTTGATTTCAAAAGTGCTCACTTTATCGTGAGCACCCTTTATATTGAAAGTACATGCTCGTTGGAATCTTCTCCCAAAAAAATCTTTAAGAATACATTGTTTAAACCGCCTATCTTTAAAATTAATCCACTGAGGCGAAATTTCCTTTACACGGGATTTCCGATTTAAATTTCGCAGCAGTCAGCCGGTAGGCAGTGCCACCTTAGTGGAAGTAATCTTATAATAATAGGGTTCTGTACCCACATTTAAAGTTGTTACAAAATGACGCATATTAAAAAAAAAAAACTTACAATAATATGAAGAAACTTGTGGTTTAACCAATTATTTTCGTTTCGCGCAGGAGTCGCAGATACTTCAAAACATTTACTTTTGGTAATTATTTAACTGGTTTCACTAAAAGGTTTGTGATCAATTTTCGTGTGGAGGCTTGAAAGCTCATTGAATGTAATTCACTGATAGGCAGATGGAGTGAATTTTTAGTTCAGTGAATTGGATTCGAGTAATATTTTATCGTGAGAAGTGGCCTTTACAGTCCTGTTTTCAGAAACTAAAAATAGGTATAATGTGCTGTGGGAACACACTTGTGTAGAAATAGTGAAAGGCAAATACTTTGATGCATGTGTTGGAAGCGCGAGCGTGATAAGGTGTGTTATTACAGCTGAAGTAAAATTGTATCACTAACATGACATCCAAAATGGTTTCTTATGTATATCCTGTTCACGGTAAAGTGAGTTACTTTTTTCCTTTCAGCCATTTTTAAAAATCCTTTAACCTCTTGTTTTATATAAATTAATACGGCCATGTAAGTAATATACACAGTGACTGTATTTTTTTGACGATTATTCCAAATGAGAGGGCTTTCAAAAGTGCACGCTTTACCGCGAATGGCCTATAGTTCTCTTTTTGGTGGAACTCTGGAAGTTCCACCCACTCCACTATTTGTGGTGAGAATCCCGTCTGCTACGCGACCAAGCAGTGTGTGCATCCGGGAAGAAAAAAAAAGTTGCGTACTCAAGGTCACGCCATTCCCTCCCTTCCCTTTTATCCCCCCCCCCCTTTATTTTTTCTAACTACTTTCTTCTGGCGGCAGGATGGAATAATACGTTCAGCTGCGGGTGTCGGGTGACGCAGTCACCAGAACTTGTGTGAATTCCCATTCATTAATACCGTGTTGTTTCCGTGTGCGGCGCTTGTGCTTTGAATTGACAAGAAGCACGTGTCCGCAACCGCAGCGGCGAGTATCGGAACAAACCATATGCAAAATAAAAAAAAATAAAAAATAAAAAAAAAATTCCCTCGGCAGAAGTAGACGCTGATAATTAGCTAGTCTAGAAGTTCCTTAAATTCATGTGTCCACTGGAGTACACAAAGCCTGCTGACGGTGTAGAATTTCTCCCATTGGCTGTCCTTCCCCTCCAAACATTACACAAGCGCTCGTGACTCACTCTCCCTCCCTCCCCCCTCCCCTGTTTATCATATTGAGCTTGGTCGAGTATTAGCATCTGTTCAGCAGTGTGTACTTGAAATTATGCCCAGCTGAGTTGTCAGAAATGTGACAGTCATTTTCTTCGCAGAATGACACATTTTTGTCCTTTTTATATACAAGCTGAGAACAGTATTTGGTTGATGTAACTAATTATTATATAAACTTGATGTTGTAGGCTGTTCACGGTAAAATGAGTAATTTTGAAGGCCTGGTTAATTTTTTCTTTCAGGGATTTTTTACACTTTAACCACCTTTCTAAAAAATATTGCCATGTAAGCAATAACCACAGTGTGTATATTACACCGCACTCGAAAGTTAACGTCTAAGGTTAAAATAAAATACATTTCTGGGCTATTAGTCCAAATGAGAAGTCTTTCAAAAGTGCTCACTTAAGTTGAATAGCCTATACTTTGATTTCAATCATCTTCAAAGTAATTATAAAGGAGCAATTTTTTACTATACATGCTATCACATTTCAACACGTATAGCTGTCACCTTAAAAGTTTTAAAAATTTCAAACTTTTAAAAATTAAGTCGAAAACTTAATGAGAAGTTCATCCTGAAAAAAGATGGTACAGGTGAAATATGATCAGAGAATTTAGTATTGGTTTTATAGTCCACTAGCGTTTACTTACAACTTTTCTGAAGCCCTGCTAAAATTCTACTTCCGGGATTTTCCTCTGCCTAATGTAAACAAAGCTTAACCACGTGCAGAAAATTACACCAAGGGACAACGCGCCTTGTTCTTACGCACGCAGTATGGTTATATTTTGCATATTTCTTACTAGGCATTTCAAACACACCTGTTTTCTCACTCGTTTTGTTTATATTAATTATAAATGAAATATTAAAATTTATAAATAAAATTAAGTAGAAATACGTTTGAAACGAAAATAGGTACGTTTACGTTAACATATGTTTAAAACACTTGCAAAGAGTGAAGAGATTTGGGCGTCTTGAGAGCCGATGAGGGTGATTGAGGTATGAGCCACGCCGGAATGAAAGAACGGGGTAAACAGTAGATCCCCGAGAAAACACGCCGGCCAACGTCATCATATCTGGCACGATTTCCACTTAACGAAATTCCGGTGAACCGGCCGGAGATTGAGCCCGGTTCGTCTAGGTGGGAGGCGAGAAGGTTAACCGCTCACCCACTGCAGTCCCTTTAAAACGCTTGTGATGCATGGCGTATTTAGGAAATATCCAAGCACGTGGTTTATCAAATGTTTGAGTCAAAAGAGTGAAGACACCGCGAATAGAGTATAAACACCACCACATGGCAATGTTTACATTGATATACGGCGGAAGGATACGCACCGGGCGGAAAGTAGAAAATAAGAAGGGCTTTCAAAATTGCTCACTACACCGTGAACAGTCTTTCGTATAATGTAACACAGAACTATAGAACCATTAGGTCTATGTAAAAACATAGCATGAACAAATTTATGTTTTAATATAATAGGAAAGCGAAACACTACAAAAAAATTAAATTAAATACGCACTTGTAATTTTACAACTCGGTTAAAGTTGAGAGAGAAAATCTTCTGCAACTCTCAAATATAAAAAAACTCGATTGTTCAGTTAAATTTATAATTAAATAATTTGCTTAGTAATAGGTGTTTTCTCTTGGTAAATTTTCAATGTGCCTTTTAAAGACATTCTTTTTATTCAAGCATAGTTTTAAAATTTCCAGGATACTTATTAAATTGTGATATGCTGGGATATAAACAACCTTTCCGAAACAGTTCTAAGTTATTCTTAACCTTCATTTGCAATAATAAATGTAATAGAGGAATAAATAAACTGCGATATATTAAAATACCAAATTTTTAAAATAATGGTTTGCATGATTGATAGTTTTATTTTACCAGTGATCCAATAGTTTTTCTAATGCAAGAATATTTGTTTGCTATTTAATGCGAAAGCTCAAAGTATTATGCCATAGGACATTGAGTGGAAATTTGTACAATATTTCAATACTTTTTCAGGCACTAGTAAGAATACATATCTTATGATGAAAAAGGCTGTAGTTGATTTCTTCATAATCTGGTGGAATACGTTATATTTCCATTCTGGATGATCTAAGTGAATTCCCAAAAAATGTAGTAGTATTTGATACACTTGACATATTGTGCTCACGGTCAGAAATTTGTAAAGAATAACCAATTTGATTTATTATCGTACCGAATTTTGTTAAGTTTATTTAGTTATAATTGAGAGTTAGTTTACTTAATGCAAACCATAAGGGTCATTTCGAAACTGCGTGTTTACCAGCTGCAGGAATTATCATCTGCAAACAGCAGTGATGGTGCAGAAATTTCATTACCCTACTGCTAATTTAATTGAAACCATGTGATTATCAAGTAGGTACATTTGCGATCTTTAAGGATTAGTTTCATCTTTGTTATACAATGGAATAATTTATATTGCAAGGATTTTTTTTTTCACCAGATTGTTGATGAATAGTAACGTATAAGTACAAGTTTACGATTTTTATTGCTTGGGATTTTTATTCCTTTCATACCTAAGCCATACCTTTCGGAATTCTCTTCTTTATTGGAACCAATTTTGGGAAACAAGACTGGAACATTAAAAAAAACTGACTCTGAAACACGTCGCATTTAACATCTAGCTGTTCAATCTAAGAAGAATTTTGACAGTGTGCTAAACGAAGCGTCGTGACTTGCGCACGAATCGCAATTCTGCTGTAACGCAAGATCTCGTTCAGCGATACATTCCGCGTCTAAATTCTAGAATCGTTGTACACCATATTGATCGACGGTCTGCTCCTGTGGGCAGAATGAATCGTCTGATCCAAGAGCGCACTGCAAGTAGACCGAGAGTATATTGGAACGCAGCCAGCAACTGGTTCGTCGTTCATTGGAAAATGTGTCTTCTGCGGGCGCAATAACGATAATAAGGTAAAAAATGAAATTTTAAATGGTATTAAAGTTCAAAATGACGTTTACGACAACGAAGAATTTCACAAGGCTGTAATTACTGGTCACGTGTGACGACTGGCGGCGCTCTCAAGCGGCGGAGAATGTAAGTTACACGGCAGGTTCAGTCGCCGTTCCGTGTTTAGTAACTTGCTGCATACTGTGGCTCGTTCGGTGGCAGTGCGCCAGGCTTTGTGTCGGGATACACTCTTCTAGAGGCTACTGTGCTTTTTCACTCGTTTTTGTGTGCGTAATGCAGTGTATTTCATCAGGTTTTGTGGTGATTTGCAAATTATGTGAAAATTTATTTTTGTGTCCTACGTGTTAAAAAGTTATTTTTCTAAGAAATATATGGGAAATACTGCTGCACCTGTTTTGACTGTGGTAATAGTGAAACCAGCACTGCGCATGTCGAGTTACGACGAAGCTTTAATAAACCTACGTGATATGGGCGTTGTTCTTGTTTTAGGTTAGGTAGGAGCGGACTAGTCCCATACCGGTGTATCATGACAGTGTAGTGTAATATTGCGTAAACTTAAAACATGTAGATTTGGAAGGAATTTAGTGGACGAAGTCCAGCTTGTGTACGTAAAGCTGGAATCTGAGAGAGCAGCGTAATTTTTAGCAGTTGTGCATCGGACCGGATTATCTAGAGTTGCGCAAGTAAAACTGCTACAACTTTCACTATTTCGCCGTGCTTCTGCAATATGCATACTACTTCTGGTGTGGCATTTCTTCCATTGTTAAGGTCTGTTATTTTACATTCGATTTACGTGAATAAAATACTGTTGGGTCACTGTGTGATACCTCGTATCTAATTATCGTGTAGCTATTTCTACTCCACACGAAAGTCAGTGACTGCCAACTACTCGGAGGCTATACACATGATGTATCACGTGTTTCTTATCTTTCTTTAAATGCATTTAAAAATTTGTTTGCATATGTTTTACAGCCAACTGAATGCTTGCTATTAATTGAGCCCTAGTGTTCGGTGCTGCCAATTTGAAAATGGACTACCATTTTTATTTAGTTTTATTTATATAGTCCGCATGATTCAAGTTAGTGTGTTCTGTAAATTGTGTAGATTACAGACACTGGTAGTCTGTGGGTTTGCTGTAAAGAGGTCAGTCTGCCATTTTAAATAAACATGATGACAGGTTCATAAGTACGTGCAGAAATGGCTTATCTGCCATCTCATTGTATACTTTTTGACATAGGAGGCAGATGGTACCACCGAAATTCCTTGTCCACAATTTGTGGTAGGCCTACATATTGTTTGTGTATTGGTCTAAATAAAACTTAATGTACCTACATTCAAATATGATGGCATGGGGATTATTGTAAAAGCAGATACCACATTAGACATATTTATAAACGTTGGTATTGCGAAGTACAATTGAGCCCATCCACTCTATTATACTACCAGATAGGCCTACCACATATAGTATCAGGTTATACAATATAGCCCATCTGCACTATTGTACTACCTGATACCACATATGGCATCGTGCAGTACACTTGAGCCCATCTGTCCAAGTGTATTACATGATTCCACATTTGTATCTTAGTCAATATATTACTATCTTGCTGCCTAAACTAATGTATGATTTTTGTAAACGACGAATCACATTTTTTGGTAAATCAACCTTGTACCTTGTTTATCACGGGTTGTGTTGGTGATTCACTGTCATGGGTGCATATTTCGAACAAACGTAGTTTAGGTGACCAGTTAGTAAATAATGTGTATTTGTAGCCTAAAAGATGAATCACATTTTTGGGTAGTTCAGCCATACCTTTTTTATCATGTGTTGTGTGTGGACGGATTACTAATGGTGCATATATCACTTGAAAAGGATTATTTCCACACACAATCACATTTCTCGATTGGTTTAATAAGATTTTTGCTATATTACACATTTCACTGATTGAATATCGCCTAAATATGCTAACAGGACGTACCTACCACGTAATTAATGTCACTGTAAACTTCACACATATCCAATAATTAATTACATGGTAAAGACTAGGTAACTGCTACAGAATCCTGAGCTAACATTGTCTAACTTCAACACTCTTTGTTACACCGGATACACACATTTGTACTTAAATATATCAACACTTTACTAAACATATACATTTTCTGCCAATATGTAATGCCACACTCATTTTCAGTATCCAGTGTAGAACACACAGTTCGCACACCACTATCTATATAATTTTAATTCGGAAACACCATAACGCACCACATATTTCTATTTTAGTTCTGTGCACTATTCCATATCACTTCATTTTTTATAATGCATATTTTATCATAGTATATGGTACAAATCCTTTTAATTACACACTGATGCGTATAATAACATACTCTTTAAACTACTACCTTTTTCCCTCAAACAGAACGGCGGAACAAATGGCATGAATTTTTAACAGTCCTACAAAACTAAAGAACATATAGTCCTACAACTTACGAAATCAAAAATACTAAGCTGTTGCAAATTGCTGCTATGGTTTTCAGTTTTTTTTTTTTTTTTCAACGTAATCAACTATACCATTGTGCCATACACCTTCTTCACCTCACAGCTGACTCCATTCAGCACCCTTCCCAGCATACCCAGAGCCCTTCTTCCCTTTGCTACCACCCTCTCTACCTGTTATTTCCACCTGAGGTCTTCCTGCAGTACAATCCCTAGATACTTATATTCTGCTGCTTCTTCTATCTCTTGTCCCTCCCATTTGTACATGTCCCTGCTTATCTTCTTCCTTGTGAACCTCACTACCTTAGTTTTTCTTACACTTATCTTCATTTTATTATTTCTGATCCACAATCATATCTTATCAATGTCCGCCTGCAAATTCTCCCCCCCCCCCCCCACCTGCATGTACAACACGATCAGATTTTTCCCCTAATCCCCAAACCCATGTCATTTACCATTATGGTAAATAACAAAGGACCCAGTACGCTTCCCTGTGGTACCCCTGACGTAACCTCCCCTTCCTCCGATATTGCCTCCCCCACTTTCACCCTCTGCCTTCGCCCCCTGCGAAAGTCTTCCAATGCACGGACGTCATTTGGTATAGGCTGTTCACGATGAAGTGAGCACTTTTAAGACCTAGTTATGTTTTCCTTTCAGCCATTTCTTATACTTAACTATCTTTTTAAATAAATATTTGCCGTGTAAGTAACAAACAGTGGGTATATTCCACCGAACTCTAAAGTTAATGTCTAAGGAAAAATTTAAATATATTTATAAATTATTATTAAAAATGAAAGGGCTTTCGAAAGTGCTCACTTTACCGTGAATAGCCTATATCGAGATGTCATATAAACCCATTACATGTCTAGTTCCATTCAGTAACACATATCCATGTATGTACCTTCACGACACATTTAAGCATGGCTTTTTTAAAGGGTTCCTGCAAAATGGGCAGTGTAAGCGGTTGTCGAACTAAGATACGCTGATCCTTCCTCCCTGTATCGCTGGTAGGTGATATTGGTCGAACTTATTTTGATGGCTGCTGTATACGACTAACATAATATGGTTATTACCAATAGAAAATCAGACTGTTCTGTTATCACAGAAATGTATGAAGTAGTTTTGCCAAAGTTGTCCTCCATTGACTTGCTCTATTTGATTTGGCAATATTAACGTGGCATATTATTGCCTTTAAACATACTGGCAAGTACATATACAAAAATGCTCGAAACATTGGTAACTATTACATCTGAAAGTTTGACAGTGTTAAAGAATTTGCGAATCAGCAATTTTCTTGTATACTTGTCCATCTACAAAATCTGCCCTGATAGGTGTTTTCAAGAACTGCCTCCTGCAAATCATTGGCTAATTTGCTGCCACTCAGAATGCACAAGCTATCTGCACTATCACCAGCATTAAAAGTTCTGCCGTATGCTTAGAACTACTGAAGTGTAATGTGATACATTTCATAAAGGTATAATGCTTTGTTCCGAAAATTTAGGTGAATGATTTAATTTTTCTGTTTTTAGTAAAGGTTCTTTACAGATAGTTAAGTCAAATTTTTGAGTGTTTTTAATATATTTTTCTACTTGCACCATAGTACAAACAGAAACTGCTTTTTTTTTTTTATGTGGCCTGTTGCTGTCTGCAAACAACTGTGCAAGTTTTGTATTGCTCGACAGTATAGCCAAAGCTCTGATGCATGCATATGAAGTGCATTTTGTCCACATCACTATGACAGAGTTCCTTTATTGGCTGATGCTGCAGTCGTGACTGGCGAGGGGTGTTTTGGCATCTGGGTGGAGGCTTCATTTTGTGCGGAGACTACAGATGTGACGAGGGTAGGGTAGTCTCAGCATTAGCAGTCATCTGTTATGGCAGTGGTAAACAATAATTCTAACCAAGAAAGTGTTCTGCTGTTATCTGCAGAGGGTGCAAGCAGAGTAACGAGGGGTTAGTATTTAGTCATTTTCCCACTGAACTGAATGTCAATATTATTATATTTACAAATCAATCTCCGTATCATGGAAAAACATACCCCGTTCGTAGTGACGTAAACTCTTTGGGCGTAGTGGACGCCATTTATTTTCACTGCTGGAACTGCTGGTGTGTGTTCCGCCACTGAGATTGGCTGGTTGTTGTCATTCCTAGATGGTTTCCTGCTGTCCAGTAAACTCAGCACTGTTGGTATAAAAAGGAACACTGATTTTTATAGTCTTATACATAGCATGGACGGTGTCGGTTGCTTTGTCCCCACAAATGGATCAGCTGTGACTACCGAAAGTACAGTGTAAACAAAAACAATACTTCATAATCTTATTGGAGTAGAAAATAAGTTTGTGGCATTAATATCTATATAAAGAAAATAATAAATCAACTAACTAGTGTTTGCGGACAGTCGATTGTTCAGTGAAATTTTGCACGTGGCAAATTTTTTCATCGCATATAGGTATTATTAACTTAATTTTATTTCCTATGTGGATACATTAGGTGATAGTCACATGGCAATGTTTATATTTACTTTTGGTGGAAGATTACCCAAGCCAGAAGGTAGAAACTTTGCAGCGTATATTTGTGTTCAAAACATTACACACAGTATATGGGCTTAGGTGTGGCCAGAGTTAGCCAGAGTTCTACAAATGGGTGGTCCTGTTACAAGGACAGAGTAGACATTCTAAATTTAACTTTTAGAGTGATCAAGGCTAGCAAAGTTGCATCTGCAATATTTCCTTCGTGGATGTTGGAACCCATTTTATTCTAGTATCTAAATTAAATCAACAAATGTACTTACCATATGCAAGTTATTTTCTATCGTATACTCTTACTCTTAATTGGGTGTGTTCCCGAACCTAATCAGCAATATTGCCTGTGTGGCAATTAAGGCTCATCAGTAGTTCTCTTGTTGCGAGTAAAATGTGCAATGATTTGCTGGTTTGGTGTGGTGTCACATCGCTTTGTATCACATCATATAATTTGTAAAAAGGGCATAATGTATAAATACTAAAATAGTTTGTATTGTTTGTGCACTGTTGTGAAGACAGCCCACAAAATTAAAACATATAGTATATAGCAGCTTTAAAATCATATTTTACTCTGATTGAATGTAGTGTAACGATAAGTATTGCCACAAAATGTTTTGCAATGCTTGCTAGATATAGGTGTTAGTTGAAAATTACATTTTGTGTGATTTTGACTTGTTTCAGTTGCTAGTGTAAATCGCGAAGTCGGAGTTGAAAATGCTGGAGAGAGTGGAGAAGATTCAGATGACGAGTGGAATTACTTTGCCATAGAACCAAAGAAGAAACCTACTTTGCAAGCGATTACTTTATCGCAAGAGAAAATTAAAGTAAGTTGATGTTGAATACTTGTGCTGATTTTCACTTTTGTTAGTCAAGTTATTGTCCATTTCATATAAGTGGGGTAAAACCTGACAAAATGACCAACCTACACGCTATGCAAACAGTAAATCCTCTCGTTCGTAAAGTGTTGTATCAGCTGATGAACTTCTGTGGAATCCATGTTGTTGGCTATTTTGATGATGGCTTTGAAAGCAAATAGTACCCGGAACTAAAAGTTGTAATTTAAAATCTTAATTGTACATACAACATTTATGGTTTAAATCATTTTTTAGAACAATGTTAAATTTTCTTGGCTATTAGCGACTGGACTTTTAAAAACATGTTTAGCATTTATGACTGAGTATGTCGACACATACGAACAGTACAGTTTCCAGCTGATGGGTAGCCATGTTTGTTTCCAGTTTCCAGCCCGGTGAAGGCAGTTGTGCGTGTGCTTTTTTTCTCATCATGTTTATTATACAAATATCTTGTTGGTGTTGTCGGAATACTTAATCGGTAGTTAATTTTTTTTTTTTTCAAGCATAGTTGGTTGTAGGTACCATTGTAGTGCGTTTTCATGAGTGAAATGTAATATTAATCCTCATGTGTTTCCAGTTTCGTTAAAACTGCTCATTCCGCCGTTTTCCTTACTGCTGTCCGCAATGAAGTGACACACATGTAATTTACGTATGTAAGTTTAGGTTTGTTGGTTTCAGGAAACATGAGCAGTGTTGATTTTACTGAATGATTCTGCAGATAAATTATTTAATGCTGGTGGCAATCAAACGTAATTTTACTGTAAACTTGCAAGGATTGCCTTAGAAATACACGTTTTCAAGAAGCTGCGAATTTTTCAAACAGTAAGTATGTGTGTTTTGTAAATGTATTTGTAAACCGTTAATATAATTATTGAAATGCACATGGCCTGAAAAAGTCGCACTTTCCACACTTTTATAGTGAGTGAGTAATATTTGTCTATATCGTAAATTCAAGTGCAAGGTTAACTTCGGTCAGTGTGTGCATGTATATATTGCTGTATCTATATGAATACCTACAGGTACGTATGTATAAAGTTTTGTTTTTTAATTAAAGTAAAAAAACTTTGAAGTTAATTAATTTAAATGTTATTTCCATACGGGCAAAGTTTTCCACTCCTTCATTGAAAAAAATATGCAACTCAAAATGCCACAAACTTGTAAGAACATCAAAATGATGCAGTCTCATGAAAGACGTTAACCTAAATATTCCCACCATTTAACTTTTTCCTTTTTCTCTCAAAATTACTGGATGGAAGTTAGCTATCGTCAGTCAGACTTTTATTGTCTGCCATGACAGGGAACACGGAGGAAAATGCAAGTATGCATTGGACTCAAAACATTTGTTTACAAATTTTTTTTTCTTCAGTGACAAAACAGCTGCGGTGGAACGATACAGTGTGGCCGTGCTACTTTTCTAGAACTGCCAAAATTTCCCCTACTTAAATGAAATGGACAATAACAGTGAGTGAGAAAGTGGCTTTGTCTAGCTGATAGCAGAACATGATCTTTACTCATGTGCTGTAGTTTGAAAAAAAGTTCTCTAAACTTGTTGAATTATCAGCAATATCAGAAGTGAGTGAGTCTTTAGCTGTTTGTTTGGGAATACACTGTACTACTCTGTCTCGTATAACTTGGCAAGATTTTGACAGTTCAGTGAAAGTAGTGCCAAATGTTAGCTTTTCGTTTTATGTATCCTTTTGCTATCATCTGGTGCATCAAGTGGAGACATATTTGATCAAAAAATCTGGGTTAACATTTTCGAGACTGTAATATTGTAGTTCTTATCACACTTTGGACGTCGCAGCTAATATAACTGGAACTAAAAGTAATTCGGAGAACTTGCTTGACAACACACTTTTATTTGCCAACAACTATTACTGATACTAACAGTTAAAATTGGAAATACGTGGTGTTTCTGGATCTAGAGTAGTAGGCCTGCCAGTGAAAACTATTTTGTTTTTTTTTTTTTTGGTCAAAACTAAGAGCACTAAATTGAGTGTGTTTTAGTTTTTCTAAAATACAGTTACAATTAAGTTTTCCTTGCATAGAAGAGTTTTCACAGTAAGCGTCCAACCTGTGATACGGGGCACTAGGCACGCTACAAAAGTATTGTTCACACATTAACAAACAAAAGTTTACGATTTAGTAAAACAATACTGTTTTCCTTAATGAGTTTTTTTTTTTTTTTTAAATTAGTATATTTTTTATTACTCTGTTTTGTACTACTGCAATTTAGGATTTTGTATGGACAAGGAAGAAAAAAATGTATGTAGTATGGATGTATCTGAGGTCCTAAAATGCTAATACATATTTAAATTTTTAGTTTGTTGAAACTTGATTGCGCAGTGACATGAGAGATGATGCCAGTCCAGAAGTTCATCTGTGTGCGAAATGTATGATTTTTGCAACATGTGTTTTGAATCTGGGCGACAATTTATATTAAAATTCATAAGAGATTTTCTACTTGCCCAGTGGTAGAGATAATGTACGTCTGGTTAAAAATTAGCAATGAACTTCAGAGAGTCTGCAGTTCCAGAAAAGTTTTATAACCAGTGTAGTGTTAAATTTTAAGCTGAAAAATTTTGTTTTTGTAATTAATTTTTCTGTTACAGCTATTGATTGCAGCGATATTGTACAAAATACTTGGCAGTACATTAGAAAAGCCGCAAATTTCAAGATTTTTAGAGAAATATCATATCTTTGCAATAATTTTCAACATCAGTATTTCTTCATTCATGCCCATGTGCAGAGAATGTCAGATTTTCTAATTCTAATTTGTGTAATAAGCTTTATGTACAAGAATATTAATTTTTCGATGCATTTATAAAATCCTTGACTGCTCATGTTTTTTTTTTCTGAGATGTTCGTAATTTAATTGAACTCTGTTTACCAATGATCAGATGTGTTCATAATATTAATCTGGAGAAAAATAAAATGTAATAAGTAACTTGTGCCCAGGGTCTGGAGTGACAGAAAATTCAAATTTAATGATATTTCAATGTGCTATAAAATTACAGTTTGAGATGATTAAATTAATTTCATGGGGTTCCTTTCAATCATAAGGGAAGGGGTTTACACAGCATTTTATCAAAATCTGAGATGGTGGTTGATGAAATCTACAGTTGTGTATTGATTTGATGTGGGATGACGACTTTAAGAGTTGTAAAAGGTACATTTTATAAAAATCTTTAAAACCTTTCAAAATACAGTAAACTCCAGATTGACTAGTGTAATGACTGGCTAAGGGTTCACAGGTAACCAATATTCACGGTTAAAGCAATTGGGTGGGGAAATGTTTGCTTTAGGCCTACATATTGTACACATAGGTTATTTAAACAAATAACATAGTGATGCCCTATCGACTAGGCAAATACTATGTCAAGCGGAGTTGGGGGAGTATTTTTGTTCGGGTGCGAAGTCACACACACCCTTAATCTGGGAGGTTCGTTAAATCAGTTAATCTCTACGTGGGGCCGGTGCTTTTCCTGCGGAGAGTATTGGCGTGGAAGCTTTACAGCAGAGCACGAAGTCTGGTAACAATATTTTGTTTCAGGCTCTGAGCCTTGGGCAGTATTATACCTGGACTACTAAGATTGCTTGTGCTAGGTCTTGGTTCTGGCAGAATGACTGTTCGTGTTGATGTTCCTGAGATGTGAGTTTGCTGGTTGTTAGACATGGTTCATGTTGGTGGGGACACAGCAACAGGCGTGATATACGCTGTTGATGCTGTTGGCAGCTGTTCCTGTTGGCTGATGAATTCAGTGAGCCATGGGTGAACTTCGTTGCTCAGACGTGTTGGTATCTGGGAAAAGTCTCCTGGTACTTTTGGTGTGACTGGAATGTGCAGGCGTCGGAGGGCTTGAGTGGGAGTTAGCTCTTGCAAACGCCCTGAGGGAAATCACCTGTTTAACCTTCACCTTCAGACCACATCTGGAGAAAGGAATCTGGAGTCACACTCACTCTCACATCCGTGAGGTGAATAGCAGTGCTTGTGGTTCTCTACTGCCTAGAGCCACTTGATCGGCTGTCGGCGAGCGGATACCCGATCTCAGTGCTTTGCGTGTAGAGATGATTAGGCATTGCTGTCTGCAGTCTCAACACACAGGTGTTGATTTCAACCGTGTCTTCCCAATTCAGGGAACTTCCCCACTGGCACAAAGGTGCAATGGAAAGGACGAGCTCCGAACTAACGAGCTGGTCCAAAAACCGTGTACCTCTGTAGGCTCCACCGTTCTACTTACCGAAGTTTGTAGGAAGGTTGGCCAGGTGAGTGTTTGTAGGTTAGCAAGACATGTATTGGTTCGTTTGAGTAAAATTTCCCGGGATCACGTGCGTTTCACTCAAGAATGAGGTCAACTGAGAAAGGTGCAACATCTAAAGGAACGTGGAACTCAAGGATAGGTTTCAATCAATGTTTATTCTGTGTTATTGGAAATAAACACGTGTTGACGTACTCCCTCCGGAGTTTGTCAAGAGCTTGACGGGATGCTAAGCTGCGCAATGCGGGTAGAGGCTACCCGTTCTAGATTAGTGTGCGATGGGTTAGCTTAGCACTGTTATAACATTGTTGCTCAGAAGGGGCCACTGTGTCTAAAGTAGATGAACGAGTGGATGGATGCTAGGATAACTAAGCAAGATGTGAAAGGATAATACCAACAATGGAGCTTAGGAAGGGTTTTCCTTCTGGTACAAAGGAGCGGTGAAAGAAGGAAGGTATAGCAAGGAATGAAGCTGTGGTCAATGATAATGTAAACTACGTAGAAATCAGATGCGTTGTGAGCTATGCTGATGATTTGAAGTCGTCTAATTACCATAGTTGAAAATGTCGTGCATCAATTGTCATGCAAGAATTCTATTTTTGGACAGCCAGTGTGGCAACGTCATAAATGTTACTATCATCACATACACAAAATTCTGTATCAGCTGATATGTGAAAAATTGCAAGAAAAGTTCATTTTGGCTATTGTAACTGCCTACATTTACACAACAGACATGGGAGATATATGCATGCAGGAAGCAGGTTGTAGACAAAATGTCTTAATGTATTTTGTATCGTTACAGAAAACTGTTATTAGTGGAACAAATTAAATCTTTCTTCTAGAATAATATGTAGGTGTTTGAACAAAATGGAACACCTTATGCGATAGTATAGCTTCATATCTCTCTTCTCATTGGCCGTAGCTAGTGCTTGCTGCTAACATCACAACATTCATGCTTCATATTAATTGAATAGTCTGCACATCTCTCGCAGAGTATTTTTCAAATAGTTCTTCATTAATTTTGCGTAATATGTTTCAAATCAGAGTTGTTTTAAGCTCGCATGAGAAGAAAAATTTACTTTTAAAAAGATGTGATATACTTTTGCGACACAGTAGTGAAATAGGTGACTTTGCTGCCATCTGTTGGCCAGTGTGCGCTGCTCGCTTCGGAAACCATGCCTACATGTAATTATTTGTTTTTCATGTGTAAAATGTGAACAAGTGAACAAATTCTGAATTTTAAATCTTCTGTGAGCTCTATAAATATATTAACGTAATATATTTCCATGTGAAGGGATTCTGCTTTGCTAATCATTTGAATTTTGACCTGTAATCACAAAGTCTGAGGCTGGCATGCCATTTTTTTTTTTTTTTTTTTTTTTTTTGTTTGTCAAAGCAACAAAGCGAAAATAAATATTATTTATTAAAGTCGCACATTATTTGCAATTGAATCATTTTTGCGGCTAGTAATATTTATATTAATGTGATATTGTGTCATCCAGTCGCACTCGGTGCCACAGTTAATTTATAAATAGTCTCTTCATGTACTAACCACTATAAACTACACAACCTTGCCTTTTTGATGAGCAAACACCAATTTAATCGTGAAATACTTATTATGAACCGAAATGTGTTGTCTGACAATTTGCCCAGATTACTAGTACTTCCAAGTTTCACATACATTCACTGTTAAAAACTTGTGTAAATAAAAATAGACAGAAAACACTTTTAATATTATAATAAATCAGTATTGCATCACTCGACTGCAGACTGGTAATTAAGTGTGTGTATGGGTTATTAATAGAAACGGTGTGCAATGGTGGCAGCATTTCAATAATTGACCTTGAACTGGTGGCCTCATGGTTAAGCCATAACCAGCAGATTAAGCCACCGCCGAGTAATAGGGAGTTCACTGTATATAACAAAAACATTTAAACTAAACACACAAATGTAACAAAAATAATATAAAATGTAGTTATTTTCAGGTGGTTGAGCTTTAACAAAAACGAGCATTTAAAATTTGTTTTTAAATTTCATATAAGAGCATAGTATTTAAAAATTACCTATTTTGTACATAATTAAAAATTGTGGTTAATTTTCTTGTATAAAACTACTAGGTACCCTCAGAACATTCAGTAATTTGTAAGCTTTTCTAACTTATTTTCTTTGTCTTAGCTGTGTAATGTGCAAATGCAAAAAATAGCCACCGAAAACGAAGTAATATCCATAGAACAACAAACTATAGTAGTGGCAGATAAGAGCTGAAAAATCAAACTGTCATAGATATTGTGACAGAGAAATGCAGTTCTAATCATTGTGTTACTATTTTTTACACTTATCTGCAATTCTTTGTTAGATTTAGATTTATATATCATTAAAATTTTAATGAGAAATTAACATCACAGTTTCCAGTGACTATCTCTGACTGATGCTAACGTGGTTGACGTTGTAAACAATTTTCATCTAGTGACTCACGTTAACAAAATTGAAAATTGATTTACCAACAGATTTACAATCACTTCTCAGGACAGACATTTCTGCTTACTAAAGACGTGCTGTGTAATTCTGGACATTTTGTAAACTATTTTTTTCTTGTGGCGTCTGTTCACTATGAGACAGCAATGGTAATGTCTGGAGGCCAGGTTATTTTGTATTGGCAAACACAAACAGGTCTAAATGCAATGCACTGAGAAGTTTGTGAAAACAATGGAAAATTTATTTTAATTTCTCTGTTATCCATTAGTGTTTTTCTTCCAGTTCAAATCAGCACACACCTTAATTGCACCTACAAACAGAGTTATATATCTGGCTTAATTTAAAAGTAATATCCAATTGTAAGGATATCCAAAAATGTTGTCAGAAAGCCCATCGAAAGAGCTTTCAAATTACCCAAATTTGAGAATTCCATTTGCAGCTAGTGTAAAATTCAATATTTTCCAAGTTAATTAACTAACCGCTTATAGAAAGCTCTTTTAGAAATATTGTTCTAGCTAAAATTATGGGTGCTGTCTGTTAAATTAATTTTTTTGGTGTGATTTTTGCTTAGTTTCATGTAAATACAGTAATTTTTTCTTGTAATCTGATGCATGCCACATTGCTGCACAACATTCTTGCGCTCTCTACGGGCGACTTCGCCCCATCAACGAGCAGGTAACAGTTTGGGGCAAATAAAGCCATTGGTATTTTTTTGTAAATTTGTTGTTTTACAACAATCAATTTTTTTTCTTGCTGGTAATGTTTCAGGATCCCACTAACTCATGGTGTGGCAAGGCATGTTGTCAGTCGATTATGTTAATATGTAGCAGCACATTGGCCTCTTGGGCCAGTCTTTTTAAAGTTTCATTTTTCTCCTGTTACTTGCTTGGAACGATGAATTTGAAATATATTTCATCAAATTAATTTAAAATAATCCAACAATACCTTACAATGTTTCTGTTGGCTTTTGGAATTAATATAAAGTATTCATGGATGACATGGTGAGTGGAGATACAATGCAAAAAGAACTCTGAATGTTTGAAGTTGCGTTTCATTTGAATACAGACCATTTTAATTTTCATTTCATTTTGTACGCCTGCAGGGTTTTGCAAAATTGCATTTCAATACTTTGGGAAAACATTCTTTACATCTGGAGGATGAAAAAAATGTTATATGAACATAGGTCCGCAAACACTATGTTTCTGTACTACAGACCGTAATGCATAATGTACAGTGTATGGCCTGCGGGCTGAATCATGTTACTGTGGAATGCCATTGCAGCGTTCGTTTGCACAATACATACCACTTCACACTGGGACAGTACACCTAGAACATTAGGAACCGCACATTAGTTGTGTGTGAAAGCTTAATGTCTGCATTAAAGGAAATGTTCAAAATGCCCTCCATAAGCACGAACACATGCATCAACCTACGGTTGTATGGACACCTGGATGCATTGATGAATCCCTGGAATATTTCTGATTGTTTTGCAACCCGCCACAGTACGGTTACGAAGGGTGCCCACATTGTTCTCTGGTATTTCATACAAAGGGGGCTTTAAATGTCCCCACAAATAAGTCTAGTGTATTCAAATCAGGGCTCCTCGGGGGTGGTATGGCTCTGCCAATTACAGCTGCGATGGCAGCCCACAGGCCATACACTGTAAGTTATGTGTTGTGGGCTGTAGTAAAGTAACTAAGCATTTGTGGATCTACATTCATATAACATTTTTTTCATCCTCCAGATGTGAGGAATTCGTCCCCGAAGTATTGACATGCAATTTTGCAACAACCTGTATAAATGACTACTTTAGCACAGTTAGTTTCGCTAACAGCTGTTTGTGCCCACGTAAAATAAAATGTATTGATTAATCTAGGAACTCTTCCTTATCGCATATTTTCTGCTTGTTTGTTGTGCATTGGAATAGCAGTTAGAAGAGCAAACATAAAATTAATTTTCATTCATGCATCAGCTCGTACAGGATTTTGTAAATGGACATTGTTTCGTACACAAGTTGCCACTCGCAGACTGTCATAATTTCGCCAAGTTATGAGACAGAGTACAGATGTATGTGATATGGTTCAAGTTTTTCTAGAGGTGTGAACAGAGAGTTTGAAGTAACTACCAGATCTGATAAGCTTGCATGGTTCGACAAGACTGAATGCAGAATGTGAAGTCAGTAGTGTTACAAAACCCATGACACTGCACTGTATCCTTCATTAGGAAGCTTTATGTGGAAAGTCCGTGGAAGATTTATTGTATGATGTGACCCATGAGCTTCCTCTTTGGATTAGAGGAATAGAGGTTAGGGCGCTGACCAACCTCTTCGACACGGAGAAGAGGGGAGTCAAACCCCAGAGTGAGGTGGAACAGATAGTTTCCCACCCAGGGAGTTCTATCCGCCTCACTACTACAGTTACCAAAATTCGGGACGCCAGTTGCCCCGGAATGAATGCGGTGAGCACCGATTAAGCGATTGTGAGGGTGAATGTTGATGACCTGGCTAGAGGAGCTGCGTTAATGTGCATAGGCCTGGTTGGACGACGTGTGAGGATGTAATCTGTGGGTGATGCCACAACACGGGGGTTAGGGGCTACGTGTAGCAGGAGTCGAACCTGTACAGTCTTTCCAGAGGCCAGTTTAATACTACACAAGTTAGGAAGAGCTACCTCATGTGAATGCTGGACGCGAATGAGCTTACCCGAAGCCAACTTTACAATACTGGAATGAATGGGGGCTTGCTCGGGACTATCTGATTGAGGGTCACACTAGCTACGGGGGATGATGACCTATCCTGACATTGCTGATCTCAGTCAGGGTCATATTCTGCTCCTCATACTCCTATTAGGTGATTGAACCAGGACTGCTACGTGGGTGGAAGTATACGTGAGTTTGGTAGTGGAGGTGAAGCAATTTCCATGGACTGTGGTTCTACTGTGGTGGGCAGTGCATTTGTGGCATATGCATTAAGTGCTTATTTCTGACGCGTAATGCTCTTTACGTCGTTGACGACACTGTAAGCCACCTTTCTTATTGTGCATTTGGTTTGTCCCGTTATCCGTTGTGCGTACGTGCACTCCTGGGGGCGTGGCTTCTGCAGGCACACAGAAGGCCCTGACGTGCAAACAGGAGTTCAGTATTGGGACTTCACTAGAGGTAACTGCAGGAACACCGGAAACCCAGGAGCTTCGGCGTGTCTTTTTCAGGCTAATGCTTTCTTCAAGCTCACGTATCCTGTTGAATTCGGTGCGCCACACAGCTAAACTCCAGTGGAATTACCAGAGAACAAAGTATTAAACGTGACACAGGAACTACAGCAAAAATAATTGTAAACTGAGACGTAGGTTGTATGTAATTACTACACCAAAAGGAAGAAAGCCAGAAAGTCCTGGCCAAATTAATTACAAAAAGAATCTTAAGTTAGCTAGGTGAAAAATATAATGACTAAACTCTCGGCACATAGAAAATCAAGCGAAGTCGACCCTGGGGAAAGATATTAATTACCTAATTAAAATTCAAACATTTTTACGTTATGCAATTTTACATTGTAATGGGTTTTACCAGTATGGTTAGAATTGTGACGACCTGCTACCGGGGAAGTCAAGGGAAGTTGACAGAGGTAAAGGGTTGTGGGTGCAGGACATTAATTACCTCTGGAGAGTGATGCTGTCCTCACGGTCAGCTGGGGCAATGGTGGATGGGCCTTGTCCAAGCTGCTGGAAGTTGGTCTGCGGATGTGGGCGCAGACTTCTGGAGCAGAGCTATGTTTCAAGTTCAAGGCGAAGCAGTGTTGCAGCCTAGGAGAGGAGACAAGAGTCTTCTGAAGACCGGGGAGAGCTCGCGAACCTCTTCGGCCGGCAAGCCCGGTGTGTCTGCTGGACTTCTATTTATACTGAAAATCTTCTGATCAACAGTTTTTCGGGGTGCGGGAGGTAGCGTAGCATTCTAACACAGGGGTAGGTTATCAGCCTTAATTTCTTATCTCCCTGGTTGGAGGCATCGTCAAATTAAAAAACCTAGTCCTGACGCTGGCGGTTTGTGTCATCACGAGGCCACGCGTGCTGCCATCTCTGGGGTCGTTTGGAACTACTTCTGTGGCTAAGCAAAGGGTAGTGGATTATCAAAAATATTAAATTTATTCACGGGGGTGGCACGTGCATGCTGGATTTCAGGCGGGCAATGCATATTGTAATTAAGCGTGTTAATTACGGTCACGTATTCGGCTGTCCAGGCTTGTGGAATGTCCTTGTTCAATGCATTTAAATTGTTCTGCCACTGTAATGGCTTGCCCCTCAGCTCAGGTCGCTCTTGGATTGGGCGCAGTCGCCCGTAGACAGTGCATCCGCACAGTGCAGCATGTAGGCATGCATCAGATGAAACATGTGATTTCTGTATTAAATTTCAATCCTACTCTCAGCCTCTTAACATTGGAAGTTCCTCTTTCCGAGAAGTATACCTCATATAATACTCCACAGTAGTTAGGTGATTGTGCTGTGTTAACATTTCTTCAAGCTTTTTCTTTTCTTTGAGAACATACATTGCAATATTTCTGAATGAGATAAAAATAATTATTGTGGAACTCTTTCCTGATAGGGAATGACTACCTATGGAAATTAGCTTTCTGGATGATGTTGCTCTGTATTTGAATAAATTAAATAAGAAACTTCAGGAAAAGACAATCTTATCTATGATCTTTATTCACATATCAAAGCTTTTTTTTAACAGAAACTTGTTCTTTTTCGACAAAAAATTTTTTATTAAACTTCTGTACACTTTGCTTGTGTTCGGTCGAATTTAGATACATTCTGTATATGCATTTGCTGGACATAGAAACCATAACAGTATACTGTACACTGCTTGTGTGTGTTGGAGTTGCGTTGCATATCCCCTTCTACACATGGCTTCCTATTCACGTTTCTTCACTCAAACTAGTTTTCATTTACAGTATAACTCTCTCCACTGTTTCTTCCAAGGCCGTAACCAAGTTTTGATCTCTCGTAGTGTCCTGGTTTTGGGGTTGTGAATTTCCTTGTCTGAAATTAGTCAATGCCAGGATAGTATACCTCTCATTGTGTGTGTAATGACCCTGCTGTGAATGAGAAAAGTAATAAATACATAAAATTAACCCAACACTGATTCTGATAGACTACTTTGGGCATGGCTTGTAGCATCATGTTATGTATATGTTAATACAATTAAGATTAAGTTATTGTAAAAATGTTTTAAATTAGTCATTATTTTGAGGATTCTGTTAGAAGTAGAAAAGTGGGTTTTTAAGAATAAAAACATTTGCAGTCCTTTTTCCAAGAATTTATCATTTTCTTGGGATAATCTTTCTGCATTGTACAAATCTTGGATGGCCTTATTCAGGTCTGTGTTCAGTCAGCTTCATTGAGAGGTTCACATAAGTTGTAAAAATTTATATTCTGAACAATCTTAAGCTGCCCAACTGGAATTTGAAGAAATGTCATTGATGCATCAGACCCTTTTGTGTTCAAGTATTACGAAGGTAAAAGAGTGCAAACATAAGTGTTGTAGTGCAAACATAAGTGTTTTCTCAGTTTATCATTTGAAATGGTTTTTCACTATGACTGCGGCAGAAAATAGGATTATAACAAAGCTCTGGCAAGTATTGCCAACCATAGTGATTTCTGTAATGGTTATGTGGGCATGTAGTAGTACTGGGAATGGCTGTGGTTTGATATAGTGTTAAGAAAATTTGACTGACCTGGTATGTTGGCTAGATAATATAAATGCATTGAATGAATGGCTGTTAATATATATGTATATTTAACTTTGTTTCAGGATTGCGACACTTGTGAAGTCGGGCAACAAGACAGCTCAGATATGGAGTCGAGATTAAACCCTAATGCTGCTGAGTTTGTTCCCTCACCGACTCATGTGGTCCCTGTTTTGGAAGAGTGCTTATTGGCCTGCTCGCCAAGGAAAGACGAGAAACGAGAAATAGCAGCGGTACCAAGTGAACAGGAATTTGATCAAGAAGCAAGGAAGTGCCCCAGTCAAGAAATCGAACAGCTTGACAATCACATAGCTTTAGTCAATGATGCTATTGTAAAGCCACAGTTTGGTGATACTTCCAGCTCAAATGAACTACAGTCCACTGTTTTGGCGGCACAAGATTTCGTAAACAGCTCTATGCAGGTATCAAAAAATCCATTTGGGGATGATTTCAAAAATGACCTTAATGACAAAATGTCGCTTGTTCAGAATGAAGGGGTCTGTAATTTCAAATTTGATGCTGAGAGTTGTATAAAAAGTGAGTTTCCCAAGAATGCTTCAGAACCCATGTCTTTTGAAGTGAAAAAAGAGATCTGTCCAGAAATGGAGCCAGAACCAGAAAGAGTTTGTTTAGACACACTATTAGATGATATAGCGGAAAATGGCATCTCGCCTACTGTTTCACCAGATGTATGTGAATCTTCAAACAAAGAGAAAATTGGATTTGACCCGTACATTGCAATTTGCCCACCAAAGCCAGAAGATGTGGATGATTTACAGTTGGTAGCAGAACAAACATTTGAATCTCTTGTTGGACAAATTCAAGCTGAATTGAAAGAATCTGCAGAGGCAGTTTTATCGTCATGTACAACATTGCCAGATACAACAGGTTTAGATGAAACTGGAGGTTCTCTCAGTCCACTTGATACCGAGGTAATGGAAAGTAAGCCAAACAGCTCTTCTGATAGACATTTGTTTGAATGTGAGCCTGAAAAAATCCTAGAATCAAATCTTATAGATAGTACCACTTTATCAGAAAGTACCACAGACAGTAGTCCTGTAAATGATTTAATTGCAGATAGTAGCTCCTTGGATAAGCAAATTGAAGATGCCAGTCCACTATCCGAAAATAGTGAAGCATACAAACCATTGCGGGCAGATTTCAGTCCTCTTGAAGGACATATTGAATCTCTTGGTGTTAGGCAGGAAGCAAGTGAATCAGTGAGCCCTTCACACAAATATTTTGGAGATGATGTTCCTTTCCATGGATTTACGGAGAGCGAACCTCTCCAGGATCACACTGACAATGTTTATATCTTGCAGAAAAATTTTGAAAATTATATCCCATTGGAACGCTTTGAGTCTCCCAGTCACTTATTTGAAGGAGTTGACAAAGTTGGTTTAAGGAATCGTATTGAAGATGCAATGAGTTTCCATGACAATGTTGAGGATGTGGCCAGTTTGCATGACCACGTTGAGGATGTGGCCAGTTTGCATGACCGTGTTGAGGATGTGGCCAGTTTGCATGACCGTGTTGAGGATGTGGCCAGTTTGCATGACCGTGTTGAGGATGTGGCCAGTTTGCATGACCGTGTTGAGGATGTGGCCAGTTTGCATGACCGTGTTGAGGATGTGGCCAGTTTGCATGACCGCGTTGAGGATGTGGCCAGTTTGCATGACCTCGTTGAGGATGTGGCCAGTTTGCGTGACCTCGTTGAGGATGTGGCCAGTTTGCGTGATCGCGTTGAGGATGTGTCCAGTTTGCATGATCGCGTTGAGGATGTGTCCAGTTTGCATGATCGCGTTGAGGATGTGTCCAGTTTGCATGATCGCGTTGAGGATGTGGCCAGTTTGCATGATCGCGTTGAGGATGTGGCCAGTTTGCATGACCGCGTTGAGGATGTGGCCAGTTTGCATGACCGCGTTGAGGATGTGGCCAGTTTGCATGACCGCGTTGAGGATGTGGCCAGTTTGCATGACCGCGTTGAGGATGTGGTCAGTTTGCATGACCGCGTTGAGGATGTGGCCAGTTTGCATGACCGCGTTGAGGATGTGGCCAGTTCGCATGACCGCGTTGAGGATGTGGCCAGTTCGCATGACAGCGTTGAGGATGTGGCCAGTTTGCATGACCGCGTTGAGGATGTGGCAAGTTCGCATGACCGCGTTGAGGATGTGTCCAGTTCGCAGGACCATATTGAATCTATTAGTGTGCATGAAAAACTTACTACTTTGTCCAGTCCTCACTTTGATAATGCTTTACATCGTGAGGAGGATAGTAATCTGAATTATTTTGGTTTTGTCTCGTCTACATCTCCATTTGATCGAAAAATTGTGCAGGAAACTGAAACTGCTGCATATGCAGATTCTTCTGTAGATTTAAAATCGCCCTCCATAGAAAACCTGTCAGAATCACCAGTTAATAATATAGTGAAGGCCATAGTAGAGCCAGAAGTGTTGGAGTCCATCAGTTTTGCACAAATAGCAAAACTTGAAAAAGGAGAACTCGATATTAGTCCTAGTGCTCCAGATAGTTTGCTTCTAGAAGGGAGTGAAAGTTTAAAATTTGCTGCTGAAGTCTTGGAAAAGGAGTCTAAAGGTGATAAAGAAGTAACTTTCCTGGAGGTTTCAAGAAGTGAGTTTGAAGGTACACCATCTTCTGAGACTCCACCTTCAACTCCAGCAGTAATTGAATCAGAAGCTGAAGTTGTTCCTAAATTTGAACCTGAAGTTTTGGTTGAATCTGTCGAGAAACTAATAGGGTCACCAAACAAAGAAAGTAATATTTTGGAGCAATTGCAGGAATCTAAAGTTGGTGATGATGCAGACAAAACTAAGGTGCCTGATGTTGCAGCAGCAACAGTAGTTGCTGGTGTTGCTGCAGTAACGGCAGGCGTAGCGCTTGTTACGGGAAAGACTGAAGCCAAGGGACCTACACCAGTGAAAGCACCAGTAGGCTTGAAAGCTAAGAAGCCTTTAACTGATAAAGCAAGATCACCTGCAGTTCAAAAGTCACTTATGTCACAAAAGACGGTTGCTGCAAGTCCAAGAGGTCCATCAAGCACAGCAGCAAGCAGAGCTCCAACGAAACCATCTGTATCTCCTACAAAGACTTTGACACCTGTGAAAAAGACTGCCACACCAATAAAACTAAAGTCTGCTACTACTCACGTTACTTCATCCACCCCCACATCCACATCTGCTTCTTCCACACCTAAGAGTAAACCTTTGTCAGGAAGACCATCTGTTGGGGGAGTGAAGCCATCTGTGCCCCTTAAATCATCTGCACCTGTTCAGAAAGTTCGGCTTACATCTGCTGGTACTAAAGTTGCAGCAACAGAAAAGAAACCTGCACCAATCACCAACGGTACTATGTCCAAGCCCCTTGTTAAAGAGCTAGTTACTGTCAAGCGAACAGTCTCTTCGGCAAAGACACTGGGGTCTATACCATCAACTGTGACATCCCCAAAACAGCCTATCAGCAGGTCAGTAGCCACAAAGACCACCACTACGTCGGCTGGAGTAACAGGAAAGCCAAAGAGTTTGTCACCAAGCACAATAGGCACTACAAAACCACGGGCACAAAGTTCTACTGTAACACAAAAACAAGTGAAGGAAACTGCCAACAAGCAGATTTCTTCGACTCGACCAAGTTCTGCGATATCTGTCAGTCGCACATCTACGACCACGACGACATCTCGCAGAGTGACTGCGAGTGTTACAAAAACGAGTACCACTAAGACATCTCCCAAATCAAATCTTGGAAGTAAGTTAACCACGAAAAAGACTACCACTATTACTTCTCGCACCTCTGCACCAGCAAAGGCAAAATCACAAGCAATTGAGAACAACGAACAAATTACGACCACAGTGATTGCGACTGAAATGAAAGTGGATCCTATTGAAACCACCCAGCATGCTTTGTTGGAATGATGAACTTGAGACTGAATGTGCACATTTCACACACACTATGTTTAGTATGGCAAAACATTTGCTTGGTTGCTTAGGTGTATTGCAGATTCAGGAAATGCATCTGTTTTGAGAAATTATTTCCTTGTAAATATGTTACTTTATTTTCATAGCCTAATTTTTGGGTGCTATTTATGAGCTAAGGTTGCAGCTTCACATACTTTGACTGAATTGTTGTTACAAATATTTATAATGTCCAAAGACCTCACTTACATAGTTGTAAGGCTTTAAAACTGCAGTTCGCTTAGTGATTAGAAAAGTTTGTAGTCTTGTAGCTTTAATGTGGATCAGTCTTCTTGCTTGCTTTGATGAATGTTAACATACATTGTGATGGTTTTGTGCTGTTTGTATACAAGTAATGTGCTGCCTTCTTTTAACATCTTATTGAGTGCTTTAAGTGTTAGCACATTTCATATTGGTGCACCTTATTTGTATGCTGAAGGAAGTATTAATAAGAATGGCATTTGACAGTTGAATGTTAAGCTAAAACTATACTTTTAAAGTTAAGCTCAAAATAAAAGTTGTAAAAGTTTACTGATCGTAAGGTTTTACGCTATGTTTGTATGTATATACGTATGCTTGATTAGAATTTGTATAAATGTTCAAAGCTTGTTTTATAGAAATATGAATAGCTATTTTTTTTGAAGTGACTAAAGTTGTGTTTATGCTAATATCGCAAAAGATGGCTCTCTGGGCCTATATTAAATTTTGGTTGCCATCTCTGTGTCTTTTAACATTCATAGCAGCATTCATTTTTAGGTACATAGTTGGATGTTTCAAAGTTATCTTTCGGATGATTATTACTCAGATGTTTACGTAATAGGTGTATCATATATTTATTCCCAGGTGTGGATGTTTTTTTTTGCATTCGTAGAAACATTAAATGTATGTAATGTATTTATGTAAGTAATTGCAGGCACACTGTTATAAAACAGCATTGCACCAAGTTTGTGTGTTCAGAATCTTTTGCCAATGTGATTTCATTAAGTTACATTTAGTATAGGCCTAGCAACCCAACCCAATTGTGCACTGCAAAGATAATTCAGTATTTTGTGAACACTTTTGAATGTAAGACAAAGTTGGCCACACATTTTTATACTTTTTGAACTGAATTGTCATTACGGTGGTAAATTTATTATTTTGCAGTAACTGTGACAATATAAAGAGATAACTTACCGTTCTGAAGTGGAAAGTAGTCTGAATTTTTTTTAAAGACTTTGAAGCGCTTGGCATATTTGTCATACATTATATCAAGAACTCTGTAATGCACAGCAATTACCGGGTGCCAAGTGCCTTATATTATGAATTAGAAGTAAAGCATTTATAGCTACCTTAATTTATATTTTAATTTTACATACTACAGCTATGGAGAGACTACTTATCAGTTGTGATGTGTATTTGAAGATGTTTTATGTACAGCATACTTTTTATGGCTTTCTTGTATCCAAAAAGAATAAAAAAATCTTTTTTATGAAATTTAACTTTGTTGCTGGCATATATTTCTGTAGTAACATTATTTTATGATCCATAAATTATGCTTGTGAGTTCATTTTGTTCATGTTCAGTTGCTTTCTCCCAATTTGTAATGAGGACTAGACTAGGTAACTATAGTGGGAGGCCACAGACCTGGAAAAATTGGAGAAATCTGAAGGTGTTGAAATTTTAGGGAAATGGAGGGCCCTGTGTAACAAGTCTGCAGCCAAAGTTGTTTGAATCGGGAATCAATTTTGAAAAAATTTCTTCTCAATGCAACACTTTTAAAGGTAAATTTTTTCATACAAAATAATAATCACATTTCAGAAAAAATAAATTAAAAACAAAGTTTGGCTAGATTTCTTAATGTGCCAGTATTCCTCAAGTGTTGTGCAGAATGCTCCTTTGACTTGGGTAGCTTAAAAATTGATGCATAGAGAAGGAATTTCTTAAAAATTAATCCCCCATAAAGGGAATTTTCAGGGGATTGACAAAGAAAATTCCATACTTGAACATTCAATGACTGTGGATTTGACATGTAGTAGAACTTTTACGAAGTAACCTTGGTAAAACTTAATTTTAAACATAATATTTGAACATATAAAATTTCAGAGAACGGTAGGCCTATTTAAGAATTACTTACCTGGTTTATAATTAAAATGGTACTGTTACCTCTCAAAATCCTACCCTTTGAATTTAAATTATTCTTGAAGTATTCTGACTTCAATTGGAAGAGCTATGCTCAGCCTAAAAATACACAAAAAAAAACTATTGAAAATATACTTACTCAAAACTTGTTAAAATTGAATTTTAAAACAAAATAGTGTGTGCAGGAAAGGGCCGCTAATGTGGCAGAAGTAGCCAGTACTCGGAGGAACAAACGTCATTTGCAGCTGCTGTCCAAGAAATGAAAATATAAATATTGTCGTAGTGAAAATGCAGTACATATATGGAGTGATCTTAACTTTGCACTAAAATTTTTTGTACATATTTGTTAATTTACATTTGGATATTACGTAAGGTGTTCTGGTAATTATAGTTGGACAAGAAACTAAGATCCTTCTCCGTATTCCTTCTGCGCAGCGGCAGTCTTCCCTTACCTTGGCATGGCAGGAGGGGTGCAAAACAGCTTATTGGCATTAGTCTGTATTACAAGAGCAAAAACGGAAAAAGAATTTTATTTCATTACGCGTTGGTGAGATTTTGAAATGTGATAGTTTTTTCAAACTTAGCCAGCATATCTAAAACAGTTTTTGCTATACTTAAAGTGGCAATAGAATTAACAAGTGACATTAATAGTTAACATCTTGATTCACTGTTTGTGCCTCAAATCTGTATGTAAACATCTTTTGGGTGATCATAAAAATGTATAAGCACCTGCAAGTTATGTAACTAAGAGTGATTTGTTACAGTCCAAGTCTATTGGAAGCCAACAAAAGCAAAAGTGTCTATGGTACTCTTAGGACTTATGGACCCACTAAAATAGAAAAACTGGGAAGTCAAATAAAAATTTGTAAACAAAAAGATTCATGCAGCTGAAAAAAATTTTGTAGCAATAAATAATATACAAATATGAACATAAGCTGTAAAACTTGGAACGTTTTCCTTATCGTGTTAGACTTGTGTATTTTACTCCATGTAGCACCGCATGTAAAATAGTCTACTTCAATTAAATTTCTTGTGCAATTTTCTTATATTTAGGTATTGAAAAATCAGACTGGTTTTACTCTTTAGCCTCTGCCGAATTAGTTTGACTGTTGATTCTGAATTTCTTGTTACGGCATTTGTTGCTTCAGTGATGCACGTAAATTTAGAATATTTTTGTTTTTGTTTACTGAATTGCGCTGCAGCATTGTATAAGATCTCCCATGCTTGTATTTGCAATATGGGTGCAGAAAGCACATTTATATAGTAAGGGTTAGTCTTCGAAAGATGTTTCTTGTTATAGCAACTTTCTGTGGCCATGACCGTTAGAAAGAGAAGGCCTTGGTGGCAGAGTTTTCATTTGAATGTTAAATTTATTTGTTTGGATACACTATAAAGCTATGTAGCAAAGCTCAATATATGCCTCTGTCGTAGCGTCCCATGTATTCTATTTGCATATTGTGAGATTTTGAATAAGCAGTTTTTAGCTATTTTGGAGGGCATGTAAATAATCTTGATTGTACCATTCCGTCACAGTTTGGAATGTGCATTCTTTTCGTAGGTACACCTACTGGAGTCATGTTTAATAGTTTCGTCAAAATACATATTTCTCACACACTGAAACATTTCAAGAACTAGCTGTATGACCACCATAAAAACACATTGTTAGTGAGTTACAATTTATAAAGTTGTTTAGAAAATGTAGTGCGAAAATTTTTTAGCTAGTTAACCAAACGCCTGCCTTAAATATATCTGATAGTGAAGTGAAAAAATAAACTGAATGGAACTGTTATTTTAGGAGACGGTCCAAAAGTAACAATACATGAGATATTTTGGTATAAGTATGACAGGGATCCATGGGGTTTATTGTGATCCCGGTGGGGATCCTTACAACCCCCCAGTTGGGTTCAGAACCCATGTCCCCCCATGCCCCGCAGTGGTGAACACCATAATTCGCGACGTAGAAGCCCCGGAGGTAAGTCATACAGTGTAACTCTGGCCGGACTGATCCCGCACAGCTGAGAGTTTGAGTGACTAATCCCCTCCACTGCCTCAAGTGCTCGTCACGTGTCTGCCTGCTGATTCTGGGGTCTGCATGTGTTGTCTCGTCTCTTGCCCCACTGTAGCAAGTCAATATCTCAAATATGCCTTGGCCATTTTTTGGCTGTTAAAACTGCCATTGATGTGGTTATGTGGCTGTTGATGTAAATAATAATGGTTTTCATCGCTGAAGTTATACTCCACCCTGTTAATATGTCTGTTCCCGCTTCCATTGGTCACTTTTTTTTTTGGATGTGCACCTATTTTATTTACGCAAGATGTGGCATATAATATGAGAATTTTTCTTTCTGTTAAAAGAAAATGAGTGTTATTTCAAAGTGGCAAAAAATGTAAAAATGCAGTGCAGCAAGATGAATATTGCAGTTCAATTGCAAGATATTTATAATTTATTTTTAATGCCTTGTCACGATTGCTGGAATTTTTTTTTTTTTTTTTTTTTACCTAGTGAAAATTTTGTTCAATATGGTTTTAAAAAAAAATTACAATACATATCAAGAAGTGGACATTTTGTTGGGACCTAGAGAATTTTTAGTTGGTGGAACAGACTTTCAAGCTCTGTTCCAAGTGTATTTATTTTCCATTGTAATTCTCCTTAGCTGAGCTTTTGTCCTTGTGCATTAATTTGCTGCTTTTTGTGCTAAGCAATTTTTTTAAGCTAGAGATATATAGTTTTGGATACATATATCTCGGACTTAATTTCTGGTTCAATACTAAATGAGCCCTCTAATGGCACAAGGAATTTTTTTTGTGTGTGTGTGTGTGTGTGTGCGCGCCACCACGTGGCTAGCCACATCCAATTTGGAGTTAATTTGAAGGTTGTGTATAGCTCTGCGCGTGTCGTGATTTATTCACATTTATTTATACAATGCTATTTTTGGATATACAACAGTACAATAATAATCAATGGAAAGAATTATACTCGGTTTTTAACAGTGTTAAAAACCGAGTATAATTAATTTTACAGCTTTCGGGATGTGGCTGTTACGCTGCGTCAGATGTGTGTATGGTTCACACATTCCCTTACACAGCACACCCCATCACGTGGCTTTGTAATGCCTTCTGAATTCGGTTTGTACATGGTAAGTAGAAGATATGAAGGTAACAAAACAAGACATAATAAACATCGTAAAACCCTCTTAAAAACTAACACATGACTGTACTGTATTGCACGGGCGATGGAATATATTAAAAATGCCATAGAATTTTTGAACGTGACTTTGAACAAAACCCGTTAATGTGCTTAGTACGCCATAAATCACTGCACATATGATTGCCTAACCAATGCATCAGAAAACTCGTATTGAATCGAGAAACACAATTACATCTCAAAACTATAATAATACAAAAATAGTTTTATTAAATATGAACAAATGCACTTAACTGAACCGCACTGCATCGGAGCACACACGTGGGGGCCCTATCTTCGGCTCTCAAACTGCCCCCATGTGTAGATTTGACTGGTGGCAGGGATTAGCTGGCGCACATGGTGAACAGACTATGGTAGGGGTATGTGGCCCACATCAATTAAACAGTGTATTTTTCTTTATATTGCACCACATGCTACTAGGGAGGCCGCCCACTATACCATAGTTATGGCAATTTCCAAGAATTCGGTAGCGGGCACACGCTCCTGAAATTGTAAGTTCCACTACATCGCACACATTCAAGTGAAATTCGGCGACGCCAGTGAAAATTAAATTGCAATGCCGAAGACCTGTTCGGGAAAATTCAACAAGGTTACGATATGAGCCGAGCTCCTGGCGCTTTGATCACTTGACCACAATCCATCGCATCTGTAGCGGAGAGCAGCATTCTACCACATGCGATAGAGCGTCGATGACCAGGAAAGGTGCAACTGTAGTGCAGTGTGTTTGTGTGGACAGGTGGAATGCAACACAGAGTAGGACGGTGGCCATGAGTCCACATGCGCAACCGTGCAGTAATATAAGGAAAGAGTACCCAGTATTATTTTCTAAACATTACATAAAAGGGCCAGGGTGGTGATAAACAGTCTATGTGCTAGGTAAGGGACACCTGTAAGAGTATTTTCAAAGCAATAAAGTTATTTAGCAAGTGTTATTGCAATGATTTGTAGTGTACTTAATTCACACTTCATTCCACATGTTTTGCAGTGTATTGTGTGTTGTAATAACCCACGTAAATATTCTATTCCATCAAAAGTGTAGTAGAGCTAAGTATAGTAGTGTGAAGTGCAAGGTGACGAAAGTTGTTCCACATGGCGCTTTGTGGAGGCAACCCTGGCATGCGCGCCATGTTGGAACCACAATAGACGTTTAGTACTCGAAGAGGCAGGTCACGTACCGTTCGGTTCTGTGCCTGGGCAGCATTCACAACTTGTACCAGTTATTTTTTCACCGCAATAGTATCGTAGTTAACAGGAACCTTTTTTTTTTGCAATCTGCCCAGGGCACGCCTCTCACATTCTCTAGGTTTGCATCGCTTGGAGGAGTTTAACTTGCATTAAAGTCACGTATGGGCATTCACACCATTTTCCTGCTTAACCACTTCCGACTGGTAAATGTCCAACCTATTTTATGTAGAGTTGCCCTAGGGGCATTGTAGTCAAGCACCTAAATAAACTGCATTATGTTAGTGCTTTTATTTGAGGTAACCTGCAAGGCATTTCAGGGACTAGCCTTTCTAATTTCCCAGCAACCTGCATGTGTGTATTGACTTTCAGCTTTTGTTTGCAAGCGTTTACAGTGTAAAGTAGCATAGGCATGTGAACAACCTAAATAATTCACCGCATAGCACGCGATACAGTTTCATCAATATACATCACGAGGAGTGATGAAGCACAACTGAAGGAAGCTGAGAGGCGGTGTCCCGGGCGGCTTGCAAAAAAGGTTTAAGTTGAATTAAAGTCTATGGCTGTGAAAATAACGTGCTAAATGCGAATGCCGCCAGGGTGCAGAACCGAATGGTATGCGACCTGTCTCTCTAAGCCTTTGGTGTCTACTGTCATTCCAACATGGCACACTTGCCGGAGTTGCCTCCACACACAGCCACGTGGAACTACTTTCGTACACTCTGCAGGACTATGCTTACTCTTGCTACTCTTGCAATAACACTTCTAATTTATTCTTTGCATAATAAACAATACATAAACACTGCAAAACAAACGAAATTAAGTGAGGATGATTACACGTAAATGTGATACACTATAAAACATTTCAATAAAACTGATAAAGAACTTTAGGGCTTTGGAATTAATATTGTGGTCATCCTTCCACTTGCACGTGACTGTTACCACCCTTGCCATTTTACATAACTTTTTAGGAAAAATAATGTATGTGGGTACTACTTTCTTGTGTCCTTGCACGGCTGCGCACATGGCCACATAGCTACTGTTCTGCTCTGTGTTGCATAGAACCTGTAACACACACATTGCACAGTACTGCACTCGCATAGTGTCTGTCACCGACATGCTATCACGCATGGTAGTGTGCGGTCCTCTACTGCAGTTGTGGTGGATGGCGGGCAAATGGTCAAAGGGCTGGGAGCTCGGCTCATGTCAATAAGTTAATAATGAGGCGCTATACCATAACTGTTGTGGCAATTTCCAAGAATTTGATAATGGGTTCACACTCCTGAAATTGGAAGTTACACTACGTCGCACACAATCAAATGAAATTCAGTGATGTCAGTGAAATGCAATGCAGAAGTCTTGTTATTCGGGTAAATTAAACAAGGTTTCATTTGTATTAGACCTATATGAGTGTATATGTAATCATTCATTCCTACACATTCTGCAAATATCTCATTAAATTTAATATCACCTTGTTAGTGTGATGACATACCCATGACTTCACATTCTCAGCCACATGTGCTCACAGGTATGTCATCAATGTGTGTCTAGTGAGTACTCATAATTTTCCATAGTCATCATTTGTTCAATTATAATTGTTTTAAATGTGCATTACTATAGTTTTAGTTTTTTACCTGGCTTCAGCACTCTTCGCTAAAGTTGCGGCCATGATAGTCTGACTTGAGCACTCGGCCTACCAGCAGTACGAAAGTTACGCTTTGCAGTGGACCCCTTCGGCACTAACTATTTAAGTTTTATTCGTCGTAATTACAACAGCAACTTAAAACAGTAACATTTGCATTCATCTGTGCCGAGGGGTTAACCAGGCTGCATTTTGATGAACATACCAAGACTTAACATGCTTCTGCACATCACGTTTTAAGTTCTTCGCATATGGTACACGCTTTATTTTATCATATCTGCCATCGGCAGGCTGCAAGTGTCGACTCCACATAAGTGTTGAATTAGATGGCATAAGTGTGACATGTACCACACGTCCCATCCTAGGCCGTCCTCCCTTTCGTCAGAACCCGCATTCTGATTATAACAAACCACCACATGAAAGCAATAGTGGGCCAATAGCCTTAGTTCCGCATGTGTGTGTGTAATGCATATGAGAAGTGCACCAGTGCATCTGTGGTGTATATTTTTTTTGGTGTTTTTAAAGGCTTTTTAACTGCAGTGCTTTATTTTTTAGTTGCAACAAAATAATAAATATTGCAAATAATGTTTATGTTAGGTTAGTGCATGCCGTTTGCACAATGTTTGAGTTTTTTTATTTATATGTTCCATCACTACTCCAAACCAGATGCGTAGGTACTTTATATAATAATTTCGAGAATGTATTGTGTAATTTTATATAATGTTTATATTTTGTGTGTGTGTTCATTCATGTTGGTGTGCAAAATACAAACTTGCATATTATGTGTCGTGCACACACAATTAATACAACACATGCTAATGAATAATATTTACGCGCACCGTGCCAAACAGGACACTTGCATGTGGAATATTCACCATTTTCACTACCTGTTAGTTATATATATATTTTTGCATACCATTTTGCCTTAGCAGTTGTAAATGATATAAACCATGCTGGCATGTTTGAAGCAAACTTAATGTAACGTACACATGGCAAACTAACCCTTCTTTTATTATAACTATAGGAGCTGTGATATGTTAGTTTTAAAAGTGTTTAGAGCAAAGGTCATGTATCAAAACTTGTGTGTATTAAATTAGTTTCCTTCGCCCATTCATAGTAACCACACAATCTACAAGTACACTAACCTCTAAATTGAGGTTAGGCTATTACAACTATGTGTAGATTTTATCATGATTTATTGTATAAAATTGTATTTATTTGTTCTATAATTAAAGGGAAGTGTTTATATATATCCGCGTCCAACCAGTTTGCCATCACCATCCATAATTTTGTTCATTAGAGTTTTTTTCATGCATGTATGGGATAGCTCAGCCAGTGAGTGAGCTCCACGCCAACTCCAAGTTAGTCATTGTTCGGTACTCAGACGGAGTGGATGTCTTGTTGGCCTCCATAGGCACATCACCTTTGTGCACTGGTCTTTAGCTTGTAATAGTCATTAATTATCATGGATTCATAAGTTAATTGTTTGCTTCGCCTGCGGAGAGGGCCACTCCATAGTCCAATCCGTATTTATTTACATGGCGGACTATAATTTTTCGCTAGTACAACATGAGGCAGGGTGCCACCTCTTTACTGTTTTAGCACTCTCCCGTAACAACGGAGATACAAATGTGCAAGTGCCTCAGATGGGGGTTGTCGAATAAATCCTTATGTTGAACTGAACTCGCAATCGTTTTATTCGCAGACTGCTTCATGGTCCATTTCACCTGCTTTAATGACGTATTTTTATTTCAATGATTACAGGCATAAGATATCCCATAACACCCTCCGGGAGTGAGCATTGAATTTTCGGTGTTGGGAAGGGGCATACAGTCCTTAATAGACTAGGAAGATAGGATTTTAGTCGAATCATCAGCATCAGCATCAGCACCTGCACTGATGCAGGAGATGGCGGAATTGAAGGGAGGAGCCACATGGACGGCTGACCACACGACACACCAATAACTCCTGCTCCTGCGACTGAGGGCTAGCTCCCAATCTGGTATTTCCAGAAAACAATGCTCCTGTCCACATAACCTCTCTTCCCAAATGTTTCAGCAAACACCCGAGGCTGTCAAGTGTTATGTACGATTCAGACAGTCAATAAATAGTTATAAACTCAGTCACTGATTATTATTGAATACTTTACTCTCCTGAGTATCATTGGGCACCATGCCCTAACACAGTATTCAAATCAGTGTTTCAGTGTACATGTCTTATCTTAAGGGGCCTGCGTCCATAAAGCAGAGTCAATTCAGTGTTCTTAACAGTGTGCGAAGTGGCCTACAGCTTCATCTTTTAGCAAAGACTAATCATAATTAATGCAGTTAATTATCATTTAACAAAACACTCATCAAAATGACCACGGAACTAGAGCTCCCTTTAGGCAATCAGCCTACGATGTGATGGCGTCGAACGGATGCGACAGGGTCAAGTTTGCCTTAGGAGGCGGTAATAATTCGCCACACGTTCGGGCAAACCATTTGATGGGGTGTCGCAGTGCGATGGTGGATAGAGGAGCCATGTTGGTATTGTTGAAATAAGTTTTAAGCTAAATCTCAGGAAATTTGGATAATATTACCCGGTCACCAGGCACCATTGTGATGATGCAATACTCTGGCAGAGCAGACTCCGGTTGTCCCAGGATCGTTTGGCCGAAGGCTAAGGCGAAATTCTCCTGATGTGTTGGTACTTCTCAGATGACATTATTAACTATGGTTTGCATGCTATGCAGTGGCCTATTTGGGCTAGCCACATGTCCCAATTACACATCAAAATAATACGATTAATCTAATTACTTGAAAAGCAAACACAATATATACTTGAAGAAGAATGGTTACACTTTGTGGGCAGATGAGGGCCAGTATCTTGAAATGTCCGAAGTCCAGCCTGAATAAAAACACTGAGATTCCATTAACATAGCATTTATTCAGATAACATTACAATATCTCTCCAGGAGATTACTTCCAAGCTAAAGCCTACCGGTAAGGCTAGACAGGACATGTGGGATGTGGCCACTAAGACTTAGGTGTAATTACTGCTTCCCCAGGCGATGGAAACACTGGGGAAGTGGAGGAGAGTTGTTTCGAGTGGCTAAACAAAAAAACGGTTCCAGTACTATTTAAGCTATTGCATTGCATGTTAAATGATTTGTACAAAATGACGGCTCTGCGCTCTGGACCTTAGAAAATCTGGGTTATATGGATAGGAAAAATGTGATTCGGTGCTTTATCAACAGTAGGGCGCCATCTCATGGTTCAAGGATAAGAATGATGCTGCTGCTGCTGCTCTCAGGGTGGTGATGCCACCATGAGGCCACATGTCTGTTCCTCTAGTCCGTCATCTGAGACAATATTGCCAATGTTGATGAAGTTTCTGCCAGAATGATACTAAATCCAGAATGCCTAGGCTAGTAAGGGCTGTAGGCTACCCTCAAATGCCAGCTCACACCTGATGAGTTGTTATGGCCACCCAACACCATGATTCATGTACATAAATTACCGTAAATAGTGACGATTTATGATATGTAGCCAATACACAGTTAAATGCAATAAAAACTCAGGTGTTGTTAACATGTGGTTTTATTACATGTTAATTCCCAACTGTGCACTTAAATTACACTTACAGCCATTATAGCCAGGCTGGCTCTTAAACGAAACAAAATGGCCAAGGGACCTATGTGGTAATATAATGTGTTACCCCTCGACCGTGTACATTGCGGACTGAGATGTGGGTGACCCGTACTCTGGGCTGAAATTACAAATGGTTCCGATAAATTATCTTAAACAGAAATACACGATTATTGGATGATAAAATATGATGTGTCCAGAGCACTGCGATGTGGTGGTCACCCCACAATATCTAGGACACTACTTTCTTTCCACTTGGCATGAGGCTTGCTTGTTGGCATAGACTCCCACCGACAAATCACGAGACATCATTAATAACATAATGATTATACTGAATGAAATTAAATGATAACTGCAATGCTGGTGAGATGAAATACCATAAAAAAAAAACCTTTCTTATAAATCTAAAGTATATGTATAAACATTATGAAAAATAATATTGCAATTTAATCACTATTTAATAGGTGCAATAACACTCTGGGGCCTTTACCCAGTGAAGTCTATTATGTTCTTATATATTAATATGGTGGCAAATGAAGTAAGTACTCATTGTGGCACATATATGCACTGATAAAAAACTAATTTAATATTTTTGAAGGTTATCTGGCAACGTGATTTTTTTGCACTGGTCCATTTGAAACTCGATGTTTGTGAATTCTGCCAATGGTCAATTTTCTAATAATGGACATACTGGTTTGCAATATTTAATATTTATATAATTGTAAACACTCTAAATGCGTGAATAATAAATTATGAACCATATATACATACAAAATTATATATCCCTTTTATTTTACTTGTGTCCATTTGTGCCTCCACAAGATGACACCTCAAAAATACACAACACTCGAATATTAATAAAATTCTTATTTAACAAACAAAACATTTCACTGTGAGACCGTTTTTCTCTGGTACTTATGTCACGTGTTAAGGAGAAATATGGTAAATATAACAAGCACCGACATAAACAATATACATAACCTTGATCGCTTATGATGTCTGGACCACTGGAGAGATGGTAATTTTTATGTGGATTTGAACATAGATGCGGATATCGCTCGGATAGGCACCAGTTAACAATGAAGTGAACACGAGACTGCAGGTGGATTCGTGTGGCCGATGGCCAGAGTGGCATACCTCCAATGTGTGCTGCCTGAGGAGACTGACTCCAATTTTCTGCTGAAGATCTGGTAGAGCTAACATCCATCTCGCATAGACTAATTGTGGCAGTAGGCCTCCCCTAAAATGGCATTGACTTCTGAATGATAGTTTTGGCCATGTCACGCCTTGGTTACATTTATAGAAAATTCCTTATTGTGTAGGAGAGACACATCGTGTTAAATAGAAGTCGGAGAGTATAAATCATCTACACATTTTATTTAATTACCCCCATGTGACACAGAAAAGTACAATTCATTCGTTATGGGGACAGTGCGAATACTGCACAAAAAGGCACGAAGTCTACATGATCACTTATAGTAAAATTAAAGTACGGCCGTGAATAAAATGGTCCGGCCTGTGGCACAGCTCACTACCTGGTCTAATAGGAAATATAATTACTGTTCCATAACAAAGTTTAAGTGATTGTAGTTACATGATTGGTGAAGAATGGTGATGGGCACGAAGAGGCCAAGTCGGATGTCTGCACTACACGAGTACCAGTAGACTACTCAAGACGGCCGCACAGAGGGGCTACTGCCAAACACAAACCTACTTATGTGACCCAATAAAAAATGATGTGAAATTATAACAAATTATGAAAATGATGCCATTAAATGATGTGAGCACATTGAAATTTGCATATAACACTTCCTACAATAAAATAAAAATACAAAACATTGAAACACAAGCAATTTCAGACCACGTGACTTGGCCATCCTAGCTGTCGTTCAGTCCTTAATTCTTAACCTAGAATATGAGTGATTTTGTTGAACGAGTGTGGCTCTTACGTTGCATGCTCTGTCCCACATTTTTTGTGTATGCAATTTGGTAGCGGCTCTTTATAGACACTATACTAGTTTTAAATATAGCTCTCAAAATTATAGTTTAGCAAAATCATCATTTTGTTGTACTGTAAACGGACACATCTGTTGGTGTGCCTTCATGGTAGGCAGATGTTGCCTGGCCTGATTAGCCAATGAGGTTATGTTTGGCATCATTTAAATATAAACATTACAAAAAATTTAATACAAACGTTATTTATATAAATTACCTGGTGTGGGACAAAACGTTAATGCCAACACACTACAAGAACATAACACATTACACTCTTTTATACTATAAGTACAAGTTTCCTGTATGAATGGCCAGTCAGTGATCCCTGGTAGCACGGCGCACTCTACTGTGTGAAAAGGAACATAAATATTACATAAACACAAATGTGAAAAACATAATACATAATTACCCTCTTATTTACAAATATATTTAATATAAATAACCCTTCAAAATAATACAATGCAGTGAAAATACAATACTAACATAAAAGTAAACAAATACCTCCATGTAATCGCTGCGGCGTACACATGATACATGTGGTAAACTCAACATATTTTAAAAAGTCCATGATGGAAATACACACTATTATACTAACACCTCACTGTACTCATTGAAGTAGCGATGCAGTGAATGGGCTAACAATGTAGTACATGTCAAATGCCCCTATTCCTACCCTCTGGAGGCCATTCAAGAAGAGTTGATGAGGTGGTCTCACTCGCTGAACCTGGCCGGCATGCGTATGAACTCGTGCGGCAGAAGAGTGTATCTTCTGTGTTGCTGGTGCCTTGGCTGTACACTGACGTCGACAGTGTATAGGCCTCAGACCATTCACCAACAACAGCACAGCGGAGCAGCTGAGTCAGCAAACCATTGCAGTGTGTGTGCTGTGTGTCACCGATGGTTTTATTGTAATTAACCACCTATCAGTTACATAACCTTTCTCATAATTTTGTATCTACCACGTGTCTTAAATAATGGCGTTGGGTAGCCATAATAACCCTTCGGGAGTGAACTGGCGTATCAGGGGGGGTGGGGGCCAACATCCCAGATTAGACGAGGCAATTGGAGTGTAATTCACACCTGGTGGAAAGGTTTTACAACTGGCAACATCTATCAAAATGTGGACATGGGGACAGGCCAATGGTCATTGGCCATCATTATCTGAGAGGAGGAGTCTCTATCAAGTGTAACTTTGTGCTCGCACCGAGGGCTGGCCCTCTTAACCCTGGCAGACAACAATTCCTCTCCACCACGCCTCATTTTCCCTCATGGTCCAGGCGAACACATCAACACTTGCTGTTATGGCTGCTCTGGGCATCTCAGGTGGCCCGCCGATCGTGCACAGTGCATGGCGAATGCAGCTTGGCTGCTTGGAGCGATGTAGCAGAGAGAGACTATCTTCTTGTTCTGGGTTGTCCTTCCTTTTGCTGTTTGCGACAGTACAAGGGGAATAGATGTGTGGCCATTTGCTGTTAGTCAGTTTGACCCTGGGAATCAGTCGGAGCTTACTCCTATGATGATGATGCCCCCTCATTCATTACCGGAGACACTGGGTGTCCCTGTAGCATTATGACATTCTGCATATCAGCTGAGATGTCTTGCATTGTTGTTGGTAAGTGCTGGATGTAGGGAACATCACTGTCAACATAAGACCCTGTAAATGTGAAAAATTTGGCATTTCTGCTGATGATGTGCACAGAGCATTCTGTTCTTGTACTATCGCCACTTCCATGGCGTCAGTGGGTGTGTCGAATAATGCCATAATATCCCAGACTCCCAGTGGGGTTGCATCGAGTTGGGTGTAGAGACATCGGTGGCGGTGAGCCGCAATGTGTCTCTGTGATATACTGTGGACTGGCCCGGGCACATGCGGTGTGGTAACAGGTCTGGCCTAATGTCTTGCTGATTGTATGTGGGCCGCTCCATTTAGCTGCCAGTCCGGCACAAAATCCCTTATTACTTGCGAACTGCGAATGTGCACTGTCATAAACTAGTTGCCTGGACTGGAGCTGAGATGGGAGACGTGTGGAGGTAGGCAACCAGGAGTTACACAGCAGTGCTAGTTCTCTAGCGCAGCTGTCCATATGCGCTCCTGTTTTTCTCCTCTGCCCCCTCGATTAGCTCGGCTTGTTGCATGCTCCCTCATCGCATTCCTGAACTCACAAGGGAAGGGAAGGCCACAACCTTGTAGCAGTTGTGCGGATGGCATGTTAGTTGCCTTATTTTACCTGGTGTGTAGCGTGAATAACACGACCAGCAATTGTTCTGCCCAGGATGTGCGGTCCTCTCCCATGCACAAACGAAGTTGGGTCTTGATGTCCTGGTTTTTTGGTTCTGACGGATTGGCATGTGGGTGAAAGATGGCCATCATTGTGTGTTGTACTCCCCATCAGACCCGTCAAGAGAGGCAAGTTGGTGCATTGGTCAGGGGCCCGGGAGCCCTGAGATGGCGGTCTTCGCGTCGCATGGGTTCTTAACAGTTCCCGCTGTGGAAGTCTATGGTTGTCAGGAACTTAACTCGGCTTAATGCTAAGGGCGTCCTTGACGTGGATGTATGGGGTGATGCATTTTGAGTAACCTCGTTCAATGTTCGAAAATATAAACAAAAATGCTAATACCCATTCTATTTTTGGTGCTAGTGTTGTTTCAGAGTTAAATTCACTATGGGATGGTTCGATGACACTGCCTTGAAGCATTCCAGCTATTTACTCTTTGATTATTTGGCGGAGTCCATCAAACACTGTTTTATTGATAGTTAATGTGATATAATGTTCAGCCTCCGTGATTCAGCATAGCAGATTGGCGGCTGTGAAAACGCCGCGGTGCTCATCTAGGAGACATTGCATGTTGTCGCGGAATTTTTTTGGCACGTCATGGCCTAGCTCTTGTAACAGCACTGGTGGCGGTTGTTCAGCTGGTTGTGGATCTAGATTAAAGACTACGATGTTCCTGATTTCTAAATTGGATGCGACATGTAGCTGTTTCCACGGCTGTATTTTGCTCAGTGAGCCAGGGAATGCCAAGGATGACGTCTTCCCGGATGTCGTCAGGTACGTAAGCGGTAGTATGGGTGTCAATGTCCCTAATGCTGAGAACATTGTCTACCACACCTGCGACCTCGCCGGTGTGTTGACAGGTCGCTAATTGCACTATTTGTTGCATCTGTCTGGTTTCATTGGTGTTATGAAAGTGGTATGTATGAAGTTGTGCAATGCAGCGGTGTCGATGAGGGCTCTGTACTGATGTTGATTGATGATTACAGAACTGCGAATGAAATTACTATGAGGGCCAACGAGCTGTGACAATAATGGTTGTTGTGGCATAGGTCCGGTGAACGCAATATTTGTTCTGTTGCAGGTTGCGTCGGTCCACTCTAACGCAATGTCGCATTTCCCGTTGAAAACTGTCTCGTCTCACTGGTATTTGATGCTTCAGTTCTGTTTGGGCACTGGTTATTCCAGTGCTGTCCATTGCACTATCTACATGGAGTAGGCGGTACATTTGCATGGCTTGCAGAATGCCATTGTGAGGTACACAATGTAAATGGACTGTCGGTACGAGTGCTTGTTGTGGTTATGTTGGTTCTCCCAGAACTTTTGGGTGTTGTTACACTGGCACATTTTTATTGCGGAGCTGCCCTTGTTTGCGGTGCGGATGAGCATTCTCGCGATCACGGTGCAGCTGTGCCTGGATGATTGCGTCTTGGAGCATAACTGTTTGAATGAAGTCTGTCTCTGTTGCATGGATGACATGCGCTAATGCTGTATGGTATTCGGGGCGTGCAGTGTTGGCGATGACCTCAAATATTTCCCGCTTAGACATCTCCAGATGGTATGCATATAATAAAGTCACATGGTGTGTGGCAAAGTTCTTCACCCAGTTCCTTAATGATTACCCATTTTTTAACTGCTGGTAATTATAAAGTTAATCGAAATTGTTTTCCATCTTTCAGATTTGTATTTATTTTTCTTAAGTTCTTTTGTAAAAAAATTACCTATACCCAAATCTCATAATTGATCAATAGGTATATCGAAAGTTAAGCTTTTTATCTTCATTTATAAGTAGAAAAATTATTGAATATTAAAAAAATTATTGAAATATTAATAAAAAAAAGTGTATTATCTCAGACATGCAAACCTTTGTCCGTTTGGAGTTTTAGATGACTGTAAGATCAAAAGACATCATTACAAAAAATTTGTAATACATTAAAAAGTTTTAATACCCCAATCAAGTTTTATTTTTGTCAACATTGTTAAGGCAACAGCTGCAGAAGCAATTTTTTTTCACCAATTGGAGTATTTTCATTTAACCTGATTTCTTTTGTATCTTTTTGTAAAATGTTATCAGATTCATACCTAGATTCTAAATCCTTATGATCTCTGTATGAAATATAATGAAATTTACAAATTTCGTCTAATTTATTTATTCCTGTGTCTCCTCTTTCTAATCTTTCATCTAATTTTGTAGATGGCCCACAATAATTATAACCAGGCAAATGCACTTCAGACCAATTTAAATTATTTAATGCCCAATTATAATACTTTTTCCATGGTGTTCAGAATTCCAAAATATGAGTGGAATAACATTAAAAACTCGTATTAGATATGGAATTCCTTTTTGGATTATTAACAACAAAATCAGAAAATTAATTGTTTGACATATTCATTATACTTACTTTTTCATTGTAATGATTGTTATTTCTAGCATTTTATTCACTACGAATAAATAACAATATATCGATTAACATCGCCGATCCAAATATATTTGGCAAATTATTGTATTTTTTTTTATATCTTCATCAGATTTAGGAGAATTTTTTTTACATATTCGTGATAAATTGGTTTAATTATTTCATTATACATCCAGCCGATACTCGAAGCTACATTCATATTTGGATAATAATTTTGATATGCTGCATTAGTTAATAAAACAATTTCTGCATAATTTTTGTAGACCTCATTAGTGAATTTATCTTAACCAGTGGATTTATATACAAGACCAGTGAACCATGGTAATGCTAACAAAATTTGAGCCACCCCTTGGTGCTCCGCATCAGGGTACAAAAAAAGGAAAATCCCAGCTGCTGGCCCCCAACATAAGCACCAAGGTGCCCCAGAGGAGGACGTGAAACAAAGTATCTTCTCTCTCACATGCAATCCTTCAGTGTATAAATAAATAATTATGCCCAAAATAATTATTAAACATCTAACTCCACTCTCTTACCCTGTTCTCCAGTCAGGTACACTGTTGTGGGTTTCTCTTAATACCCATTAAAAAAACAATACACTAGAGCTCTTGTCAATAAATAAGTTAACACATGAATGTGTATGTACAAAAAAGGTAGTAGGTATTAGATTTCTTTTTTTACAACAAATAAAACAAATGTTATCTGGTTTGGGTTCTTATTTCACCTCTTTTTTTCTGATTACCAGACACACAATGAGAAGAGATAAAATATATATGATATTTAAACAAAACAATAATTGGTGTAATGAGTATTACAGTTTCTTCAAACTAGTTACAATTAACATACCCTTTTTTTTTCTGATTTTTTTTAAACAACTTAAGGTGCAGCCGAAATTTACCATTTTAGCTACAGCTTCCTCGCTTTCTCCTTTATTTTATTTTTGGACCAACAAACTTAAAACGTGTAAATAGAAAAGTCTTATCGTCGTCCACACCACTTCATGCCAAGACATATAACAAGTATTACATTTATTTTTTAACATGTTGTTTTCAAGTATATTTTAGCCCAGAATAAAACATCTTGCAGCAAGTTGAAGGCAACCACTGCCGTGGTGTCGTGCAGTAATAAAAAATCACATGAAAAAATAACTTTTTTTTGACCAAGAGTTGAAAAGGCGGTGGCCGAGGAGTCGACACAACACTGTTGCTTAAATCATAGTGTGGGCCGCAGTCCCATCACTTGAACAGCACGAGGCTGAGATTACATCACCAAAATGGCTATGTCGTGTAACCGGGGAACCGCACTGAACAAAATTACAAGGGAAAAACAATAAATGAGCACGGATAATGAAACAAACAATTACCGCAACCACTTACCAAAAGGTCAGTACATATCACTCACCTAGGCGGTGAAGCATGGCGCATACGCCATAAAAAGTTGAGAGTCAGGTAGTAAGAGTTCAAAACCAACTACATCGTGTGGAAGTATCGTAGAAGACAGGGTCAGCGCATTCCTACACGTACGACAATGAATTTACGATGTTCCAAACTCGGGAAATAACCAGTCGATAATTATCGAAAAGCCATATCGCAGAGTTAAATACAATAAAAAATTACATATTTCATTTAAACATAATTAACGTAATAACAAAACAAATAAAAGTTTTGACATTAAATAAATTACAATAAATGTAGCAAACAAATGTAACACATAACAGGCAGGAAAATCAAAAGTTTGATACAATTATTTTACGTTAATATGATACCTATCGTAGCGGCAGACAGACAAAACATAGAGACACAAAATAAAGTAAAAAATTTTATTATGATATTGACAGGTTTTTTTTGCACTGTTTATGGCAAATGAACATGAACTAAGGTATCCAGTATGGCTCAGAATTAACACAAAGTGTAAAGTAACATTAAGAAAAGCCAATAAAATAGAGTGTACACACAAATAGAGCGGTAAAATGAGTGATTTGAACAAATTGCAAAAATTAAATAATGACAGTATTCGTTTTGTGTTACAGGTGCTGCCCTCTGAAGTGAGAAGCAGCAGATATTTAAATATATAATACATTATATTAGGACTTTACTACTTGGCAAACAAGAGTGAAATGATAACAATATTTTATCGTCAGCGATAAAGGTCATAAATGCCAATAACCTTAACACATGTTAATTCTTTTAAGTTTGCACAGTTAAATAAAAAAAAAACTAAATTTTTATTTATGTTAACACAAAAGTGGTGTCCCGTCTGAAAACAAGGAAAGATCATAAAGAAAGAAGAAAATAAAACGGGCTTTGTAAAATCATGTATCGCTAGAAAAGCAATAGGAAAAAAAATTATGTTAGGAGAGCCATGCCGTAGCATGGCTCAACACTCCCCTCCTCAAAACATAACTAACCCCGCGATGGTGAGCAACAATTAAAACACAAAAAAAAAAGTAAGAATTAATATTACTCGAAGTTACTCAAATGAATTAATACCAAATTAAAATACCATGCAATTATCCAAAAGATTCAGTAGGGCAGGAAGGCTGAGTTACAACATCCCTCTCAGGTAACTCAGTAAAGGAGCTGAGTGAGGCTGTGGAGAGGGTTGTGGTCTGCGATAAAAATGGAATAAAAACCATACACACAGAGCAAGGCACAAAGTGCCAATGACACTGGGAACAACTAGCGAAGGGATATATAAAGTAACTTCAGGAGAGTTTTGATACTTGTAACGGTGGAGCTTGAGAATGTCTTGAAAATCAACACCCTTAGGCTGAGAAGTTAAAATGCTATCTTACTCTTTAGTGAAAGAATTATTTGGAGAAAAATTTGGAAGGTTTCCATAATGTAGGGAAGAGAGTTTGGTTGGAAGCTTGGGAACATGAACCATTGGTAAGGACAGATTTAAATGGATAGAGAAGCTCACTGATCCAAAACTTTTAAAGATAGGACTAACAATGTCGCAATGACTGGCATTGGTAATTGTTCCAGAACCATTCAAGTAAAGCGTAACAGGAGCTAGGGATTCTAAGATAGACCTGCAAAGAAAGGTGGTTGGGATAGAAGTATTGGTATCAAACAGCCGAAGTGAATTAGTTTTTTGAAAAAAGGGAAGCTCAATATTAATAAAAGATTTGTCGCGAAGGTCAATATATGGTTTATCCAAAACAAATTAATTTCCAGTCCATGACATGGGTATCAAATAAAGGAAAAACTGAAGGGCAAAGCGCAATACCAAGAGTTTGGCAATTGTTCATCAATTTGATAGGTACTGAAGCAAACAGCTTTCTATCAGGACTGATAATTAACACCACATAATGGTTGAGCGAAAGATATCTTTTTAACTTAGGATACAAGAAAGGCACGGAAAAATGCTATATCGCTCAAAGAAACTATCCTTGTTAGCCAAAGGCACATTAACTTCAACATTAAGAGAATTTCCAAAAGAACAGCTGACACGGAACTAAGTCCAGAAAACATATAAAGATTCTGTTGAGAAACAAATGCTATCACATACAAGGACAAGGTAATTAAATGTTGAATTTCGTTCAAAATATTGATAAAGGTGACAGCATTCAACAAGGTAGAGCTCAGTTTGCCATGCACACTATTCTCAATAGCATTTTTTAAGTAAAAAAGTTCAGGTCTAGCATTAACCAAAGCTTCGGATACTCTTAATAACATGGAATTCAAATCAACCCTGAAACTCATAATCACCATTCTGTCTACTAATTCTTGCACAGATTGATTTAGGGACTGATAAAAAAACTCATAATATTCCAAATAATGTGAGGCTAACTTTTGAATGTTTTTTGTATTATTCAAAACACTATATTCCAAATTCTTAATTATTAAAATGTGATTCTCCAAGTTGGTTGCAATGTCGTCTTGTACATCTGTAACAGAGTTCAGCATCTTTTTTTAAATGAGCATGATCCTCAGTATGCAAAGTTGCAAACAGTGTTTTGAAGATCTTTCCACCAAAATCGTGATACCTCTTTTCTGTCTAGATTCTGTAGGAAGAAGAGACGCTAAAGTACCAATCTCTGATTTGAAAGCTAATGCACTTTCTTGCAATTGAGCAACAGAATATGCAAAATTTTGGTCCACAGTGACATTTTCCCAGTGAAGTTGAGTAAATTGGTCGTGAACAGAAATTACAGATTGGATGAGAACATCAAGTTGGGATGACTCGTCTTGTAGTTCAAGGAACTCAGAATCAAGGACAATAGAGAAAAATCTATTTGAGAACAAAATATCATCTTCTTTTTCAAATATAGCATCAAATTTGAGAGTTGTTACCGTGACTAAAGAGCAAAATGGTGCAAGCACAAGCACCAAGAAAACCGGAGACATGCTGACGTCCAGGAAGTCTCAAACTCTCCGACAAAAAAAAAAAAAAAAACAAACGAAGATCCACACTAAAACAAAGAAAGTATAAACCCCCAAAGAACTAACCAAAATCACACCATTTCCAAAAAACGACCAACACCACAATTATTTATGAGCTAATGCCCACATCAAACAGTGCAGTTAATCCCACAAATATTCCCAAAAAAATTTCACAAATAATAACATTTACAAATGCAAAAACAAAATTATAATTAGTATCCATACATAAGCTCAATGGAAAAGATTATTACAATCTTGCACAAATAAATTCATAAATACTAGTCCCATGGATTTTTATTTTGAGTTTAGGCCTATGACACAAGAACAATTAGAAGACCCTATAAAGACTCAGACAAGTGGGTGATCAATCCACTACAGAGACAGTCAGGGTGCAATTTAAAATTGTGCAAAATGGGGTACATAGACTTACGAAGGTACGGAGTACTCCAGGGAGATTAACTACAAATTGCAGGTAGGGTCTGCAGTACCCTAACACTGTCAAAATGCTAAGTAGTAACTTTGGGATAAAACCTTTTTAAATGGGAGACATATGCACGTGTAGCACAAACTCCAGTTTCAGGACTAACCAGCCTGGCAGTGACAAGGGTTGAGAACCACTGGATTGTATAGGGACCAGCCCAATGAAATGACAACTTTGCCATTCTTCTGTCAATGGCTTTACTACTAGGATGACTTCTTAACAACACTAAGTCGCCTACCTTGAATGGATTTTGAATTCTACCTGCATTGTAACACTCATGTGCCCTACCTCCGCTATATTACTAACATTATCAGGCAACAAATCACTTAATTTCCACAAATTGGATAACGGGTTGTTTGGCAAGTAAGTAAACATTAACTTGAAAGGAGTTGACTTGTGAGATTCATGTCGTGCATAATTGAAAGCCATTTGGGGCCAATGTAAATCCCTATCCCAGTTCGTCTGGTCCTTCGCATGGAAAGCAATAAGAGGAGAACGAATGTTTCTATTAAAATGCTCCGCATGCGAGGGAGGAGTATTATACGGGGACAGGGTTACGTGTTTGATGCCAAGAGAGTAACACATTTGTTTGAACTTTTTTGCTGTGAATTGAGAACCATTATCAGAAACTATAGAAGAAGGAATGCCAAAATGCCAAATTTGGAAAATGCATCTACACATACCAAAAACATATTATGTCCAGATTTGCTGCAAGGAAATGGTCTAACAAAATCGGTAAGCAATTTCTGCATTGGTTTCTCAGCTACTTCTGAAGTTAGAAATCCTAAATGAGTGTTTTGTGCTGATTTGCTCATGGCACACAGGGTACACATTTTTACCCTATCCGTAATTTCTACATTCATTCCTTTCCAAACAAAATATTTCCTGATTGCCTGAATAGTCTTGTAAGTTCCTAGGTGTCCACTTATACCAGAAGAATGAAAATGCTAAAAAAAAATGGGTTTCAGAACATTAGGCAAAACAATATATTTTCTGTTGTCACAAGACTTACAAAATAGGACACCTTTAGACAAAGAATGTGGTTTTTGTTAAATGCCAGACTGTAAATTAAGAATAATAACTTTTAACTCTGGGTCTTGGTCCTGGCAATTCTTAATGTTATCAAAAGCCAAAGGGAAATCACTCAAAAGGTTACAACTTACTAAATTTTCAGTTTCTTCTAACAATTTAGTTCCTTCAAACATGCGTGAGAGGGCATCTGCAACAACATTCTGAGTACCATCAATGTGCTGGACCTTAAATTTCAAAGAGGAGATTCTCATCACCCAACAGCCTATTTTATCTAACTGACGTGGGTGTGCTAACAGCCAAGACAAAGCCTGATTATCTGTTTCAGCCCACAGAGGAGGTGTCGGACGGACCAGGAGACCAGAATGGCTCGCACTAAGCAGACAGCCCGTAAGTCGACGGGAGGTAAAGCCCCGCGAAAGCAGCTTGCTACAAAAGCTGCTCGCACAAAAATTTAGAATGTTCAAGATATTCACGGAATTTATCAATGCAAAATACAACTGCTAAACATTCTAATTCATAGATGGTAGATGATTTTATTTCCTGAGGGGTCAAAGTATGTGAATCGTAAGCCACCGACTGACGTACACCATCTACTTCCTGTAAAGGGACTGCCCCTACAGCCAAATTAGAGGCGTCAGTTTGTAAAATGAATTGCTTGGAAAAGTCAGCCATTCGCAACACAGGAGGATAAGTAATGTCATTTTTTAAAGATTCAAACACTTTCTGTTGGTCTGCACCCCAATCAAATTTGGAATTTTTCTTTCTTAATTGGTTAAGGGGTGCAGCCTTTTCTACCAAACGCGGAATGAACTTTCCAAAACTGAATCATACCGATAAAAGGGGCTATGTCCTTTGCATACCTAGGTTGGGGATAATTCCTAACTGCTTTGGTCATTTCTGGGTCTATGGAAATGCCCTAACTAGAAATTTCATGATCCAGAAATGAAATCTCAGGAACCGCAAACTTGAACTTGGCAGGATTTATTGTTAAACCAGCTGTGTTCAAATTAGAAAAGACGTCTTCTAAATGGGTTAAATGTTCTTCAAAATATTTAGAATAGACCACCAAATCATCAAGATAATTGTATACAAATTTAAATTTTCCATCATGAAATACTTATCTAAGTCTTATGAGTACTTGGGCACCTGTTGCCAAACCAAAGATGACATGTGTGAATTGATAATAGTTCAACAGCACAAAAAACTGGTTATGTGTTTAGGTTGTTTACGCAAAGGTATCTGGTGGTAAGCAAAATTTAAATCTATGGCGGTAAAAAGCTCCGCCTTACTAAACCAATGAAAAGTAGAGTACAAGTCCGGCAATGGCACAGTTTCAATTTCAATTTTCTAATTTACCTTATGGTAATCAATAACAATGCATTGTTTTCCATTAGGCTTAGGAACAAGAAAAACTGGACTAGCATACAGTTACGTTGATTGTTCTATAACCCCTTATTGATCAGGTCTTGTACCTGCAATCTAAGTAGCTTCATTTTTGGAGGGACCAAACAATACGGATGACTTTTAACTGTTTCTTGGTCTAAAAGCCTGATCTCATACTCCAGCATTTTGGTTAGTCCTAATTCAGTCGTTAACACACTGGGAAAATGATCACACAATTTCTGAATTTTATTTTGCTCTAAATCAGATAAATGACTAAAAGGATTTTCTAAAACTTTTGCTTCGCAATCAGCATTAATTTCAGAGGTGGTAGGAGGGACATGATTACTTATAAAAGGAATTTTATCTTTTGGGGTAAATTAAAAAAAGTATGTCCCTCCTAAACACTAGAATAAGACCTGTTTTTATCATGAAATCTGCTCCATTAATAAAATCCAAACTCAGCGCATCAGCAATGAAACATTTTGACATCCAAGTAAAGCATTAAATTTTCACCTTTATTACAACACAACAAGAAATTGGCAATGGCGCTTTAGAAGCAGTAAAACAGTAAAAATGGTTCTCTTCAATCAACCTAATAAGGTTCAATTCCTGTAAATGTTTAAAAAGTTCTTTAGAAATAATAGTTATTGCAGAACCAAAGTCCACAAGTGTACTGATACAAACAGAACCTTACTTTACAAACCCCAACAACATTAGGAAACTGGACACGACACAAGTCCAAAGCAACTAGAATACTCACACTCACTGTGAGCTTCAGGTTGTTCAAATAACTGTTGAAAAAGGGTACAAATGTCAATTCTGTGAGAAATGTGAGCATTATAAGAGTCAAAATTGGGTTTACAACAAAAGCGAGGGCGGTCGCTCACTTTTCTTCCTCGCCAGGCATGTTTTTTTATCTGGAAACAATTTGCAATTACATGTCCAGTTCTTTTGCAATAATAATAGTCAGGCAGGATATGATTACCACTAGAGAGACATAGTTTACCTGTGTCAACACTTCGATGTACTCTACCCACATTTTTAGTATCTTTTCCTTGATCAGCAAGCCTGTTGGTTTATTTTGTCTTTTGTCACTCTGTACTGCAAAAGTGCCTGATTTATTTGGCTGCTGCCTTTAAAAGAAAAAAATTGGCTTTTCACGCCTCTGATCCACATAGTGCATATTTTGTGAATGAATGTACATCTTATCTAAACCTGCAAAATTTGTTGGTTTATCTAGAAAAACTAAGCGGGTGCATTCCTGGTCTTGCAGGCCCTCTAAACTGTTGTCAACCACTTCTTGTTCACTAAGTGACAACCTTAGTACTATGGCAGAATCTTTAATGCTACTAACATAAACTGACAATACCTCATAAGGACCCTGCAAACAATTGAAATACTTCAACCCTAATTCAGTCAAAAGTCTGGTAGGAATAAAAAAATGCAAAATATCTTTATGGTATGCATCAAAAGTGAGGCGCTGTGCAATGGCATGTTGTATGCATTCACTTAATGGTCCTTGCGTGAAAGGGAAAATAACCTCCAGCAACTGAGGTTCTGGTACTGAATTACTTTGGTGTAAACAAACAGTGACTTTCTGGAAATCTAAAAATTTATTTATATCTAAACCATCAGTTAAAGGTAAATCTTTTAACAGTCTTTGGGGAATTTTGCCAAAAACAGTTGAGGGTGTTAAAAAAACACTTGGGAAAACACCAGGAGTCATAGTGACTCTGAGTACAAAAACAGCTGTGAAAGTGGGTCCAAATGCATGAGCAGTGGAAGGTGTGAAACTAGCACCAAGACTTACTATTGGGCTAGTGGATGTGAAAACAGGACCTGTGACAGAAGGGAGTGTGCCTAAAAGTGGGTTGTGAGTGTTGGATGTAGAAGGATCTTGAAGGATAAGAGCACTGATTTGATGTGATACATGTGACACAGTACTTGTTGGGTAGTAGGAATGACAGACACATTACATTTTGCCAGGTTAACAGCCTCAGTAAGGACTGCCACCTGGTCAGTAACATTCTGCAGGGATGTAACCTGTGACTCAGATAAGGCCTCTCGAGAAGAATAAATAAGATTCCTGGTCCGTCTGTCCGGGTCAACAAGTCTTTGTCTGATTCGTGCAAAGGTTAAGGAAGATTGATCGTTTTCCAAATTATCAACCAGCTCCATTAGGGGAAATATTTTAGAAACACAAATATCCACTTCAGGTTTAACCTCACTATCAGTAAATTGTGTGGGGATAATGGGCAAGCCTTCATTAATTGTCCTTCGTAAAATTTTTCTTAATTCAGCTACAGTTAGGTCAGTGGACTGAATACCATGTACTTTGAACTCAAACACCAGCTCATCCTTAAGCAGCCACACAGGTACAATAGTGACTGGAATGATGAGGTGCAAAACAAAACACACAAAAAATTACAAAAACTTAACCTAGGAACACCATCGGGGGCAGGTGCAATAAGGGAGGGGTGCTGAGCAAACAAACATTAAAAGATCACACAGGGGCAGAGAAATCACTCACATGCATCCAGGAGGATCCTGGTGAAAGTGAACCACGTGAATGCTAACATAATTTGAGCCACCCCTTGGTGCTCCACATCAGGGGACAACAAAAGGAAAACCTCAGCTGCTGGCCCCCAACATAAGCACCAAGGTGCCCCAGAGGAGGACGTGAAACAAAGTATCTCCACTCCCTCATGCAATCCTGCATAACAACTATGGTTCCATGATAAAATAATTGCTCTATTGAATGCTAATGATCGGTGCGAAAATTCGATGTGCCTGGGAAGGTATGACACAATGTACCTCCACGTGAGTACCATACGACTACTGAAGGTGGCTGTGCGGGTATTCGGCTGCTAAGTACAGCGTTCTCGCATAATATCATGAAAAAATTGAAAATACGAAAACATGATGAATGGGAAAAATGATGGCACATGAACACTGGCGATGATGAGACAAACACACGTAACCTTACCTTATATTAATAAAATTTATATATAACAAAACTTTCCTCAATCTAACATCATGTAACATCATGTCCATATACCTAGCTCTTAACCTATAAACTGACATGCAGACGGTCATGCAGACGTTTTGGTGACATCTGTTACTACTGGAACTGCCTCAGTATTATACTGCTTCATACTGTATTCTGACATTTTAGTTTGATAAATCAAATTATACACTTTGGACATGTGAATAAAATAAAGGCATTGGTGTGGACACATTTTGGCATGCCTGATGTACGTCCATTCGGAATGTTTTACGTGGGACACATGATGTAATGATGCCCATATAACAAATGAATGATATAACAAACCATTTAATCTACATAAATAACGCTGTCTTTATTATAGAGAAAACATATGCACTGAAAAGATGGAATTAAATTGGGATGATTATACACGGGAATGAACTTAACAGAAAAAACAAATGCAGGTACTTGTGATTGATAACTGGGGCATCATTACGGCATTTGAACAGGCGTCTCTTGTGCACACGTGTACTCACATGTCACCTCTTGCCTTTTTATGCCCTTATTAAACGTGTAATGCAAATGTGGGGTCTCATTGCATATTCATACGCCTGTGGCACACACAGTCGCTATCCCAGAGACTCTAGGGTTATGTCACACTCATTTGCACTACACTTGTGTTGCGCCCCTGACACACTCCGGAAAAACTGGCAGCTGCCACTGTCCCCCATGATCTTGTATCCTGCGTGACGTCGTGCTCATGCTACACCCTACTAGTGGCTTCTTCTTCCGCGGTGGCTGCCGAATCCGTAACGAGTTGTCTGACCTGCTGTCTTCGCTGTCGCTGCTGCTGTCCTCATGTGCTTGGCCCCATTGTCGCTGGTGGCTAATCGAGCAGACAAAATTTAGATAATGGGAAGGGGACGGAGACTTGGTCAACCACTGGTGGACCCCCCCCCCAAAGTGGCATAGAAACTTGCTGTGAACTTGCTGTGGTTATGCTCTTCCTGTAGACTGCTGGTGCCATGACAACTGGAGGCCTGCTGTCGTCTAGGGGGCCCTTCCCCAGGAGTCTTGTCATTGGTCGCAGCTCTGGAGCTCGAAATGGCTGTCCTTGTAGCCGCTGCGCCATCAATCATCTCGGTGCAGGCCGCCAGACGCTCCCCCTCTGGTGCCAATGTGCCGGGCGACGTCATGCTTTCGGCACCTGCTGCTGGTGTTCCTGGGGGAAGTGGTGATGCACCTTATCCTCGTGCATCCTCCTCCTGGAGTTTCTGCCCGACGTCGCCGTCGTGAGTCCTCAGGCCACTTGCATTTTTCTCCTCGCTTACTCCTTTCTCCTCACATGCTGGAGGTGTTTGAATTGCGGTTTCTGTTGCTGTTCCACTTCACCCATTGCCTCTGCCTGTGTTCACCTGACACTTGGGGGAAGTGGCCTCGTCCGGCATCGGCGATGCTTCGGCATCTGGTAGGGACCCTCCTGTGGGATGTGCTGCACCACCTTCCTCCCCTCTTGCTTGCATTTCAGGCTCGGCAGATGATGTGCTCTCGTAAGAGGTTCAGGCACCGGGTGCGTCTTTGCTGCTGACGGATTGCATCCCGATGTGCCCTCAGAAACTTTCTTCCCACACGGACCAGGTAGGTGGTTGGTCCGAGGCATTTGATGACCTGGTGTGGCCCGGTCCAATGTGCAGCGAGACGGGTGCATAAATTCTGGTGGGCTGCTGACTGCGGATGAGCTTTGAGATACACTTGCTGACTGGGCTCTAATACTGGTGGCGTCCTTGTACTGGTGGGGACCCACCCTGCAATGTATCGTTTTTGCCATTCCAGTTGTTCCTTGCTCTCTTGGTTCGTCTATCTAGCAGTGCTATGCTGTCTCCTTGTGTTTGGTTGTCGCCTAACAATATGTATGCTGATGTTCTTCTGGTTGCAGCATTGACACGCTGGTGTAGGGTGAAGAGGGCGGCAGGCAGGTGGTATGCCCAGCTGGTATGACCTCACCCACACAGAGCTGCAGCTGTGCACTTTGTGTGGTTGGCTCTCGGGTGGTACTCCACTGTCCTCAGATGGTACACCCCCCCCCACCAGCTGCACTTATCTTGCCATTATCTGTGAGTATTTGCATGGGTACCCCCAACGTGCGAACAATTTCTGTTCGAGAATTTTAACAATGTTTGTCACGTGTGCATTATTCATTGCATATTCCTCAACCCACTGGGAGAAATTGTCTGTTACCACCAGAATGAATTTCTTCCCCCCCCTCCAGATGTTCTTGGGTACAACCCTATCAGGTCGAGACTGATCGTTTCGAGTGGCTGTTTCGGTAGGCGAGGCTGCTGCTGTGAGGCATCGGCCTTTCGAGACCTGAAAATTTGGCACTTCACACATTTTTGCACGTACTTTCTTGCAACGTGCGACAGACCGGGCCAGAAAAAATGTTCTTTGACATTTATTGTTGTCTTCTCCGTGCCTGGATGTCCAGCCACATGACTGGCATGTGTGTGATTTACCACTCTGTCCCTACCACCTGGCGGTACAAACAATCTCCATCTTGCTGTGTCATTTGCTGAGCATGTCTCTAAACTGTTCTCTATAACGTGCCACTGGTCTAATGTCCGCAATGAAAATATTTCGTTCTTCTCTAGTGTTATCGCTCAGCTGCCTTGTACTATTTCGCGGTACAGTTCGTCTACCAGAACTTCATTGTTTACTGCCCGCAACTTGTTGACATTGACTTCACGAAACATTTCTTGTGGGTCTGGCGGGAGAACATTGTTCCATTCTGCATTATCTGTTACTATCACACTCGTGTCTGGCAGGTGCGATAGAGTATCTGCCAGCTGATTCTCTTTCCCGGAGACATGCTCGATAGTAAAATCACATGACTGTAGCAGCAACACCCACCGGGTAAGCTTGCTGCATGCTTCTCTCATGGAATGCAGCCAGAAAATATACCTGTTATCAGTTCTTAAAGTAAAACTCTGATATTCTAGATATGGCCGGGACTATTGAAAAATTTGGAATAAATTCCCTTAGCCAATTTATAAGTCTAAAAAAATTGTGGAGTTGTTTTCTAGTGCACGGTGCCAAATAATTTTATACTAACTGTAACTGCTCTGGATTAGGCATGTTTCTGTCCTCATCTAGTATGTGGCCTTGGAATTCCAACTTCCTTCCCGATATGACATTTGTTTACGGCGCACGTGAGTCCATTTAAGGTGGGTCTCTCGAGTACCAGGGACACGTGGTGAATGTAGTTCTCCCAACTACCGGACCAGATGATGACGTCGTCCAAGAAGGCTCAGTGAAATCGCCGATGAACCCGTCCATGACGCTAACCATCATTGCTTGGAACGTGGCAGGCGCTCCCTTTAGCCCAAAAGAGTAGATAGGAAAGCCCGATTCTGGCTCACCTCATATTTTCATCCAAAAATCAAGGTTTTCAACCCAAAATTCAAGCAATTTTCCCATTTTCAAGCTATTTCATCATGTTTCTAGAAGCACCTTTTCTCACTAATTTTCAATTTAAAAACAAATAAGTAATTTTCTTCGAAAATCAAGCATTTTTACCCCAAAATCAAGTAATTTGACCACTTTTTCAAAATGCCCGAGCAGGATTTTAAATTTAAAAAACAAGCAATTTTCATCGAAAATCAAGCTATTTTACCACAAAATCAAGCAATTTCACCCCAAAGTCAAGAATTTTTCGTCGAATTTCAGCTCCCAAAAATCCTGCATGAATAGTGAATACAAAATTTTGACCCAAATTTCATGATTTTAACTCGAATATCAAGCAGTAATATCCCAAAATCAAGCTTTTTTTTCGCCGAATTTCAGCCCCTAAAAATTCTGCAAGAATAGTGAACGCATGGAATCAATCAAATTTAGACCAAAAATTCAAGAAATCAAACAGAAAATTAAGTAAATTTTATCCGAAATATGCAAAATAAGCTAAAATCCAATTTTCTCATTTTCTTAATAAATTAATTTTCTTATAAATAAAATGGAAACAATGATCGAAATGGAAAACAATAATATATCTAAACAATTCAAAAAGTGAGACGACGTATTAAACATAGCTTGTTTTTCGCCACATAAACACATGTAAAAAAAAAGGTTTTCGAGAATATGTTAAAAATATTTATGTGGTAAAAAGAGAAAATACTGCGCGAATGTGGAAAATATGTTAATAGTGCATACCTCAAAGAGCATAAAACTACTAAAGCACACAATACAACAATAGATATTCTAAATTAAATTCAAAATTCTAATAATCCTGCAAAAAAATGCACAGTATGTAATGAGAATAAATCATTAAAATTATTTTCTCCTCATAAAACCACTAAGGAAAAACATGCATCAATATGCAAAAAATGTTATAATGAGAAATATCACCACAACAAGAAATTAGATAGTTAAAACAATTTCACTTATTATAAATAATTTAAACACTTTAATAGACTTTGTTTTCCAATATATTTACTATTTTTACAGCTCTTCGTTGAATGAAAATTTTTGAAGTCTTCAATAATTTGTTTCCTTACTAAATAAACAAATAAAATGGCATTGCACAATATCGCAGTTGATTTGGGTGAGAAAAGATTGAGAGAGTTGAGAATTATAGATAGAGATTTAAAAATTAAATATTGGTACAGGCTACAGAAAGCTGATCTAATTTAATGTATTATAGCATTTATTATAAATCAACAAAGAAAAAGAAACTTTGCAAATTTACCATTTTCATACGCCAATGTTAGAGATGTATACAAAAAGGATAAAAATGTGTTGAAAGAAATATTTCCATTCTCTAATAATGTATTTGAAAAACCTAGAAATAAAATCAAACGGATAACAGAATGGATAACAAAGAATAATTTTACACATTTATCATTATCAGATGCCAATATCTATGAATTATATAAGCAAGATAGAAAATAATTAAAATAAATATTCCCCTATTCAACTAATGTATTCGTAAGCAAAAGAAATAGAAGAACTGATAAATAGTACAGCATTAATATAGCTTTTAAAAGTATGATATCAACATATAACATTGAAAATTCCTTTAATTCAGTACAGCTTAATCAATTTTTAACCTCAGTAAAAAAAATAAGGTTTTTTTAGACAATACACGATCAGCTTAGGAACTTTAGAGGGGTGAAAACCAGCATTAAATTATATACCAATTGACGCAAGCAGGAAAATAATCAAGTAGAATGATTTACATTTCAATCATATAATCACACAATATTAAAGAAAGGAGAAATTATAAATATTTTTTAAATTATAAAACAGGAATTACCAACACAACTATCTGAATTTAAAAGAAGAGGTCCAGGATGAACTTTAGATAGAATAATGGGAATACAATTAGAAATAAATAAGGGTAATCCATTAAATGCTACATCATATATTGAACTACCTGAATTTATAAAGATTATGAAAGCATGCATAAATGTTAACAACAATGATCAATGACACTTTATTTGGGCTGTAAAATCTGCATTATTTTCAGCAGACAAAAATTTTGGTAGAGTAACTAAATATAAAATCGTGAGGCTCAATATCGATAAAGTAATATATAAATTTGAATATCCTTTAAAAATTGATGATATACCAAAAATAGAAAATCAAATCGACACTTCTATAAATGTATACTCAATTGAAGATGAAGGTAAGAAATACATGGTATATCCACTAAAACTTACAAAAAGTAAAAAGGATAAGCACATAAATTTACTTTATTTCAAAGATGATACAAACTTGCATTACTGTTGTATTAAAGATTTATCGACGTTAGTTGCAGCATAAAAAAATAATAAACAAAATAAAACTTATATATGTCATATGTGTCTGCAATTCTTATATTCTGAAGAGAAATTAAGCAAACATACAGAAGACTGTTAAAAAAATTAAGCAGTAAAAATTCAATTACCTTCGAAAGGAGAGCAAATATTTTTCAAAAATTATAAACATACAGAGAAGGTTCCATTCACAATATATGCTGATTTTGAATCAATTCTAAATAAAATATTAACAACTAAACCAAATCCAAAAGAAATTTATAAATTTAAATTAATTAGAAAATATCCAGTTTTAACAGAACATGATATCGATAATAAATTTTATAAGGAAATGCTTAAAGAGAGATATAATCTTACTAATGAAAAAATAACTAACATCGACTTAAAATCGAATGATGAATTATATACAATGAAATATGAATTACGTGAAGCATCTGGTTTTTGCTATTATATTGTATCTGAATTTGGTGAGTATAAGCCACAAGTTGTAAATTGAGGTCCAAAAGCACGTAACATTTTTATACAATCAATAAAAAGGGAAGTAGAATAAATTTCTGAAATATATTCACAAATTAAACCAATGCACCCATTAACAAAAGAAGAAAAAATATTATATAGTAAATCAAGAAATTGTGCTGTATGTGAGAGAGAATATAAGAAGGAAAACAAAGGAAGTACATTATCATGATCACATAAATGGAAAATTCATTAATCCCGTATGTAATAATTGTAATCTACAACTAAAATTATCAAATTTTGTACCAATTTATTTCCATAATTTTAATTGGGTAGGATGCTCATTTATTCATTAAAGAGTTAGGATATGATGATAAAATTATGGAATTAATTGCAAATAATGGAAAAAAAGTTCATAACTTTTGGGAAAAACACAGAAAATTTAAAATGGAAATTTATAGACACATTCAAATTTATGGCTAGTAGTTTAGATAAATTATCATCTAATTTAAGTAAAGCTCAAATGAAACACACACAAAAACATTTTCCAGAAGATCAAGTTGTTTTAGATATTAGAATAGGTGTTTACCCTCATGATTGTATGAATAGTTGGAAGAAAGTTGAAGAAACTGAACTTCCACCAAAGAGTGAATTTTATAACAAATTAAACGAAAATAGTTTATCTGATGATGAATACGAAAATGCAAAATGTGTATGGAATCAATTTAATATTAAAAATTTTTGTGAATCCCATGATTTATATTTAAAAAGTGATATATTATTGTTAGTAGATATATTCGAGAATTTTAGAAACACATGTATAAATTCATAAGATTTAGATACAGCATAGTATTTTACAGCACCAGGTTTATCATGGGAAGCAATGCTAAAAATGACTAAACAACCAGTAGATTTATTAACATAACTATGATATGATTTTAATGATTGAAAAAGGAATTAGAGGTTGAATATCATAATGTTGTAAGCGATAAGTAAAAGCTAATAACAAATATTTAGATGATTTTAACTCTAATCAAGAATCAAATTATTTTGCTTATCTCGATGCCAATAATTTATATGGTTGGGCAATGTCTCAATATTTACCATATGGAGGTTTCGAATGGGTTTACTATGCATTATATGATTTAGATTACTGGAGTGATAAAATATTAAATTTGTAAGATGATTCACAACAAAGTTATATATTATAAGTTGATTTAGAGTATCCACAAGAACTACATAATTTACATAAAGATCTTCCATTTTGCCCAGAAAATAAGGCAGTTCTAAAGACAAATCAAGCTAAATTATTAACAACTTTAGATAACAAACAAAACTATGTAATTCACTATCGCAATTTGAAACAGTGTCTAAATAATGGATTAAAACTTACTAAAATACATAGAATATTGACGTTTTATCAGTCTGATTGGTTGAAGAAATATATCGATTTGAATACCGAGATGAGAACTAATGCAAAAAATGATTTCGAAAAAAAAGATTTTTATAAGCACATGAATAATTCTGTGTTTGACAAAACTATGGAAAATATAAGAAACAGAGTAGATAAAAGATTAATATCAAATGCAGAAAAATGTGAAAAATTAATATAAAAAAAAATTTCAAAAGAAGTACTATATTTAATCAGAATCTTGTGGCTTTACATATGAATAAAACAACTGTAAAATTTAATAAGCCTATTTATGTGGGCATGAAAATTTTGGACATATCGAAAGAATTAATGTATCATTTCCATTATAAAGTGATGAAACCAAAATATGATGATAAAATTGAACTATTATATCAAGATACCGATAGCTATATATATATATATATATATATATATATATATATATATATATATATATATATATATATATATATATATATATATCAAGATACCGATAGCTATATATATATAATAAAAACAGAAGAATTCTACGAACACATGAAGGCAATGTTAGAAAAATTTGATACAAGTGATTATCCAAACGACAATATCCATAACATGCCACAAATAAATAAGGATGTTATAGGTAAGAAGAAAGACGAATGTAATAGGAACATAATGAAAGAATGTGTTGGTTTACGAGCAAAAATGTGTGCATATGGAGTTGGCGATAAAGAAAACACTGAAGGTGTGAAAAAATGTGTTGTTAATATGAGAATTACATTCAAAGACTATAAGAATTGTATGTTTGATGAGAAAATTCAATATAGAACAATGAATTTGATAAGGAGTGAGAAACACAGAATGTATACAGTCGAAGTTAATAGAATTGCTTTAAGTCATTGTGATAACAAGAGAATTATACTAGAAAATAAAATTGATACCCTGCTATATGGATATCGAAATTTATAATATTTTTTTTGTTCTCCATTGGCACAATTTTGATGCTAGTCAAATCTTCATAATTTTATTAATGGGAGGTGCGATGAGTAAGAACAAATATTAAAAGCCATATGGCGAATTCGGTATCAGCAAAACACTGACACTTGGTGCCATACAAAAATTATTCATCGCACTTATTATATATATATATATATATATATATATATATATATATATATATATATATATATATATATATATATAATGTACCTCTTAAGGGGTAAGCAAATCACTCACCCCTTCAAATTTTCTTATATATTCAATAAAATTATATGTTTTATTTATTGTAGAATAGCAGGCCCTATAAGCATTAGGCCTGAAAAATTAATTAAAAATAAGACAAATAATTCAACGGTCTGCATTTTCTGTAGATGACATTAAAATTAAAAGCAAATATTTCTCGAGTAGTTGACTTCAGAATAAAAAAAGCAAAATATTTTTTGAGCAACTGACTTCAGAATGAAAAGCAAAAATATTTTTCGAATAGTTGACTTCAGAATGAAAAATACAAATAATTTCAGAAAATAATTTTCCGTAGTTGGCTTTAGAATGAAAAGTAAAAACACGGCACAGGGGTCAACGACCGGCGCACACTCAGCTGATGGGGGCGAAGCGCGGGTGGTAAGCTGGTCTTCAGTGCGCGGAGAGCATGGGAGAAAAGGGAGGAACTTCCCACACCTTGTTTCTCCTTCCTTTCGTTCCTCCCAGCTGCTCTTCGGTGCGGCACGGATAGAGGGGGTTGGCGCGCAGCGACTCACCCCGGTCCTTTGTCCTGCTGCTGCGATGGGGTGGCGGCGGCTGACGTCACGCAGCTCACAAAATGTCCACTTTCCTACCTGTGCTCTCTTGTGCTGAACAATGGCGGCGCTTAGCTGTTCTCGTGCAATTTTCTCAATGGCCACGCGCATCCTTCCTTCCTCTGATTCTGCAGGTCGCCTGGTTGACCACGAGACTGCCTCGTTGCAGGTATTTGCAGGAAGTACACAGGAAAAATTGCGGAAAATGTTGGAAAAATATTTTGGCGGTAGAATTTTCTCACGGCAATTTGCAGATTGGTTGTGGGAACGATTAAGGCACAAAACTGGGCATCATTTTTTATGTGTTTCAGGTGGTCGGATGAGGTTTGACGTTAGGTTTGAGGAGCAGTGAATATAAACTTTTGAAAGTTGGAGTTTTAGAATTGTTACCCGGGGCACCATACATCATTTACCATATAATGTCGTAACGTTCAGTAGAGATGACTCGTTCTCTTCGGGGCCGTGTGGCCTACGGACACGGAGAAAACCTTCCCAGGACTGTAGTACTCCTCTGATTAATTATTTGGTTTCCTCGCTGACTCTGCGGGGATATCTGGGTTCCCTACACGCCCGTACGACACTGTTACTTACTTTGCGAACACATATAACCCTTAAAGCACTTCATTATACACTTGCATAAGTTGCGATTGAATTAGCGGGAGAAGGCCTGTGCCTTAAATGCCTTGCGGCGATTTGAATAGAAATACAAGGGGCATTTCCCTTCACTAAGTATTTTATTAGGTGTCCTTGTTACACATCTCCGCTGGAGGACACTTACGCTTGCTGCTGTACTTAGCCCGTCAGCGTGGGCGAAACAGAAATAGACACTAGGTCAGACAATGAATTAAGTTGAAAGTATAAAGTCCACCCAGGCGATGCAAACATTGGTTGGGTGCGAGGGGCGGAGTCTCGGGCGGCTAATACGAGAATGCTTCCGGTTAATGAAAGTCTGTTGCACGTTAAATGGCAGTTGCAAAAGTTGAATGCTGCCCGAGTGTGCGAAACGCGAGAGCCACGATGTAACGCACTGCAGCCCTCGCAAGACGGACTACGACTGACTTGGGGGGGACGCGGAGCGCCGGCCGGCTTGGCGGGTGATCACATCGTGTGAAACTACATTGCTGCACAGAACATTTGAAAACAAACCCTTTAATGCACGACGCTGACATCTCACATGTCTGCGTAAATAACGCTGTCTTTATTGTAGAGAAAACATATGCATTGAAAAGACGGTATGATATGAGGATGGTTACACATGGGAATTAACATAACATAAAAACAAACATAAGCACTTGTGATTGATTGCTGGGGCATTAAGGCGTTTGAACAAGTTTCTCTTGTGCACACGTGTCCTCGCGTGTCACCTCTTGTCTTTTTAAGCCGTTATTAAATGGGCCATGCAAACGTGTGGTCTCATTGCGTATTGATATGCCTGTGGCGCACGTGGTCGCTATCCCAGCGACTCTGGGGTTACGTCACACTCATTTGCACTGCACTTGCGTTGCGCCCCTGGCACACTACACTTGCACCTGCGCATATGAGTGCGCATATGCACTGAGGTGTCGGAGGACAAACGGACTATTGTAATGGGGTGCGCTGCACACATCAACGCGGTAGGGCTGGTGTGACCTGTGCTGCGAGGGAGAAGAGGCAGGTGGTGAGTTACGCCTCTGTTGCTTCCCCAAGACGGCTGCTGGGGTGGCTGACATCACAGGCTGCGCGTCGTGCAGGTACCAAGATGGCGGACTTTTTCTGTGTTTCAGCGTAATGGCTATTTTCTTTGTCGCCAAGAGCCGTGTTGTTCCACCGGCGTTTTCTGGCTCAAAACTGTGCATTTAAGAACTTGCGAAACGATGGATAGTTTTTGAAAATTTAGCCAGTATCGAATATGCGTGGACCATTGGTCCGAAGGAGCCTATTTTCGTGGCACACGTGGAATGTCACATGAACACAAAGAAATCGCATGAAACACAGGACAGGACGATTATAGATCGCTGACAAGGGATAATACAAAGTGGAGGAATATGCATGATGGCAGGAATAACGCTGCATTCAGGATAAATTATGTCCGGGAAAATGGCAGGAATTCTGGTGTGCGAGGCAAGCCACGTGGAAGGGCGTCGATTGACGTCCTATGGGCTGGTGCACCAGGGAAATAAGTTTTGGTGGACATGATAAATGTAGATTGTGAGTTGCCAAACTCGAAGGGCGCCTGTTCGGAAAGCACGAGTGCTGCAGTGGGTCGTGGTGTCGACGGCCCACGTGGTCCTCCCTGATGTCCTGCGTCTGCTGGAGATTCTGATACTGTGCAATTAAATCCAATAATTGCCTGGTCTAGTAGGAGGCATTTTAGCTCCCTCTATTCGCTTCTCTCACTCGCGACAGGTTGTTATGGCCACCGCCGTGCCTTATTACAGAATTCATGAAGACGAGTTAAGTAGCCGATACTCGGCTATGAAATAAACGCGCGTGCGAATTTATATTTTCAACAACACGTTTTAGTTCCTCATGTCCTCCTGAGAGGCGCAAAAATCTTAATATCCTCCGTTAGAGCGGGAGGGCGCTTGCACTGAGAAAATGGCACGAACACCTACACGACTATTACAGATGAAATTTAAGGGTCGGCCGTGCACAAAATGGACCGGACTGTGGAGCGGCCCTCTCCCCGGGCTAATGTGAAACAAATTAAGGTCCCATGATTAAATAATTACTCTATTGAATGCTAATGATCAGTGTGAAAAGTTGATGCGCCCGGGAAGGCCGACACGACATCCGCTTCATGCGAGTGCCGTACTACTACTAAACATAGCTGCATGGGAGGCCGACTGCCAAGCATGGCGTTCTCGCATGACGTGATGAAAGAATGGAAAATATGAAAACACAATGAATGTGAAAATTGATGGCACATGAACACTGGCGTTGACGAGCGCAACCCTTCCTCAGATTAATAAAACTTACACATAACAAAAACTTTCCTCAATCTAACATCACGTGACATCGTGTCCTTATACTTAGCCCCTTAACCTATGAACTGACATATTTCACTGACGTGATGTTTCTCGACTAGTGGAAATATTCCTATTGCTATTATTTACAGGTATTCGGGGGATCGTTCTCTTTATTATGACATACATAAAAAAAACTGATCAAGAAACCCTTAAATATTAATGTCGACTACGGCCATGCAGACATTTTGGAGGTTTGTGTCCTCTGGTAATGAGTGATGTCTGTTACTACTGGAACTGCCCAGTATTATACTGCTTCATACTGTCTTCTGATATTTTAGTTAGATGAAACAAATTACACATTTTGAACACGTGAATAAAATGAAGGCGTGGCGTGGACACATTCCGGCGTGCCTGAGGTACGTCCACGGGGGACTTTTCAAGTGAGACGCGTGATGTTATGATGCCCATACAACAAATGAATGACATAAAGCTCTTCAAATAATCATAGACGTCCTCACAGCATTACACTATTCGTGTATTCATTGTAGTACACATCACTTACCTTACAGAAAAATATTTAAAAAAAAACCTCACGTTAATGACAAATGGGAAAACTCATCTAAACATAAACGTAAACAAACACATGTAGTTACATTTCCTCTGCACGGACACGTGATACACGTAAAAACACACCAGGAATTTCTTACATATTCAAAAAAAAGGCCATAAGAAATCATAAAATAAAAATATATAAAGCAAACTCTTCACTTGTCCACACGTAATGCGCACACGTTACACATATTGCAATCTCTGGCCTCACGTGGTGAAGGGTGGTACTGGGCACTGATGCTGTGACAACGTATGGTCTGAGGACGAACGCACAAATCGAATTAAAGGTAAACTGCGGAAAAATCTGGCCAGAGAAAAATCGCAATCAAATCTAGAATAGAAAATATATTCCGTTAAACCAAGCGGGCAAATCCGCAACATAGAAAAAAAATTATGTATTTATAAAACTTCTGAATTATGCAAGAGTTTCAAATCTTATCGTCGTTTGTCCTCCAACATCACCCGAAACATAGGGCTTTTAGACCGAAATGCCAGGTGGGTAATAAGGGGCGACAATAGTGCCCTTTTATAGCCGTTTTCTCCCGACCTGGAACTTCCCCGGCCAAATTTAATACGCGTTGGAGTCATTTGAAAATACTCCATTTCAAAAATCTGAATCTTGTACAATGTAAAAAAAAAAAAAAAAAAAAAAACTACAAAGGAACACTGGTCACATTCTACTGTGAGCTTGGAGTGGTCAAACTGGAAAGGCCAATAATGTATAACTACAGTTATTGCAGACAGCAAGCAAAACTCCAAACAATGAATGATCGATTCCACAAAAACTACCCATTGAAAATTTGCCACAAAATTACAGGCTGGCATTGCCAAATTTTTCAAAATTACTTACTGACAGGTAGTGATGCCTAGCGGGGTGGTCACAGGTTCTCGAACGCGAGTTATTATATCCGGTAGGCGCCAGCAAAACAATGAGAGAATCCGCTCGGGTTAACACGACGAGACTCTTGATGTGGGCCATGGTCGAAATGCCCAGGCCAAATGACCCTGTGTCCCACGGCGTCTGAATACAAGGGATTTCATGTGAATGCTGCAGACTTTCATTAATTACAGAAATAAACACTCGAGTCGGGCTATTGTGGCTTCCCAACACGCCTTTCGTACACTGCAAATAAACTTTCAACATAAACACACATAAACACTCAATAACATACGTGATGGTACACATGCGGCAGGTATCTGGGCGGCATAAAGGTCCGGCGGCCTTGAATCTCGTCATCAGACGAGAATAAAATACACGCAACAAATAAGTTGAATAAAAAGGTTAATTATTCAAGATTGAGGACGAGATGTTACAAAATTGAAATAGACGGGTATGCGGCATGAAGCCCCGCACTGGCTGATGCTGCAAAATGGCGTAGGTTCCGCGAAAGAAAAATTAAAGTATTTGACAAACCGGAGGGGCCACGAGTCTGCTCCGTATGGGAGGGATGCTCGGAGGTGCACGAAGTAAAAGTAAATGTTCCAGACAAACTCTAAAGTCTATTGTAATTAACTGACCATCGCAAAAAGATGCTTCGCTTCCGAGCCGCGAAATACGCGACCTGCCCTGGCGCCCGTCAAACCAAGACTAAGGAAGGTGGCATGGCGTTGGCGACACCTCGGTACCGACGCCGCGCCATCACAGAAAATCCTTCGCAAAAATAATTGCGTGAATGATATGTGACACAACGCTGGATGATACATACATCAAAGTGTACGGTGTGCAAATACCCTTCAAAATACAATACACAATAACGTATAAAATTTACGTGAAGCACGAACATTTATTTTCGTTAAATACGTCTCTCCGTTTCCTGAAAGAGAAAAAGATACATAAATCGGCTGATAAATCTAAATGGAAACACACTGCATTAATTTGTGTCACTACAAATTAACATCTAGCGTAAGTTCTGAAAAATATTCCAAGTAAATTTCGTGTTGCGCAGTTATGAAGAGTCCGCGTCGTACTGTAAGCATCAACGTGACAATTTCAGTGATTTAATATTTTGCTTTGTTTAAAGAGCTCACTGCCTGTCTAGAAGTTCCCTTAATTCACCGTGTTCATGATGCACCAAACACTTTTGTAAAATATTAACGCGTGGCTAAGATCCACGTGCCCACGTGGCCTCTACTCGGCACTGTAATAGCTATGTGAATACAATTGGGATTTTGGTACACTAATTTGCTGATGGTTACTTAATAATGGGACTAATTTTAAGATACGTGGCACTGCATAAATTACTGGTTAAAATGAGTTTCGCATTGTGGCGTAAAAAAACATTACACTGACTCTTGTGTCTTAGTCGGTGGCTGTTGGCCTTCGGTTGTGAGTGGCGTAGCCAGCGCTCTGTGGCACACAGTTATATCTGGTATCGGGTTCAATCCCCAGCTGGGTCACCGGATTTTCGCAAGTGGGAATCGTGCAGGACGATGCCGTTGGTCGGTGGGTTTTCTCGGGGATCTCCCGTTTCCCCCGCCCTTTCATTCGGGCGCTGCTCCACACTCACCTCAATCACCCTCATTGGCGCTCAAGACCTCGCTGTTAAGAGCCGCCCAAATCTCTTCACTCACTCACCCGAGTGCTTCATAAAACCGACGCGGAGCGTCTGCGAGTAGGCAATTAATGACATACAACAACCACACAGGTTGCAGATAGTGCAGGCGGCACGAACGAAATGCACGTGTTTTGTACGACAGTTCTCAAGGTTGTGTTGCGAGGAGTCTGAATTGAAGACATGGTACTTAAACACCGCTAAAGACCGAAGATATTTAAACTTTACATTGCTATGCATTACTGAGTGTATCTGTAATTGGCTTTAGCGGTACCCATGAGTAGAACTGGCTGGTCTTGTTGAGAAAAGAACTCATTTTGATATTAGACAAAAAGCGTGTACAGACACTGACGAGTGTTGATTTTGCAGTGCATATCAAGATTGTGGAAGTTTCATCACGTGGAAGACTTCGTTGACATTGGTATTCCCAAGAAATATGTTCGATAATGTATGTCATACCACTTTTGTTCGTTCGTTGAGTTGAGAGATTTGAGTGGCTCCTAACGACTGTCTTGAGGACCGACGTGGGCTGAAAGACGTGATAATGAAGCAGCGCTGGAATGCAAGGGTGGGGAAAACGGGAGATCACTGAGAATACCCGCCGACCATCTGTATCGTCCGGCACGATTCTGGGAGTGACCCGGCTGGGGATTGAACCAGGTGCGCCTTGGTGGGAGGCGTGCAGGCTAACCGCTAAGCCACCAGAGCCCCTTGCTTGTTCATGCTATTAAGTTGTTGAGTGGCACAATTACTGGATTATAGAACGCCACATTCATAAAAAAAGAAGTATGGGGAGGGGGGGGGGGGTGGACTTCCAGAGTTCGCAAGAGTTTTATATTACTGCTGTGGCGCGACACGAGGAGTTTTTTCAAACAAACAGAATAATCCAGGTAGCTCTCAATTTTATTTCACAAGAAAAATTTATGACTCACTTCGCTGTTTTGCATTATCATTTTGAACAGGAATATTTAAAATACCATACTTTAAAAGTCTCTTCTTGGACGCCGTTATGCAGGCCAAGCAAAGCCGAGAGCAAAATAACATCCTGAAAAGATAAATTTAAAATGGAAAAAACATAATCTCATTAAGGCTGCCCAGTACAATATTCTTATTTTTTCTGGGATATCCAATGCTCCGTAAAGCAAGTTTGAGAAAATGCAAACATGAAAATTAACTCCACTACTGGGAAATATTTAAAATTCGTTGGCTAGAATACTTGAAAAACACTTTAAATTTACTTGAATACTTGAAAAGAATGATTTAAAAATCAGCAGTGAATTGGGGCGCCCGTGACCTACCAAAGCCCGATCACTTATTAGTCTTCAATTTGAATGATTAAGAATGGAACACATTAAAAATATTTTTAAAACCATTACACATTTTGTCTTTTCTCTCAGGTCAAAATAAACGCGAAGCTGACGGGATATTTAAAAGAAAGGTGGGTTACCTGAAAACCATTAAACCAAGCAGACACGAAGTGGTGTGAGCTCCATCTTACTGCCATCAACTTTGCAGGCACTTGTGCATTGCTCAACATTTACCATACTAAAATTAATACTTTCAAACCAGACAAAGTAAACTACGTTAGCGGGCTCCACAAGTTAATGCCAAAAGTAATTTATCGCAAAAAACTAAACTAAATTTTGAATGCAAGCTAAGAACACGCCTAACAAGTTACTCTCAAGCCACAATAAAGTATCTGCATTCCATCAAAAGGCAAACCCACCTCGAACGTTTGTGGCCCACAACATGGCAGCATGTCAGTTCACACTATCAATCATAATTCAGAGTCCAGAAGGGACCTCGTAGAGATAGAAACCAGAAGGGTATTGCCAGGAAGACTAGCAGACTTGAAGTGGCAGAGGCCTGCGCTGATGCAAATCTCTTGCCGATGCAGAATTATTTTCAAAGCCAATGAACGATGAAATAAGGCGCGCATGCGCAGGAAGTAGGGGCAGACAAGGATGCTGAGGGAAGTAGGAAGGGGAGGTCTCCAAAGCACACAGATGGGAACGAGGCCGTTGCAACTCAATTTAAGATATATAACGCCCTCTATAGAGACCAGCACCGCCCACGTGAAGTTCACGTGTGTGTGTGTGTGTGTGTGTATATATATATATATTCTCTTTATCTGGAGAAACTTGCCCCCCGTACTTGGACAAGCGATTATTTATTGGCAATGCAGGATATAGAAATTCCAGTGTCACGTAACGCTGGAATTAATTGAAGTTTATTATGTGTCTACTGAGAAATGATGTTAAATTTATTTTCATTATGTTTCAAATAGACTTTGTTTAACGCTCGAATTATTAATAGCTAAAACATTTTATTTTGAAGCGTAATAGACAATAGAGTGGCGTATTTTAGCACCATTGCTGTAAAGACCAAACACAATAACTGTAGCTTGTACTAACTATTGTTAAGAATAACTACCGTATAGTAATAAAGTTGCAAACACTTTGTATTAATTGAACGACTGAACACACAACACACAACAGATTGCTTCTCATCATCCATAGTACATTTTGATCACTGTGAAATTAAAAGTTAATATTATCACAAAATGTTGAAGTTGTTTTAGATTGACTTAAATTGTTTTCGGTTGAAAAATTCTGTGCACCTACTTGGAGTTTCGTTATTTCGTAATAAATTTGTACTTCACATTTATTGCTAATGTTTTTATTGAAAAATAGCAATAATGTTGACGACCAGGATACATTTTCATGAGTGTAATATTAGCGTGCTCCAACAGCGGATACTATGCTTTCTTTCGTCGCCTAGCTAATCGTAACGTGGAATTACGTAGTCGACTTTCAATAGTACAGAGCACTGGTTCCAAACAACTGGTTGGTTGCGTAAAACTGCCAATTTATGCGCTGTTACTGTCGGCAGCATTGTTAAAGCGTAGTGCAGTATGAACCCATTAGTATTATTATACCAATTGACAAAGAAAGTGAGGCACCCAGAAGGAATAGTCCAAATAACATATATAATGACCATTAGAGCAAGTCAGTTGTTCGGACAATATGATACTTGCGAGGAGCATCAGGCCGTCAACATAGAGGGGAGGACACTGAACGCAGAGTATGCCTCGTAGCTACATTATACAACATTACAAGCACTTGACGGAGTTCGATAGGAGTTGCATTGTGGGTTTGCACGAGGCAGGGCGGACACACTGTGCAATTACATGGGGCAGTTCGATTTCGCAGTGGCCCGATGTTTTAACCAAGGAGTGGGCGAGGGGGCCCACACACGCCATGGAAGATCTGGTCGACCCAGACAGGCCACACTAAGGTAGGGCTGCAGTATTGTGCTCCAGGCCACAGAGCAAGTAAGGAGATAAGAGTCGACACTTCCATGTTGTAACGATCTTGTTATTTTAAAGTCTTTTTCAGGGGTGGTGGGTGGGTGGTAGGTCCCTGGATTAATACCAACAGAAGATACGCGTTACGAAAAATAATCACCTAATATAATTAAAAATAGTTTTTAATGATTATTTTGTGATAAATATGCTTCATTAAAGTAGTTAATCACGTTTTGTTTAATGTTTAATAAAAAAAACTTATTTTCAAAAAATATATATTTAAGGCTATTGCCGGGTAGCATTTACAGCAAGTTTACGGCTTACATTATCCTTGAGAGGTTCTAGATTGAAGTTTAAAAATTACTTAAATAGAATCTACTTGACTAACACTATTTATTTGCTGAATACTGTTTTCAGCAATAGTTAAATATACCTGTACTGTTTGTGTTAGCTCTGTCTTTTAAATATTTACGTTACCTCCAAGTGTGACCAACAGAATAGAATAAATCTTGCACAAGCAATGCAAAAAAAACCAATTAAATATTTCTAATCGTCTTAGTTAGTTATTAAATCTGCACCCAAAAAGATATGTAGGTTAAATCAGTATGTATGAGATACAAAACACTCATAGTTTTGACTCAAAACCGACCTTTTCCATAAAAGCATTAATTCTAGTGCTAAAATGTCTATGTTGGTATTTACACAGGCACTTACTTAAAATAACACGATTGTAAGCCATAGCCTATATACTGTCACCCCCCTAATCCAGAAAATATGCTAATTATATGACGCGGACGCCTGCCATCCGGACAAAGTAAATGGACGCTTTACAACATACTATGTCATCCAGCATCAGATCTAGGCAAATGCCATCAAGCGAACTACGAGTTTACTGCCTCATACGTTGCAATAGCTAGTTTTAAATTAAAGAAGTAAACTTTAAAACTGTTCAGTTCAACAAAAATGCTAATTTAAATAGTTTCTCCAGCTAGCTTCTTATTTATACTGTTATCTGTCACACAATTATAATAAAATATTCTTATTCATAAACATCTCAGTTCAACACACATGTCTCTTTAGAATTCATATTTAATGTAAGATTATATATAATTAAAGAATAATAATAATATTGGAATTCTGAAAGATCAGGAAATATTATAAGCAAATTACTTGAATTAAATATTCTTGTAAGGTTTGTTTTTCTTTTAATAAATTGATTAAATTAAATTCAAAAGATATTTCCTGATTAGAAATTATATGCTCCTCTGATGAATATTTAAGATGGATGAAAATTTCAAATTAGAGCAAAATATAGTGTTAATGCTAATGATGAAAATCCTGCATCAAATAACCCCATCTTTCATCCATTAAATTATTAGTAGTGGAGCGAACAACACTATTGCAAGGATCACTTCAATGAGATTAGCTAAACGTCGTGGCTGCTCCAGTTTTAGCACTAACAGGCTTGCAGAGGATTTATCTGACGTGGTAACTTCAAGAATGGTGAACGATTTGTAGGCCTTCCCTCGCCGACTTGATGGAACCTCATGAAGTAAGTCGTCGTTGCTCTCGGGTGTGAGGGGGAGTCGTGCTTCGTCGTCGATCTGCCGTAGAACGAATCCTATTGTACAGCAGCTCACTAGTTGACTCTGGAGTTGAGATCTGACCTCCTCGATGAGATGGGACTTCTCGCTGTCAGGAATCTCTTCTTTGCCGTCTTGATTATCGTTGAATACTATGCAGAGTCTTCTTCCAAATTTATTTACAAAATAAATTATCTTGCAAATTTCACGGATCTATAATCATCTTCTTCTTGTGGAAATAAAACGTTTTGTTAATAGGTTACAATGATTAATTATAATATTCCTGTTCAAAATAATTTAAATTTTATGCAACGAAATATCTCCTCAATATTCTTGCAGAATTTTCTTTTAACGAACCTTTGTCCTTCTGTTCTATATTTTATTCCAAACAAACTTTTTTTTTTTTTTTCAAACAGTCATATCATTCGTCCCTATCAACCAGTGTTTATTAATTTTTTTCCAAAAAAAACCCCTTCAAGAAAGGTGTATGCTCAGTCATAGACAAATACACTAACAAAACATTAAATCATCTCCAAAGAATATTTGAATACTTTTAAAACCGATCTGAATATCGGTAAATTTACGATGACTTATACCTCGTGCAAAAATAATAATTAATCTATGCAAATTAAGATTAAATCATAAATTAACATACTGCAAAAAGAAAGAAAATATTAAAATTAAATCATACCTTAAAACAGAGAAAAGAAAAACCGGTTGTTACAGCGTTAACGGCAGAGCAGAGAAGGTGGCGTTTGGAGTGGTGCCTGATCCGGGAGGCATAGCGTAAAGACGAGCTGAATAGTGTTCGGAGATGAATCTCAGTTCTGCATTATGGCCTATTCACGATTTATCCACTCTTCTTGAAACAAATCTTTAACAAATCGCTCAATGTATGATGTGTCTGGTTGTCTACTAAATATGCGATATAGGCCTATCACAAGTGTTTCATACTTCTGTAAACATAAAACTTTTTTTTTTCGGTTAAAACAAAATTTAACTTATATTGTATCTAAAAATTATATTTAATTTATAATTAATATGAATAAATGTAGTGAGAAAATTGGTAAGAAAAAGTGCGTAATCTCTTTGGTGTAATTTTATAAACTCGGTTAAGCTTATTTTGCATGAGGCGGAGGAATATCCTGAAAATAGAACTCAAGCAGGGCTTCATAAAAGCGGGAAATAACCATGAATGGGCTAAACAAAGTTACGACCGTTGTGTGTGGATATGGCGACGTCATAGGTAGGGGACACATCCTGCCAATGCCATGGAGAGACATGCCGTTATTACTCCTGGCATCGTAATGTGGTGAGCCCGCAGGGTATGACTTTGTCACCCCCGGTAGTGATTCGGGGACCCTAGTGACACAGCGATAGGCCAGTGACGTATTGAGCAGTTATAAGTCACCTCTTGTGACACAACATACTGGTAAAGCCTTCCAACAATACAACGCTCGTCCACACATAGTAAAGGCTGTTCATGACAAAGTGAGTACTTTTGAAACGAACCTTAGAAAAATGCCACTGCTCCTGCGTGGCATATATTTTAACGGGCGCACTGAGTGACATGCGCCCAGTAAAGTTGGTAACGATGGAGGGAAAGTAGTTCCATATCTTAACGTCGAATAAAATGTGCTAAGTAACAATTTGTAATAACTTAAATTATTTTTTTTTTAATGCCTCAAAGTGTAAAAATGAACAGACTTGCAAAATATTTACTTTAATTTGACGCCGTATGAATAACGCCATGAGGCCCATGGCAATGTTAATTTTACATAAGGTAGAAGAACAAACAACGTGCATACAGGTAGATCTTAAGCAGGGCTTTCATAAGAGCTCATTTTGGCGAGAACGTGTATCTATGGAATGCCTGCATCACGTTGATCTACTCCCATGGTTAGAAAGATCAGTCGTACCTGCCCCTGATAGAATACGTGTCGGAACAGCTTGGATTGCAACTCCAACCCCTGTACCGATATGAAGGATATCGAAGGCCAGATGCAACAGCCATGGGTCGACTTGCCTCAGGAGAGGATACAGTGGTTGTGCGATACCCTTCATATTTGAATCAGGAGCTAATTGTAATGACACGCGATCAGCAGTACGCCCTTAACGCCACTGTATTCAGTGTGATATATTTTTATCATTGCAACAAAGTCACATGACTTTCGAGCATGTTAAGTTTCATCTCATTCCCAGTACTACTTTTAGGTGCTTAATTTTTTTTTCTGCGAGTGTAGCACAAATGCATTTTTATTATCTGGGCCAAACAGCCGGTTTATTTCAAATTCTGCTAGATGAGTTAAATTTTCGCGGATGGCAAACGGAAGGAAAACTTCCAAAGTTATTCTCTTATCACTTCAAGGTAATTTTTATTTGGGTAACATAATTGAGAAAACAGTTCAATGTATGTTTATAAATTTACCTGCTTCAGATATGTAATTAAAGGCTGTAGTAATGGCTGAAATTTTTTTTACAAATATATAATTTCGGGCGATGTTTAGAGTCAAAATCCTAGGCTATTAGTTGCCAATCAGTTCAAGTCATTTATATTTTCGATAAGATTAAAATAATCTGTTTTGACTGATTTCAACATTCAATATTTCCACTGTTTTTAAAGATAATCTAACCAATTTTCAAACCCTTTCCACTAGATTCCAAAATCATGTTGTGATTGTAAGTATAAGCAATTTATATGTAAGTTTATTTTGTTTGCATTCCTGAAAACACAAACATACTACCGATAACTTTCGTTTCAGCCGTGTCATGCATTTGTGATATGTGTATTTTAATTATAATAGACTTTCAAAACGTAACCCACAGATTAATTTCATTCTTTTTAAAATATCAATGTCAATTTTGAGGTAGTTTGGCTTAAAATTACAGCGGCTGTATATTTTACCATTGTTCTGTGGCGTAAGATTACAACAAACATTTCATTTAACGTTGTTTTGAATCATGTTTCATTCGGTTATTTGGTTATCTTCTAAGCCTAGACTTGTTCTGTCTTCTTCGCCTTCATCAATTATCTTGTCAGGTTCTTTATGTTCCATCTGTGAAAACAAACAGTACCCGTAGAATTAGATATTTATGTCACGTCTGTTTAAAGACATGACTGCTGAACAATTTCAATTAGACAAAGAACAAGAATTCCTCAAAATTATTTAAGTTTGTGTGATTCCTTCTGATGCAAAATAGTATAAATTATACTGTATAACAGTTTTTATGTCACATTTGATATCCATAGACTAAAATGGCAGACACAGCTGCACTAAAATTTCCAGGACATAATCACTGTAATTATTTCCCAGCAAAATAACATTTTTTCGAAATATATACAGTGTATGGAGTCATCGGTCGATTTCATGTGTGTACGTGACTCCTTTGTCATCTCTAAAATGTGCATTTCCAAGCTTGCTAGAACCAATATTGATGAAGTCCTTAACTTCTACCCCATCACCCAAAGGCACAAAAGTTATGAAGTTTCCAGTAAAATTATTACCCAGATGATTTCAAGAAATAAGATATGTGGCGAGAAACCTAAACTATGGTTCGTTGGGTTGAACGGACAGATGGCTGGATGAACAGGTGGATAAACGGACAGATGGGATGGACGGACTGATTGATGGATAGATGGACGGACGGATAGATACGAGGACACGTGGGATGGATGGATAAGCGTACAGATGGGATGGACGGACTGATGGATGGATAGATGGACGGATGGATAGGATAAATGGAACGGACGAACAGGTGGATAGGTGAACGGATAGATGGACATATGAGTGGATGGATAGGTGTGGATGATGGACGGACGTATGAATGGACGGATATACGGAAGGGTGGACGGACGATTCTTACCGCTCACTGCTGAACATCGTGTCCCTAGGCAACTTCATGGCAATGAAAACAATGACACGAGGCAGGATGATACCGTGGTGGGTTTGAGTGTTGCAGTAATCACGGGTTGGCACCGGAAATCGAACCCGGACCGCTGGGTGAAATATAATTCCACTGTACTCCAAAGTGGATGACGTAGATATCAATCGTCTTCAGGCTTTGTGGCAGCTTACCCTCGGTATGGGGTACTGAGTGGGATGGAGGGCGGACTGGCGGTAGCTGATGTCCGACATGGTGCTGTGCATAGCCACGCCGTTATGCCAGACGCCCTCCTGCATCTGGCCAGTGAGCAGGTGATAGAACCGCCCGCAGCCGTGCTGAAGACCGTCCTGCCAGTGGCCCTCGTAGCGATTGCCGTTAGCTGCAACATTGCACACTTCTCTTTCCAGCCTGTTCAGCGGCCACAGCAATACAGCTTGTGTCACTTCTGCCTCAGTAATTATTTTAATTCCTGAATTTGTAACCCAATTAAAAAACACGTAACATTGATAAAGAATATATCTTCATGGTGTTGAGCGTAACCAAACAATATGGTGTAAAAAAAAAAAACAAAATTAGTTACATTTTAAGTAAAGAATGTTTAGGAAACCGTGAAAAACGTATGAGGTAGAAGTAAACGAAAATATCTTTTCCAAATGGACGCATGCCGACGTTGCCTATTTTGACTGATACAGATGTTCAAAATTTGGAGTTGGAAGCAAAATATGGCACTAATGCTTGGCCAGTCACGGAGTAGCCAATTTATTGTTCCACTAAAAGGGTGTGGAAATGCAGCATTTGATCGCCAAAGACGATTAAATACGTGAGTAAATTTTTTCCTCTATATCGATGTGTATATATAAGAACACATACAAAGTGGAATTTATTTATTATGGCTAGGCGAAGAACTTGACGTATAATGTTTAGCCAAGATGTAGCCAGATCACTACATTTGTTCTAAAACATTTACATTCCTACATTCCTACATAGGAATGTAGATCTAGAAGTGAGACGGTATTTTTGGGGATGTGTCAGTGACATGTTTTTTATATTTGTGTTACCAAAAAAGTACCTTATTTTTGGTAAAATTGAACTTTTACTTATATTTTATCTATAAATTGTAATATTTCATTTATAATTAATATGAATAGAAACAGCGAGGAAATAGGTGTGTTAGGATGCTTAGTAAGAAATAGTTCTCATGCGAAATATTATTACACTGAATGCGTTGTCCCTTTGGCTAAACTTTGTTTGCGTGGGGCGGAGGAATATTCTGCAAGTAGAACTTTAGTAGGGCTTTAGAGAATTTGGAATTAACCGCGAATGGACTGTACATGGAAATTTACTCTTGTGTTCAAGATTGTAAAGTAGGAATATTAAATCTTTAACTTCTGAGGAGACGTTACAGAATGCTTTTTTTTTTTTTTTTTTTACGAAAACGGTTGAGGGAGGGAGCTGAGAGGTTTTGATTCGGCACTTAACCGCGAGATCCTGAACGGCTATAAGGGTGAAATGAGGAGAGGTTGGATCACAGGCGTGATGCAGGGGCGGGGGAGACGGGGGAACCCCGAGAAAACCCTCCGGCCGGGAACTGAAGCCAGTTCTCCTCGGTGGGAGGCATATATATATATATATATATATATATATATATATATAGACACACACACGGTATGTTCCACAACGCGGGCGTAAGAACCACACCATCCTGTGCGAAATTAGAGACGAAAATGTTAGTGGCAAGTTGCCGTACGATGACATTTTTCGTGCACAATGTGGCAACACAGCACGTAGTTAGTCCCCTCATTTGTACAATAGTCAACAAGTTATGTAAACTACATGGTGAGAAAATGTTAGATCTGGGGGCCGTATTTAAACCTGCGCCCATTACAAGATGGTCAGGCCAGTGGTAGTACGATATCAGTGGAGCGCAAGAGGGGACTAACTCCGTACTGTGTTGCCACATGGTGCACGAAGAAAGATGTCATCGTGCGACAATTCGCCACTAACATTTTCGTTATATATATATATATATATATATATATATATATATATATATATATATATATATATATATATATATAAGTAGATATAAACGGCTGGTCCTGGACCACCCCAGATTTCCATCAAAAAATCAAGCAATTTGAGGCCAAAATCGAGGTTTTTTTGCTCCAAAATCATGGTTTGAAATTTAAGAACTTAAGCATTCTAAAAAAAAAAAAACAAGCAAATTTGCCCCAAAATCAAGAAACTTTATTAATTTTATTTTTTTATTTTTTTTTTTTCAAAAATAGCGAGCAGGTTTTGTGCCCCCTTGAAGACATTAAATTTTAAGCTAAAATCAAGCAAATTTCTCGCTTTTAAAGCAATATTTCGAGTTTTCTAGAAATAGCAATTTCGCAAGCGAGCAATCTAAATCAAGCAAATTTAAGATAACATATAGCAAAATCAAGTGAAAAGATTAAAAATTTGATCCATTTATAATATTGAAAAATTGATAAAAAGTGAGGAAATTTTAATTAAAAAAACGATTTTTTATTTGATAAAAAATTCGTAACAATTTTAAATGCAACCTTTCAACTATGAGTCTAAAGTATTGTATTAAAATATCGAAACAATTTAGTTTTTCTGTAAAATCGTTAACATCCTCCATTTAATAAAATTAAAAATTTATAGATCTTCAGTAATCCTTTCTTTCAAGTAATCATAAGTTAAATTTTGTTGACTAACTAGAACAACATTACAGACTGTAACAGCTCCAACAGCTTTATTAAAATCAACACTAATTTTTATATGAAAAATTAATGACGTACAATGGTCTTTACCCCCAAAATTAATAATAATTTATATCACCATGCATGTCTATAGTTAATTTATAATATATTTCATTATTTCGAGATACAGTAACAAGTTTTGTTTTCGAATTTCTAAAATCGTTATAAGCAAGATACATTTTATTGCAAAGGCCACTTTCTATAACTAGATTCCAGTTTTCTTTTGGAAAAGTTTCATTTCTTCCATTTTTAACATAAATATTTCTCACACTAGAGTGAGTTAAAGATGGTTGTTCCAGTAGGAACATTTTTTTTCTAAAAATTGCCAATAATCAAAGCTAATTGGCATTTCAGGTTCTTTGTATATTTTTTCTTTAATGGCAATGAATTTGTTTGCTTCATATTCAGAAACAGGACACATAATTTCTAATTTTTTAATAACAATTTTGCCTGGATTGGCATAATCTCTATCAAGTGTACCATCTGATTTTTTATTCTGTTAAACATATAAACAGTTGTTGTCAGATGAATTACGAACGAAAGTAATTTTATAGCCACCTTTCCAGTAAATTTCATTGTTATCGCGAATAAAACCAAACAAATATCTTAGTGGATACATTACTTAATTTGTTCTATCTCTATGTACTCGATATAGATTATCAACATAAGGCATCTCCATATAATTTTGTTCACTTGGCGATCTTAACAAAGCATTCATCACTGATTGTTGAAGTTATTCCCGGATTATCAACAGCCTCAATAATCTGTCCATATTTTGAAATTTCTACTCTAGAAAATTGAAAAGGAAAAAAGTTAGAACAAACATCAATGCTATCTAATTTTTCATATTTTGCATCATTTCCTTCCTTATCTCTTTTTACTAATCTATATTGCTCGAAAACATAAGAATTGTTTGGAAAAGAAAAGCCATCTCTCATAGGAATAAAAACTCAATTCTGTTATTGTAAACATTCAAATTTCCCCTAGTCTGTTCAGTTTGGGGAAATGTTTGTCTTTCAAAGCTCTCAATACTTTTATAACTCATTTATAAGTAAAAAATATATGTATGAATGAAAGAAAAAAAGGATATTTCTCGAGTAAAATTACTAATTGGAAAATATAAAAATTATAAAAAGCACCATGAATCAGAATATAAAAAAAATAAGAAGAAAGAGCTGCCATTAATTTATGAACTAAGAAATATAGGCAAAAAAGTAGAAGAAGTAAGTAAAGAAAATATAAATTTAATAAACACATTAGTTCCTGTTGCGGTAAAGAATTTAGATTATCCACCAACTCCAGAAGAAACACCATTCAAAAGAGAGATATTTGCAGAACAAGAATCTCCTAATTTGGAAGAGCATATGGGAATTGTACCATTAAAAGTTTTGCCATCTATAGTAGGCGTTTCTACTATAAATCTCGGAAAATATATTTCTAAAAATATTTATGAACATAATGATAAACTCGGTTTACGAGGAGATGGGCAAGGTTTTAAAATTGGTGCCACAAAAGTAAAAATAGATGGCGATTTTCTATTTGTCAAAGATAAAAAATATGAATTAACAATAGGCCTTTCTAATTTGTTAACAAATAGTAAAAAATATGATCTTGAAGATAAATCCACTGGTGAAGATATATTCACTACTGAGGACTGTAAAAATTATGCAGCAGTTGTTTTATTAACAAATGCAGCATATCAAAATTATGATCCAATATGAACATAGCTTCGAGTATCGGTTCGAAGTATGATGAAATAATTAAACAAATTTAACACGAATATATTAAAAATTCTCCTAAATCTGGTGAAGGAATAAAAAAATACAATAGTTTGCCAAAAGAATATATTTGGGTGATGATGTTAGAAATTTAACTGATAGATTATTAGTTATTCATGGTGAAGAAAATGCTGGAAATAAAAATTATTATAATTTAAAAGTTAACATAATGAATATGTTAAACAATAAATTTTCTGATTTTGTTGTTAGTAACCAGAAAGGAATTCCATATCTAATAAGGGTTTTACATGTAATTCCACACTCATTTTGGAATTCTGAACACCATGGAAAAGGTATTATAAATTGGGCATTCAATAATTTAAATTTGTCTGAAATGCATTTGCCTGGTTATAATTATCGTGGTACATTTACAAAGTTCAACGAAATATTAGAAAGAGGAGACTCAGGAATAAATAGATTAGATGAAGTTTGAAAATATCCTGATATTGCATATCGAGATCATAAAGATTTAGAATCTAGGCACGAAGCAGATACAATTTTACAAAAAGAAGCTAAAGAAATTATGTTAGATAAAATTACTCCAATTGGAGAAAAGAATTGCTTCTTCTGCTGTTGCCTCAACAATGTTTACAAAAAGTAAATTAGGTTGGGGAATTAAAATGTTTTATTGGTTATATATATATTCTTTACTTATATAAATGAAGAGAACAAATATAATTTTTATAATCCCTTTAAGGAATTAAAAGATTTGGGTATAGATAAATTTTTAACAGATGATTAAATCGTGAGAAAAAATAAAAAAATTGAAGGTAAAAGTTTCAAATTAACTTTATCATTTCCAACAGTCAAAAAGCTAGCCAAAGAAAAAAACTGGCAGTGATTTACATCATGGAGGATTTCTACCAATTTTATTTGCAGCTTTAGGTGCGCTCGGTGCTTTAGCTGGAGGAGCTAGTGCAGTTTATAAATCTGTTGAACAAACTAATATATATATATATATATATATATATATATATATATATATATATATATATATATATATATATATATAACAACACAGACACAATTTGACAATGGAAATTAATGATGGAAGTGGTCTAGTTGCTAAAAAAAAGAGTAAAGACAATAGAAATTGAATATATACCCACTATCTAATGTCGATATTGAAAAATATGTAAAAAAAAAAATAAAATATAAATAATTTCAGAAATGTTTATATGATTGATTAATTTCCGAAAAGTATGCTCAAAAATGAATGTGCTGTGGTACATTTTGACATTTCAGCAAATCCTGGTACTCATTGAGGTTTACTATTTTAAAGAAAATAATGAAGTTTACATTTCGACTCATTTGGGGGCAATATTCCTAATAATTTAACTAATTATTTCGAAAACAGGAATGTTTATTACAATGATGATAGAATTCAGAATTTTGATTCAGTTATTTGTGGATATTTATGTTTAATTGTTTTATATCTTTTTTTTCGAGAGAATTTAAGTTTATTAATATGATTTCTATACTATTAAATTATGGATATATTTGGGAAACCATTCACCAAATCTTTAGATAAAATTTTCGATGCCAATGCTTATACTTTAAAATCATATGTAGATTCACAATGCAGTTCGATTGTTTCTTCTTTACAAAGTGAACTATCCAACTGTTTTGATTATACAAAAAGGTATGTTTTTTTTCTAGGACGAAGAATTGTTATTATAGGCGAACCTGTAGATAGTAAAGATGGGGTCAATAAAAGATATTTCGTTATATTTATAGCAGATAATGCATTAAAAAATGACGTCGATTCAAAATATAAAACTATTGTTTCTGATTATGCTCTATAAGAAGATACACATTTACAATTCAGTAATACTATTGCTGATTGCATAAAATGAATAAATAATGCGAAACAGACATTAAAAAATGACGTCGATTCGAAATATAAAACAATTTTTCTGACTATGCATTAAAAACCAATGTTCTGGTTTTATGTTATAAATATATGAATCGGAATCTTGATAGCACAGTTCGATTTTATCACCATTATTGTCTTCATCACTTTATAATGGAAATCGCAGATTAATTCTTCCGATCTGTCTAAAATTGATATGCTCACATAAATAGGCTTATTAATTTTTACGGTTTTTTAATTCATGTATAGAGCCACAAGATTCTGATTAAATATAGTACTTCTTTTGAAATTTGGTTTTGATATTAATTTTTCACATTTTTCTGCATTTGATATTAATCTTTTATCTACTCTGTTTCTTATATTTTCCATAGTTTTGCCAAACACAGAATTATTCATGAGCTTATAAAAATCTTTTTTTTTTCGAAATAACTTTTTGCATTAGTTCCCATCTCGGTATTCAAATCGATATATTTCTTCAGCCAATCAGACTGATAAAACGTCAATATTCTATGTATTTTAGTAAGTTTTAATCCATTATTTAGACACTGTTTCAAATTGCGATAGTGAATTACATAGTTTTGTTTGTTATCTAAAGATGTTAATAATTTAGCTTGATTTGTCTTTAGAACTGCCTTATTTTCTGGGCAAAATGGAAGATCTTTATGTAAATTATGTAGTTCTTGTGGATACTCTAAATCAACTTATAATATATAACTTTGTTGTGAATCATCTTACAAATTTAATATTTTATCACTCCAGTAATCTAAATCATATAATGCATAGCAAACCCATTCGAAACCTCCATATGGTAAATATTGAGACATTGCCCAACCATATAAATTATTGGCATCGAGATAAGCAAAATAATTTGATTCTTGATTAGAGTTAAAATCATCTAAATATTTGTTATTAGCTTTTACTTATCGCTTACAACATTATGATATTCAACCTCTAATTCCTTTTTCAATCATTAAAATCATATCAAAGTTATGTTGATAAATCTACTGGTTGTTTAGTCATTTTTAGCATTGCTTCCCATGATAAACCTGGTGCTGTAAAATACTATGCTGTATCTAAATCTTATGAATTTATACATGTGTTTCTAAAATTATCGAATATATCTGCTAACAATAATACATCACGTTTGAAAAATAAATCCTAATATTCACCAAGATTTATAATATTAAATTGATTCCATACACATTTTGCATGTTCATAATCATCATTACTTATATCAGATTCGTTTAATTCGTTATAAAATTCACTCTTAAATTTTTTAAAAATTTCCATTTAATCATAAGGGCAAACACCTTTTCTAAGTACTAAATCTACTTGTTCTCCTGGAAAATGTGTTTATGTGTGTTTCATTTGATCTTTACTTAATTTCGATGATAACTTTTCTAAACTACTGGCCATAAATTTAAAAGTGTCCATAAATTTCACTGTGAAAATGATTCACTGATTATTTTGTTCATCATATCCTAACTCTTTAATAAATAAATGAGTATCATATCCAGTTAAATTATGAAATACTTATTATTCGTCGTTAAGATACGGAACTCCCGCTTCCCTCGCCCCTTCATTCCGGCGCCGCCACTCCATATTCACTTCAAACACCCTCATCGGCTCTCAAGACCTCGGCTGTTAAGAGCCGCCCAAATCTCTTCACTCACTCACAGAGGTGTTGGTGTTCGTGCAGGGAAAGGCGCCGAGCTCCTGGGCTCGCGGCTGTACGAAGGCGACTGGTGGCGGGGACTGAAACACAGCTATGGCGTGCTCAGCACCAAGATCTGCCTCGCCATGTATTAGGTGTCCATGTGTGATAACTTATATTATTTCAATAAATTTCATTTTTTAATTTTCTGTGTTTTCGATGATGTCATCCCAAAAAATTATAAATATAGATTTAATGGTAAATAATGAAGAAAATTGCTACAAAATTGGGTAATTTTAATTTTAGATTACAAACATTACATACAGGATTAATGAATTTTCCATTTATGTGGTCATGATGATGCACTTTTTTTTTTTTTCCTTCGCATATTCAGCATGCAGTACATTTTTTTTTAAATTTAATATATTCATGTTTTGTTAGTAGATGAATTGGCTCTATTTGCTAATATATTTCACTTATTTCTTCTACTTCCCTTTTCATTGATCGTATAAATTTGTTAATGAATTAGGTCTATATTTTATAAAATTATATTCTTTAATATTTCATTTTCTTTATAAAAAGAATATATACAAAAACTCTTATTACAGCTCGCACAATTACACTTCCGCATAGTTTCGCACATAAAAATGGAGTCAATTCTAAACATAATTAACAACAAACTTATTTACAACGGTAAACAAGTTTTTATGATTGTTGATAACAATAATAATCCTTGGTTTAAAGCCAAAAATGTTGTCGAAATTTTAGAATATACTAACACATGAAAGGCTATTAGAGATCATGTCAGAGAAAAACACAAAAATATTTATGAAAATATAGGGATTTTCAAACTAACGAATACACTTCAGTTGTATATCGAGGTCCAAATCCACCATAAGCAGATACAATATAATAGCAATAACCAGAAGCTTCATGTAATTGATATTTCATGGTATATGATTCTTCATTCAATTATAAATCAATTTTATTTATTTGATCATTAGTAGATTACCTATTTCTTTGAGTACCACCTTGTAAAGACCATTATCGATATCATCTTCTGTTAAAACTGGATATTTTCTCTTATCAATTAAATTTTTTTTCATTTATTTTGGATTTGGCTTGGTTGTTGATATTTACTTTAGAATTGATTCAAAATCTGCATATATTACGAAAGGAACATTCATTGTAAGTTTATAATTTTTGAAAATTATTTGCTCTTCTTTCGAAGGTAATATAATTTTCACTGCTTCATTTTTTTTTTTTTTTTTAACAGTCTTCTGTGTGCATTTTAAATGGATAAATATTGTAATAAGTTGCATATTTGAAAGTGCGAACGATTTCTCTTGAGAGTAAAATAATTGAAGACACATATCACATATATAAGTTTTATGTTGCTTATTATTTTTTTGTGTTGCAAGCAGCTTCGATAAGTCTTTAATGCAACTGAAATATAAATTATGTTTCATATAAATATGTAATATGGTGTGTAGGGAGCTTAGAAGAACACACACAAGGCCTCCTTGTTGGGATAGCCAATATGAGATATAATCATATTTATATATATATATATATATATATATATATATATATATATATATATATATATATATATATATATATATATGCTGTGTATGGTTTAGAATTAGCATACGCAACAATGGGACAACACATATAACACACGAGCGACCAGGCTGCACAGCTGACTTGCAATAACTCAGTGGGAAAGGATGTGATCTTACCTAGGCTGCCTCTGTGTAATTACCCGGCTCAGTCCTGGGCCGGTAGGGGAACAAGTTTATTACCATTATCACACTCTATAACATAGCATTTGGCACGTACATAATTTATGTACGCGCATAGGCAGACTATTGAAAACTCTAGTAAACACATATGTAAGACACTGGGTAAGAAATATGTTAACTTGACACTACAGTAGAGAAAACGACAAAACAGATACGCCCTTTGAATAAATTACATTTATTATAGTTTTCATTTCATTTTGTATTGTAATTGTTTAAATCAGAAATAATTAAAAACGCTGATGGCAATATGAGAGAAACTATAAAGACAACACACTATCCTAACAACGCTAAAAGTGGTCATGCCGAGCCTACTTGAACCCTTTTACAGCTACGTGACATAGCTTGCCAGAGTCTCAATATATTGGTTTCAAAAATCAAATTAATCAAACTGTTCTCTGTAGGAAATATTACGTTAAAATAAATTGTGCTCTCACCAAACAGGCTTGCTCTGGTAGTAACTACTCTTATCACAGGTTTTGCAGTGGGCGTATGTGTGCTGGATATTTACGTAATTATAAAAGTCAAGATGGCGTCGCTTGTGTACTGATGCAAACGGACATCGCGCTGAATCAAACTGTAAATAAAATTATGCGGATTGAAGGCATTGCAGGATTTGACGTAGCAGGATTAATGTGGCGATACGTGGAGCTCCGCTCTACACGTGCGTAGACGGCGTGTTAAACTATCTAGCTCCTGCCCACTTAATCTCGCGATGGGCGGCCATTGACACAAGCTCCATTGATGGTTACAAATTTACTTAAAAGTTGGTTCAGGGACACGTTTGCACACCCTAAAACTATTTTAAAGTCCTACCTCTCCGTCCACTTCAGACGGGAGGTCCTGCCCTACGTCTGACGTCGTTGGAGGCTGCTAGCGAAGAGAGCGTTAGTTTCTGCAGGCTGACGCTAGCTTAAGGGGGCCTATATCACCAGCCAATCAACAATCAGGATTTAAACCTGCGGGCCAATGGAGATCAAAACTATTCAAACCACCTACATGAACCACTTCTAACGACCTAAATGAAGAAAAACCAAAGAATACGTGATCTCGGAACTGAGATGTAATACAATAAAAAGTAGAAAGACTTACAAAATTGAGATCACACCAAAAATATATATTAATTTTATAAAAATTAATACACAATGAAAAATAAACTAGCCTATCAAAATTACACATAATTATTACTGCCACCATTGATCTAAGTTTTTAAAACTCTTATGTGTTAAGTAAAATAAAATGAATAAAAATAAATAAATTTACATAGGCAGTTGAAATCATATAAGTGACATGTGTGAAAAATATTACCTTGACTCTTGCATGACAATATGTGTAGCAATAAGAACAGGAAAAATAATATAAGTTAATTGTATACCCAAAAACCCTATTTTCATGGGTGTTACATAACAGTAATATGAGTTATCACCTTCTTTGAAATAAAGTAAATCTATATGCGTATCCGTTTTTTTTTGTGAGTTTTAATGGATATACCATGGATTTCTTAGCTTCATCTTCAATAGAGGATACATTTATAGATGTATCAATTTCATGATATATTTTTGGTATATCATTAATTTAAATTGGTTATTCAAATTTATCTATTGCTTTATCGATATTAAGCCCCACATTTTTATGTTTGGTTACTCTATCTGAATGGCTATCTTCTGGAAATAATACAGATTTTACAGCCCAAAGGAAGCATTTTTGATCATAATTTTAAACATTATGCATGCTTTCTTATTCTTTATAAATTCCAGTAGTTCAATATATGATGCAGTATTTAATGGATTATACTAATTTATAGCTAATTGTATTCCCATTATTCTATCTAAAGTCCATCCTGAACCTTTTTTTTTGAAACTCAGAAAAATGGGTAATTATTGATTGCATTATGCATTTATAAATTCCTTTAATATATCCTTCATTCTATTTTGTATAATTTGGTGATTTAAATGTAAATAATTCTACTTGATTATTTTCTTGCTTACGACAATTGATAAATAATTTAATGCTGGTTTTCAACCCTCTAAATTTTATAAGATGTTCATGTATTTGCTCAAGTACCTTATTTTTTACTGGAGTCAAAAAATGAATAGGTTGTACTAAATTAAAAGAATTTTCAATATTATATTTTCATATCCTATTTTTAAAAGAATTATTAACCAAGTAAGCTTCATTGGCTTCCTTATTTCATTTATTAACGAAAAAATTTCTAGAATAAGGAAATATTTCTTTAAATTGGTTTTTATCTTGTTTATATAATTCATTGATATCAGCATCAGATAAAGGTTAATTTGTAAAATTATTCTTTGTTATCCACTCTGTTAAACGCTTACTTTTATCTCTAGGTTGTACGAAAACATTAGTAGAAAATGGGAATATTTCTTTAAATGTTTTTTTCTTCTTCTATATTTTATAGTGTAATTTGAAAGGGGTAAATTTTTAAAGTTTCTTTTTCATTGTTGATTTATTATAAATGGTATAATAGCTGCAATTAAATCAACTTTACGTAGCCTGGGCAAGTATTTCATTTCAAATCTTCTACGTGTAATTCTTAACTCTCTCACTATCTTTTCGCTCAACACATGATTTATCTTCGAAGCCTCCATACTTGTTTATTTAAAGGGAAAACATTTTTAATTACAAAAGAAAAACATAAGAAAAAATAGTGGAATAGCATCGAAAAGGTGTTTAAATTCTTGGGAAATCATATTTAACTTCTTTTTAAGATGATAATTCTTAAGATATTCACTAAAACAATTTTTACACATAGTTGTATGTTTATCCTTACAACACTCACTAAAAGAAAATAATTTTAAATATTTATCCTCATTACAAACTGTGCATGTTTTTGTTGGATAATTCTCCTTTTAAATTTAATTTAGCGTATCTATTGATGTGTTGTGTGATTTACTATCTTTATGCTCTTTGAGAGATAGTTTAGAAACATATTTTCCACATTCGCATAGTAATTTCTCTTTTTTTTAAACTCATATTGATTTTTGTCATATTAAGCACAACATTTTTTACAAGTGTTAACATGCTTATCTTTTGTGTATTTATGCATGTGAAAACTTTGTATGTTTAATACTTCGCCGCATTTTTTACATTGCTTAGATATGGTATTAGTTCCCATTGTATTTATCAAGAAAATGTATTTATTGAGAGAATGAAAAAACATTTTTCTTTAATAATTTGTTTCTTTGCAAATAACACAAAAAAAATGAAATCTCAGCTCAACAATTTGAACAATTCGCTTGAATACATCAAACTGCAGGATCTAGATATTGATCAATTGTATGAAGCCACAGATTTTCAAATTCGTGAATCTAAGTTTGGTAAAAAAAATTACTTGCATTCTAGATTGTAAATATAAAATTACATTACCTAATCGATATGTAGAGCTTTTTGATAAAAATGCTTTAGAATTAGTAATTATGAACAAGTTTTTATAATGAATAAAGACTTAAAAGAAATAAAAAATGGAAAATCTGTACATGATATTAAATTCTGTTCTAATATTTAAATTATATTGATTTGAATCTTTTCACATAATTTTACTTTATTCTTGTCTTAAATTTGCTTGATTTAGATTGCTCGCTTGCAAAATTGCTATTCCTAGAAAACTTGAAAAATGTCATTAAAAGCGAGAAAATTGTTTGATTTTAGCTCAAAATTTGATGTTTTTAATGTGGCACAAAGCCTGAACACTATTTTTTTTAAAGTGGTAAATTTGCTTGATTTTGGGGCAAATTTGCTTGTTTTTTAGAATGCTTTAAGTTCTTGAATTTCAAACCATGATTTTGGAGCAAAAAACTTTGATTTTGGCTTGAAATTGCTTGATATCTTGATGAAAATGTGGGGTGGTCAAGTCGAAACAGTTGAACGCAAAATCCTTAAGAAAAAATTTTGGAGCAGTACATAAAGGAGGCATATAGATGAAAAGGCGAACCAAAGAACTATATGAACATACAGATAGACTCACACACATGGTCAGAAGACGCATATTAGAATTCTACGGACATATACAGAGAATGAACAACACTAGATTCACAAAGAGGATCTTTGATGTGGCGAATGGCTCAATACAGAAAACCAATTTTGTTCCATGAAATAGAAGAGTACCTAAATCTTGCAGGAAGTGACAAGATAAAGGGGACAATTAAGGAACAAAATTATGAACACGAAATTCAAAATACAGAATAAAAAAGTGGACAGAACAAAGGAAACAGGAACACAGTGAACGAATGAAGAGGTTTTGGAAAGAGGAAAGGAAGAAGCCAAGTAAAAACTGAATAATCATGAATAATTTTAGTTTAAACAGTTCCCCAAGGGAAATAATGATAACTAATAATTGTATATATATATATGTGTATATATATGTGTATATATATATATATGTATATATATGTGTATATATATATATATTAGAAGAGAGAGAGAGAGAAGAGAGAGAGAGAGAGAAGAGAGAGAGAGAGAAGAGAGAGAGAGAGAGAGAGAGAGAGAGAGAGAGAGAGAGAGAGAGAGAGAGAGAGAGAGAGAGAGAGAGAGAGAGAGAGAGAGAGAGAGAGAGAGAGAGAGAGAGAGAGAGAGAGAGAGAGAGAGAGAAGAGAGAGAGAGAGAGAGAGAGAGCGTGGTGTGTGTGTCGTGTGTGTGTGTGACTTGTGGTTGCCGAAAACAGAATGTAAGAAAGTACAGAGGAAGACGGTGTGTCTGGCGAATACCTTGCACGAACAGTCCTAGGCCGTGAAACCTGTCATCGCGCCAGTCGCCCTCGTAGAACGTGTTGTCGGGAAACCACATGCGACCATAGCCGCTCCTTCTGTTGGACTTCCAGCTTCCGTCGTACAAGCCCCCGTCAGCGAAATGCCGCAAACCTTGCCCCTAACAAACATACACCATGCCCGCAAAACTTTTTAAAGGCTGTTCACGATAAAAGTGAGCACTTTTGAAATCAACCTCAGAAAAAAGTCACTGCCCTTACCTGCATATTATACTTTAAGGCCATTGGTGCATGAAAGCAGTATATTTATATTATTTGTGTCATAACTTGTTTCGCAGCGGATTTTTTTCAAAATTGCTGGCATCTCAAGACGTAAATAACAACTTTTACACACCTCCTTATGTTGTTAGATATTCACTGCCGTAATTATTCTCGGAGCAATAATGGAAGAAACGAAAGGATTGTTCTTTTCTTATCTGCAATCAGTACTCTGAGAATAATAACGGCAGTGAATATCTAACAACGTAAGAAGGTGATAAAATTTGTTATTTACGTCTTGAGATACCAGAAATTTTGAAAAATCCGCTTTGAAACAAGGTATGACATAAATTATATAAATATACTGCTTTCATGCACCAATAGCCTTAATAGGCGAGCTAAGAGACATGCGCCCGGTAAAGTTGGTAAAGATGGATGGAAAGTAGTTATATTAACGTCAAATAAAAGGGGTTATTTAACCAAGATAATTTAAATGGTTTCTTTCGCTTTCTGTTTTTTTTTTTTAATGCATCGGAGTGTAAAAATGAGCAGATTTGTAAAATATTTACTTTTCTAAAAAATTTTGCATTTTCACTTGACCGACTCACGGATAAAGTGATGAGGCCCACGGCAATATTAATTTTTCATAAGGCGGAAGCATACACGGTGTACATACAAGTTGATTTTATGCAGGGCTTTCAAAAGTGCTCATTTTACCGTGAACAGTCTTTCAAAAGAAAGCTGGCACGTAGTTACACGAGTAAACGAAATCATTTGAAGAAAAAAAAAATCTCTGTTCATGAACTGTATCAGTTTTGATGGACGTACAAATTAGCACACTGTCAGGAAAGTTTGGCAGCAATAAACTAACAAATTAGCCCTGTGCCTTAACGACGTATTAAAAGTATAACTTTAGAATCTGTGGGCACTGGACTTTTACACTTTCGTTTGTATATGTTTTGTGTACACAGTTTGGCAACCGTACTCTATTGTATGGGTTTTCGCTTATACTGGGGCTGAAAGAATTATTCTGCATGGACATATAGCATTGGACGTAATATAGCCCGTGTCTCAGACTTATTCGAAAATCATCTGAATATTAATAACCACACTGTCGGAGATTTTCCACTTCCACAATTACACGTACGTCCGCACAGACGCTCTAAAGCAATGGCCACAGATAGTAACGATTGATGCCAACAGAGGGCTTGTCGAGATGTGTATATTATCTTAACTCCTAGTGTATGTTAGGGCCACTTTCTGTAGAATATGCGGTAGCGGTGCGCATCTAGAGTACTGGAATGATTCAATGAAATAATAAAACAAAGTGTAACGAAAATTATTAAATGAGTGTCGAAGATTGAAATATTAGCGCCTTTAGTAATTAATAAGGCAGTAACTGTGCAATGAACATCAACACACGTATTCAAACGCGAGGACAATACTAACAGCACTTAAGATACGAAGAAATTGACATGGCACATCATCTACATATTTAATAGGAATACGCACAATAAAGTGATTGTGTTTGATTAAATAGAGAAAGGAAATAAAACGTAATTTACGTGGTTGAATGGCAGCAAGCATGGAACTCTTTTTAGGCAGCATCAAGTGTCCATACTGAGTAACGAAGAGTGAATGTGGGGTAGAGTTAGCACGCTAGCTCCGCAGGACCCATCTGCGTGTCCCAACATTGAACTGCTTTTCTATAGGCGGCTCACGGTAAAGTGAGCACTTTTGTGGCCCTAGTTACTTTTCCCTTCCAGCCATTTCTTATCTTTTAACCAAGTTTTAAAACAAATATTGCCATGTAAGTAATAAACACAGTGTATATTCCACTTCACACGGAAGTCAACGTATAAGGATGAAATAAAATATATGACTATTATTCCAAACGGTAGGGCTTTCAAAAGTGCTCACTTTACAGTGAATAGTCTATTCAAATATGACTGTCATAAACGACGTGGATATAGGACTTGAGGCTAGAACACTGCTTTCAGACGTGTTTATACTTCATCTAAAAAATATTTGTAGCGCAGTTCGATTAAATTGAAATTGGCGAAATAATTTTAATTATACAAAAGTGTTTTTTTTTTTTTTTTTTTTTTTTAAATTAAAGTGGGTACGCCACGATGAAAGATTTGTTGGACGAATCTATGCAAGCATGCATGGCCGCTTGTATGGATGGTTCTATAGAAGATTTGGCGGTCTGCTGGCCCTTTCCATCGACGTTTTCATAATTGGTCGTGTGCAATATTCGATGGAAGGTTTCTTACAATGTTGAAATGTTAACCAATTAGAGAGAGGGTGGTAGAGTCATTTTGTTTATTACAATTAGATAAAGAGCATAAGACTGTTAAATATGAATAAATAGTAAATAAAAAAACACGAGAATGTCTACCGTGTCTATCGTGTGGAAATTAAGATGAACTTTCGTGTTTATCTAACATAAGTGTACCAGTTATAACAATACTGAAAGCTTTTCCTGAGCCACTGTTAGACAAGTAAAACATAAAAAAAAAAAAAAACGCTCTCGCCTTTATTTGCGCGGCAACATGTATCGCTGGGGCCACGGTGGCTGAGCGGTTAGGCTGCTCGCTTCCCACCGAGGCGATCCGGGTTCAATCCCCGGCCGGGTCACTCCGGATCTTCGTGTGTGGGGAATCGTGCCGGGCGATGCCGCTGGTCGGCGGGTTTACTCGGCGATCTCCCGTTTACCCCGCCCTTTCATTCCGGCGCTGCTCCATGCTCACTTCAATCACCTCCATCGGCTCTCGAGACCTCGATGTTAAGATGACTACGTAGCTGCGCGTCCAAGGTCAAGAAGCGAGGGAGCGATACGGGCGACCACGCACGCCTAGCGCCCCATCGCTCCAGCGCGCACGGCGTGCAGTTTTTCCGTCCTGACGCTTTACTGTGTAAACTAGATCTGTAACTGTCGGGTTTCATTACACGCGATGAAAGTACACATATCAAACTACCTGCGTATAATCGTACTTTTCTCTCACCGCTTAAAGAAACTTCATAGACAAGCTTTAAAAATGCTTGACCATTTCACGTTTTTTTTCTCTCCATTAATACACCTGATGTGATAAACGTAAAAATATAGTAATATAGACAATATTTTTTTTTTATTCTTTCTGGCAAAACTTCGGACTTCCAGAACGTTTGTTTACAGAGACACGCGTTTACGCGCAAACGATTTCACAGATAACGTTTCAGAACATAGGACCCTTAAGCGCCGTCCAAAACTCTTTTCTCTTCACATGTATCGTTGGATAGGTTATTCCAAAGCATGCATACAGGCTCGGATCGTAGGTCTAATGGAAGCTTCCTCCCGGGCCTGCATGTAGAATGGTATCATGGCAAACGGGCCCAAGATATAAGCCAACACGTTCACCACTGTTAACCGTGAGACTGCGACGGCGGGTCGATGGTGGGTACATGCGCAGAAGGCGAGAAGTAGGTCTATAGGCTGTTCACGGTAAAATAAGCTCTTTCGGAAGCCCTGTTTAAGATCTACTTGTATACACGTTATGTACTCTTCCGCCTTATGTAAAATAAACATTGCCATGGGCCTCATCACTTTATTCATGCATAAATATTTTACAAATATGGTTATTTTTATACTTCGATGCATTAAAAAATAACAAAGCACATAAGCACGTTTATTCGTCGTTAAGATACGGAACTATTTTTTCATCCATCGTTACCAACTTTACTGGGCACATGTCACTCAGTACGCTCGATTAGATGCATGCAGGAAGTGGTAGTGATATTTTTCTAATGTTGGTTTGAAAAGTGCTCACTTTATCGTGAACAGCCTTTAGCTTATTTTTGGCGTGTGTTGATTAGCGGCGGGAGACTGCACTTGCCTGCTTCTTGCCGTGAGCCCAGTTGCCGGCGTAGTCTATGGCGTACATGCCGTCGCAGATCTTGGTGCTGAGCACGCCATAGCCGTGTTTCAGTCCCCGCCACCAGTCGCCTTCGTACAGCCGCGAGCCCAGGAGCTCGGCGCCTTTCCCTGCACGAACACCAACACCTCTGTGAGTGAGTGAAGAGATTTGGGCGGCTCTTAACAGCCGAGGTCTTGAGAGCCGATGAGGGTGATCGAAGTGAATATGGAGCGGCGGCGCCGGAATGAAGGGGCGAGGGAAACGGGAGATCCCCGAGAAAACCCGTCCACAAACGGCATCGCCCGGCACGATTCCTACTTGCGAAAATCCGGTGACCCGGCCGGGTATTGAACCCGGTTCGCCTCGGTGGGAGGCGAGCGTGCTGATCGCTCAGCAACACGCCTGTCGTTACGGGACAATCAATAAAAGTTGTCATTAACAAAACGAGCACTTTTGAAATCAACCTTTGAAAAAATGGCACTGCCCCTATAGGGGGTCCACGGTGAAATTAGCACTTTCGATGTTGAAGATCTACTTATATGCACGCCGTGTATTCTTCCGCCCTGTGTAACAATTACCATTGTCATGGGTCTCAACACTTTATTCAAGAGCCGGTCAAGTGAAACTGTAAATTATATATATATATATATATATATATATATATATATATATATATAACGAATCTACTCATTTTTACACATCAATAATTTAATTTGTCCCAAATGGTTGCCTAACACTTTTTACTCGGCGTTAAGACATGGAACTATTTTATCTTCATCGTTACCAACTTTACTGGGCGCATGTCACTCATTGCGCACGTTAAAATATATGCATGTAGGAGCAGTGACTTTTTCCTTAGGTTGATTTCAAAAGTGCTCTCTTTATCGTGAACAGCGTTTAACTACGTTGAATTATAAGTGCTAGGTAAACATTTGTAAATACTAAAATAATTTATTGTATTCTATTTTCTGACTTTTTAAATTCATGCAAGTGTAGGGATTAGGAAATTTGGTAAAATATTTACTTTTATATAAATTTTACAGTTTCGCTTGACTGGCGTACGAATAAGGCGATCAGGCCCGGGGCAGTGTTAATTTTACACATGGTGGAAGGATACATAATATGCTTATAAGTAGATCCTAGGCAGGTCTATCAGGAGTGCTCAGTTCGCCGCGAACAGCCTTGTTAATTCGTGCTATTGCGTGTATCAAACAAAAAACCTTGACTTCAGTATTCATAAACGTAATTATTACGTTATATTATTTATTATTTCGCTGCCAACTTTAACAGGCAGCCTGTATGTCACCGTGTACTGTAGCACACATGTAAAGGCTGTTAACGGTAAAGTGTGCACTTGTAAACTCAACCTTAGAAAAAAGTCACTGCCCCATACCTGCATATATTTTATCGAGCGCCCTGAGTGACATGCGCCTAGTTAAATTGGTAAAGATGGATGGGAAGTAGTTCCGTATCTTAACGTCGAATAAAAAGTGTTAGGTAACCATTTCTGATAATTTAAATATTTCTTCCTCTTTCTTTGCCTTTTTTTATGCGTCGAAGTGTAAAAATGGGCAGATTTGTAAAATATTTACTTTTCTAATAATTTCACAGTTCCACTTGACCGACGCATTAATAAAATGATGAGGCCCATGACAATGCTCGTCTTACATTTGGCGGAACAATACACAACGTGCGTACAAGTAGATCTTAAGCAGGGCTTTCAAAAGTGCTCATTCTACCGCGAACAGCCTGCAGTCATGGGCACTGGTTGTTATTTTTTTTTTCTCAAAGGTTGATTTTAAAAAAAGCTTGTTTTACCGTGGACAGCCTCGAATGTAAACAACGCCACAAGTGTGGCCAGCGCACTGCGCTCGAATACAGAGCCGTGTTTGATGTAGCAAGTAGCGCTGGCCCCAGCGCTCCATTAACTCCGCGTCTCGTTCGCAACCTCCAGCTAGGCGAATGGGCAGACACACGATAACTTAATTACAGCTGCTCGCTTCATTCGGGAACGAGAAGTGGCGAAATAGCCACATCGCGTGATTCTCGCAGGCGAGTCTAAATATAATGTTCACTTTACGATGTAGGGAAACACTTTGCAGATAAAGTGCTGCATTATCCCCAATTACTACCCCACCCCCCAACTCCCTTCATTCCATTTGTTTCAGTGTAAGAATAGCTAGAGAATTTCTTATCCACTCTTGCATGGAAAAATGCTGTTACTGTTATGGATGAAACGGGGGGAGGTCAATAACGTAATGGTGAATTAGTAATACAGTACCGAATCAATTGCCCTTATCGCAAGCGCATTTATGTTGTCAACTAACGGGGCGAGGCGTGAGAATTTCATTGACAAACAACCGTAACATGTATAAAGAAACAGCTTCTACATTCTCGCCTTTCGCGGCATTATGACCTGGAAGCCTTCACGCTGTAAGCTGGTGTGCAACTAGATGCAACAGAAAGTGTTAGAAAAAAGTGATTTTATAGAAGGCAAAGCAGTATTAAGTCTTTCTTATGGCGCGTTTACACGGTGATAGCAGCTATCACGAAAGTGTGTGAATGTAACTGCCGCGATAGGTCCTGTTTACACACACGACCGAGACATGCTGTGATAGTTAACCTCAAAAGGGACATGTCCAACAACACTTGTGTTAATACATTGATAGGCCCTACATTTATATCCTTTTGTCAAGAGGTTGGCATTTTTTGGGGTAGTTAAATATCGTGACAAGATATTGTCATGTAAACATGTATTGTTCCGTGGTTTATTATTACAAAGATAAATATGCTGTCAATACTGTCATGTTATACCTATATGGTAATATACGTCCTGTCATATCGCCACATAGTGCAAGAACAGCGACAGATATTACCAGAGTCCAAGTAATTCTACAACAGTTTACACTACGATAGTTGCATATTCTGTCACGACAGTTACTATCAACTATCTAGCTCGAGTTGATATCGCGAGGGTGCGACAGTAACTATCATGCAGTTTACACGGCGATAGTAATGCGAGAGTATCTATCGCCTATTACTATCGCCGTGTAAACGCTCCCTTAGTAGAGTTTTTACCTTGACGTGATAGTGTAAGTTACAGAAAAACCCTATTGCCGATCTTTAATTTTAATGTTGGCTCACATAAATAGATTAAATAAAATATCGAATAGTTATGAAATACCTTCTTGAATAGTTATGAAATACCTTCTTGAATATGACCAAAACAAATGAATTATAATCTAAATATGCTTACCTAAATCTTAAATACTACAGCTGTTCGCTTTAGCAAATTTATTATTTATATTTTAAATGTCTTTTAACGTGTAATGTTTGTTTTCAACACGATTTTATTTTGTTTGTTTACATTCTAAAGTAATATTAATTTAAGCCCATACAGCTAATTTTCAGTAATTTTTAAAGTCACTGAATATTTATTTTGTAAATCACCCATCCATTTTATTTTATTTTTATTTACGAGTCTCAAAAGTAATTAACTGTTTTTCACTTTTGTTTTAATTATATTATACTTTCTTGTAATTTTCTTTAAAGCTATACCAGGAAGTAGAATTTAACGTTTGTGCTTAGGATAGGGATAGTTGTCGTAAGTAGTTTCCTTCTGTATGGGGCCTTTAAAATTACGGCCGAGGTAATTTTCGCTGGTGTTTTGATCGCCAAAATCCCCGTCGTCATCACAAGTTAGTTAATAGTTATAGGTCCCAGAAGTTACAGTTTTGGTAGGAGAATCCGGAGACACTAAGAAGAGGGCCGATATTCATAGGCCGATATATCATTTATGGAGCTGTTCCAGTCGACATCTGATGCGGCGTCGCTTAGCGCCATGCGCCATTACGAGCGTGAGAAAAGCATCCCCAGGCAGGCGACGCCAACTTTTTATAAGAGCCGGAGGGGCTCGTCTCTGAATTTGGAACATTATTTTGACTAACTACAATTCGAACTTTCAAAACAATACGGATTTTGAAGTTATCGATTTTGATTTAATATGAATAAATGGCAAACCAGAAGTCCGCCGTTCTATTGAATATGAGCTAGTGTCGGGGCGGAATATTTAATTAACCCTGAGAACATTTGTTACGTCGAGAACGCGGTAGAAGAAAACGCGACGGATTTTTTTTTTAAAGGAGAAAACTTAGGCTTTTGTGAATTTTAAATATTTAATACAGTAAAATCTAATTTGTCATTTGGAGCATTAAAATGAACATTATAATCTGAGTTACGTGAGGCAGCCTTCTATTAGAGTTTTCCGACGGTAATTTCCAGGACTAATCAACGTGCAGCAGCATAAATTTGACATTAAAAAAAAATATTTATTTTATTTTCATTTTAATGTATTATTGTAAGGATGCCTGTAACTTGAAGTCATAGCACTCCAGTTTACACTGATATTTAAGCTTTCTTTTACACGCACACAATTAATTTTTTTTTTCTGTCAGCGCATAAATGTCAATTTCCAGCTAGAACAATTAAAGTAATAAAGAGAGATGAGATAAAATATTGCAGCCATACGTACCGCTTTTTCCCCCCTTCATTATCTATCACTTTATACCATCATACTTACAACTGATTTTTTTTTGCAAGTTAAGGTATTTATTTTTCTTCCCTGAAACTGTCGGCACCAGTGCAGCTTAATGTCTGTTTTGTTAACCACAGCTAGCCGAGGATACATCTTCACTGATTCGCAAAACAAATGGTAAAGGTTTTGACCTACGATACAAATGAAAGTGAAATAGATTAAACTTTTTCTATATATATATATATATATATATATATATATATATATATATATATATATATATATATATATATATATATATATATATATAAAGTGTTCAGTAAAACGTGAACAGTCTGTACTATATTTCTGTAGCTTTCTCCAACACTCTATAGGCTGTGCACGGTAAAATGAACACTTTTAAAAGCCCTGCTTGAGATCTACTTGTACGCACGTTGTATATTCCTCTGCTTTATGTACAAATTAACATTGCCATGGGCCTCGTCACATTGTTCATGCGTCGGTCAAGTGAGACTGTGGAATTATTAGATAAATAAATATTTTACAAATATGCTCATTCTTTTACTTAGACGCATTAGTAAAACCGAGAGGAAAATAAATAATTTCAGTTTGCACAAATGGTTACCTAACACTATTTATTTGGCGTTAAAATATGGAACTATTTCCCATCCGTCATCAAAGGCTGTTCACAATAAAGTGAGCACTTTTGAAATGTACCTTAGAAAAAGTCACTGCCCCTGAACGTATATATTTTAATGGGTGCACTGAGAGACATTCGCCCAGTAAAGTTGGTAACGATGGATGGAAAATAGTTCCATATCATAAATTCGAATAAAACATGTTAGGTAACCATTTTTTTTTGTACATCGAAGTGTGAAAATGAGCAGATTCGTATATTATTTACTTTCATAAAAATCTTTCAGTTTTACTTGACCGACGCATGAATGAAGTGACGAGGTTCACTGCAGTGTTAATTTTACATAAGGCGGAAGTATACATAACGTGCATACAAGTAGATCTTAAGCAAGGCTTTTAAAAGTACTCATTTTATCGAGAACAGCATTTAGCTCGGAGAACTTAAGAGCAGAGAGGTGAAATAACCGCTTATACCGCAAACCCCAGCCGCACGCGCCAGCAAAATGACGTCACTTGCCAGGAACATGTTGGAACGGCGTTCGCCAATCAGAGCCTGGTATCCTACTGTACCGTCAGCAGGACAGCCAACAGGGAACCTTTCGCTGCATACTATTCGCGGTTGTATTCGCGGTTTCTTTACACTCTTTCAATCAAACCTTTGAAAAATCACCCAATGCATGACGTGTCATCACGTGTTTGGTTCTTTCCCAAATATGTCGTGTATTACAACCGTTTTATAAAATTCTGTTTAACCTTAAATAAGGCACTTTTATATATAAATTACTAGCAACCAGACCTGGCTTCGCCCGGGTACAATTTAGTTTTTACAGTGATACGCTAATGGAGAAATACTTAAGACTTAACACATAAAATTTAAGACTTAACACATAAGATTTAATACTTAAGGTTATGGCAGGGGAAGTTGCCTGTAGCCCCACATGATAATATATGTCTATAACTGCATGGAAGAATGTAGCTAGCTAACAATGAAAGAATTGTAATAATCGGTCCTGCAGTTTTGGTAGAGCATTGTTAGAAAGCAGCAAAATAGCTCATTTTTCACGATTCGAATCACTAATGCCGTTAATGCTCAGCTCCTATAAGTGCTACGGCAATTTTTAATACACATAAATGTTACCCGATAAATTCAGACCACAACAGTACAAACCGCATTCAAATCCGTCCAGTGGTTCTCGATATTAGCGCAGTCATGCAGACAGACGCGCGCCAGGGGCTTCATTTTATACTATGTAAGGATAATATAATCTATGACAAGTATTAATAAAAACAGGGAGAAAAAGCTGTGTTGGTAATGCCTAATAAGAAAGAGATATTGTGCAAAATATTATTATTGTATATACTGAGTGTATACGAATGCGGTGCGTTGTCCCTTTGGAGTAATTTTATAGATTCGGTTAAGCTTTGTTTGCATGAGGTGGTGGCATATTCTGGGAGAAGAACTTTCGAACAGGGCTTCAGAAAAGTTGGAAGTAACCGTAGCCATGGCCGGAGGTAAGGCACCGTTCCCGGAGCCCCGCGAAGCCAATCAGAGAATGAATACGACCGCGCCACTTCGCCTCCGTGTAGTTATCTACTCTCTGGACTGAACTCACTCACCGTGGCGCAGGTTGTCCCGCCACTCGCCGACATACTTGCCGCCTCGCGGGTAGAAGACAGCGGCCCGCAGCCCCGACCTGGGGCTGTCCGCTCCGCGCGACGTCTTCAGGAACGGCATCGGACCCGCGACTGCCCGACCACAGCCCGGCGTATGCCAGTAGCGCGCCGATAGTCCCTGGAAACGTACAGGGAAGATGAGGCAGAGCGAGCGCCCTAGATGCGCGGTAGCCATTCCGTGTCCTAACATTGAACTGCTTTTCTGCCAACATGACTAGCAAAAATTGCGTGGATTGAATTTGAGGTTAGAATACCTACTGTTTAGTAAACAAGTGCTTTGAGGCGTTTTTATACTTCCTCTAACCATTATGTAACGCAGTCAGATTAAATTTAAATTGGCAAAAGTATTTTGTTAATATAATTATGCTTCTCATTTAAAAATTTAGGTATACGTATATCATTATTGACATGTGACTTTGAGAGTTGTACTGCTTTGGGGTTGGTCAATTTTGGGTACATGCGCAGAAGACGAATAAGCGATTCACCTGATCTATACTCTATGGTCAGAACACTGTTAGGTGCTCTGATATATTTATATACCAATAATAACCAATTTTAATGCAACTATAATAATTCCAAATTGACAAAATAACTGTCAGTTACGTACAGTACAACTACTTTCAGTTACGTGGTCGACAGTAATGAACGTGTTTGTTTACATTTGCATTATCAAAAGGCCTGCTATTTAAAATGCATGTAATATATAGAATAACTTCAGTAAACTTTAACGAACGTCTGAAAGCACTTGCATAATAAGAGTTATAACATCAAATCCTATCCAAGTTGTTTTCGTTAAAGCTATTGTCAGTCCAGTTTTTGAACACGAAGATTGGCTTTTGCGCAACTAGAACGAGCACTCTACTCCATTTCCCCTCCAGTGCTGCCACCCTCATTGAATGAGTTAGTTAATGAAATAGCCACAGCGCGCTGCTGTCAAGGTAGCACTAGATTTATTTGCCAAGTACAGCTGTAGTGAAACTATTTATTCTTAAAATTCCCATTTAAGTTATCTGCAGAATATCTTCAAACTGTTTGTGTTTGATACGTTTATATTAATGCAATTGTGGAAGCTTAAGGAAATAATTAATTGTATATTTTTGACAATAAAAAAAAAAATATATATATAAATGTTACCACCAGGTAAGCCTAGGTTACGAGATACAAGGAATACGTATCACCACTGGAGTTGAGAACTTCTTGCCAACGGGTTGCCTTGTCCATGTTAGTGCATGGGAAATTGATGAAGTCTGCCCGTCATGCTGTGACGCCAAAAAATACTGAAAACTTAACCTGTTAGAAACACGATGCAGCTATTGTACTAACGCATGTTAATGTTCGGCTTAAAACTTCAGCTTTAATATACATTTAAAACAACTGCCGCAACATTAGTTTGATTCATAAACACGCTATCGCATATTCATTGTTTTGGGTGTCGCAACATGAGAATGGGCTAAAATGTATCTTCAACGACATGAAAGCATGCCATTTCCTGATTTACATTACCTCCACTCTCCTTACCTCTACAGTATTATCCCTATACAAACCATAGACTAAAGATCAGGTAGACCGATTATTCGTCTTCTGCGCATGTACCCGAAATTGACCTACGCCAAAGGAACACAAATGTCAAAGTCACATGGTCAACAATGATGAGCGTGTTTGTTTATATCTTAATTTTCAAAAGACCAGCACTTTTAATCAAACTGCATTACAAATTGGTTAGAGGAAGAGTATAAACATCTGAAAGCACTTGTTTACAAATCAGAGTTCTAACCGCAAATACAATCCCCGCCATCTTGGCAGAAAAGCAGTTGGACGTATGTTGGGACACGGAGCCTGGTTGTTCGCAGCCAGCGAAATCCGTCTACCTCATCTTTGTTCCGTGGTACAAACAACGCAAAACCGCGCTATTTTGATACAGCGCTACGCGGCTATGGCCATGTTCTGGATCCCTTCTCACGTCATTTCCTTCTCGGGGCCGTGGTGGTGTAGCGGTTAGACTACTCACCTCTCACCTAAGGAAACCAGGTTCGATTCCCGGCGGATTTTCGCATGTGGGAATCGTACCGAACGATGCCGCTGGTCGTGCGAGTTTTCTCAGGGATTGGATTCCGGCGCCGCTCCACACTCACCTCGCTTCACCCTCCTCGGCTCTCAAGACCTCTCCACTCACCCTTTCCTTCTTCCTGTGTCTGTCGCCTCCCTCGCCCGAGCGAATCTTCAGTCCGCGCCGCTGGTTGCTATGGACACGGGTCTCGCGTTTGTTGGCGCTCTGGGGTTGCGTGACAACCACCTGGCAAGTGTTGGAAACTTCGGCGCGAGAAAAGAAAGAAAAAAATGTAGAAAAAGGTTTGAAATTGGCGGTGTGGCGTTGGGGAAAGGAATGGTTTTATTGACTTGGCGACGCCTCCACCAGCTTTTACTTCACTTTTTGTTTTATCACCTGACCCACTTCAGGAGGACGTAACTGTCTCTCTCCCTAGAGAGCGTATAATCTTCATATACTTCCTCTTATAAATAATCGCGCCTTTATCTTCCTCCCTTTTTTAAAGCAATTTTATACGACTTTCTCCTCCTTTTCAGGTCTAGGGTATTTGTGGTAGCTTAAAATTACTCTTGTACGTCTGGACACTTTTGAAATTTTAGTACAATCGCCAAGTTCTGAAATAATTACAATAGCTATGAAGATAAGCCACCACTGTGAGGATCCGTGATTTGTTATTAAAGAGCAAGATAATGTAAAATACATCTAGGACTCACTTTCGTCGATTTTCAGATACAACCCAATAACAATAATAATATTTTTTTACTGATTTTCTTAATTAGTGTTCGAATGTTAGTAAGTACCGTAGGAATATATCATTGACGTACCCAGCCTTTCATCTAAACCGTGGTTCTGAACCAAGGCAACGGAACAAAGAGAGGCCTGAACTTCAAACATATGATTATCCAGTACGAGCCACTCGGGCTCAACACCTCGACTGCTCAGTTTAGTACGAACGAAGATTTACATAGCAAAATAGTACTATGCTTTATTTTTAAGGTTGCAAATAAAAATATTGTTGATAAGGAATGCCCAAAATTATATATTTACATGAAAACACAAGTTATATATTTTTATGAATGTTGTTTTATTTTAATTTTTTTATTAATGCTTTCAACAAAACTAAAACAGGTTAACGACTACAACGAGAATGCACCTATCGCCTGGAAATCTGATAAATATATATTGTAAAGTATTTGATTCACACGAATAAATCAAAACTACTTCTAGCATATTTTAACTCCAACCAGTGATATGAAATGTATATTTACAAACCATTTATTCATAGGTTTATAAAGTGATTAAACATGTCCTAAAATAGATCGCAATTATTTTGGTAAACATGTACTAGGTTCCAAACAGGAGAATGAATGGAAATAGCCCTGAACGTAATCTTGTGGAAACAGAACATTGCGTATTTTTAAACCAAGGAAACAGGAACATTGCATGATCTGTTGTGATACAAGGTTGGCAGCCAGGGGCTTGTCAGCTTCTATTCCATTAAAAGACTCATTACGGCCAGAACGTAGGAGGCAATAATAACAAGATCAAATCGATCGAATCAATTTCAGGAAATCCAATTTCACCTGTACCAGGCACAGAAAAACAAGACGCACGAAAATGAAATCCGAGGAAGACTGAAATAAAAGGAGCGGAAAAGAACAGGGGCAAGCTTAAACGGGAAATTTCATTTATTCACGCAACGTGATTTACAGCCCATTTTGTTTGTGTTGGTATAGCGACAGTGAACATTTTTAATTTGTGTCAATTATCTATCTGTCTCAACACATATTCGTTTAAAACCAGGGAATTTCTTGAGCTGCGTGTTAAGCAATTATATTCTTGGCAAACGTGTTAACTCTTCTCTTAGAAGAAACTTAAGAATATTAAGTAAACAGAATCATCGTCAACTCCAGGTATAAACTGTGAAATCATTCGTTATGGAAAATAATGAAGAAAATATAATAAAGAGTTACGACCTAACGTGATAAAGGAAGAGACGCGCTTTTATAAATTGGACGTTAAAAATTAATAATATACAAAATTTGAGCGACTACCTGAGATAAACAACAAATTAGAGAGTAATGAGATCGTGATTTGTTATCCGCAATGCGTGAACAATTGACGGGCGACAACTTCTTCCGACATTAAGGCGCGTACACACTGGCGAGCTGAGCGGTTCGTAAACAGCTCGTAAGCAGCGTGCTTGCCGTATGTACGGCGTCCATGGATGTATTAGTCCATGAAGTGGAACCTGAGACATGAAAGTGAAGCCGATAATGAAAGACAAGGACAGGGCTGGCAGTGGCTGCTTACTATGTAACTTTTCCCACTCATAATATGGCGGCTGACGTAAACAATCGGTCTGCGCACGCGCAGTTGAAAGAAGTCAGGCAAGGCATCGGCTTCACTTGATAAACGTGGAGAAGATAGGCTGCTGCCACTCTGTCGTCTATTACCTCGATGAAGGTGTCCCGAGCGAGACACGAGCGCCATACGAACTGCTCGCGGACCGCTCGCGCCGAACCGACGAGAGTCTGTTTTTTTTCCTACGCACACAAAGGTATTCGCAGTGGCAGAGTGGACGCGCTCGCAGCAGGTTCGTCTGTGTAATAGTGCTCGCGAACCTGTACTGGGCATTGTCAGTGTGTTTGCAATGTCGCAGTGGTCTTATGGGCAGTCAGTTCAGCTCGATGAAGTGTACTGATCAAAAACTCATTTAGGAGACCCAAAACATAACGAACATTAAAAAATATACATATTAAAGAAGATGCGTGGAGAGAGATCGGAAGTGTGATAGCAACATCTGCAGAGGAGTGCAAAAAGAAAATAGTTAACCTCCTCGCATCACTTCGGAGGGAGAACGAAAGCAAATAATAGTAAAAGAGCAAGAAAAGGTACGTAATTTAATTAATACCTACTCAACGAAAGGTTGTTGGTAATGAAATGTTTTTTCTGTACGTAACATAAGTACAGATGCCCTTTTTTTTTTTGCGGCCATGTAATTAAAGGTTACGTATAATTTTTCCAGGAACCTCCGACATAAATACCAGCAGGTGTACGATAATTGAAAGGCAGGGATGAACCAAGGAGGCGAATCAGCCAGCACTGTAAGCAAAATGATGCTACAATAGAAATGAGCAGTGAATTAATCCACACATGACATCATGACAGTACATACATTGTTATATCAATACATAATTACATACAACATTACATATCATAACACTACACATCGATAAAGTCTAGCTGAGGTTATACTGAAAGACATTGCTGAGAATTTTAAAACCTTTTCTGTTGTAACATTCACGAGACGATGGCTGAGGGATAGGCATGGAGTCAGATGCTAGTGTGTGTGATCCAGTAGGATTTTAGTAGTTTTGCATACTAACGAGTCCGGAAATAATCCTAGGCTAGAGAATGAAGACACAAGACGTGCGCGATATAAAGAAGTGAAGAAGAGTACTGAGGCGGACGACTCTATGTACGAATTGGGCTTCATCAGTATTCCGCGGATTGAATGTACGTTAGTGTGCTATGGATTATAGTCATCACGTGAGTAAGCTCGAGTGCTTATGTTTAGGGAATATCCCATAAGAGAGAAGTGGAGCCAGCCGGTTTTCCATCCCAACGAGAGGGATATTGTCTTCGCCATAAGCCGAATGGAATGCTACCATATCCAATATCCAATCTACACTATAGAGTCTATGACGCTAATCAACTACGGCTAAGTCTTACTGAATTATTGCTAATCGAAAGGCAGCTATAGAAGTGTTTATAATAATTTCATTTGAACTATAGCTATCCCAAAAAAGGCTTGACGTAAAATGATTTTTTTTTTAATGTTCACGCTATTTTTCAACTACAATAATCCTTGAGATAATCTTAACGTTTAATTTTTGTCAAACCAAGGGACATAATGGAAGCTGTAAAATCATGACAAGTGTCGTTCCTTATTTAATGTTGGAATAATTCGAAGTAATTTTGGTAATAGCTTGAAAGCAATTTATTGGGGGCTAAAATATTCTGTTCAGTAGCACCTCCAAATCTGTAGGTGACACTGTCATAAAATTTTTGTGTAGACCACTCATACACTGTCTCTTTAAATCCATCATCAGTTCTCCGCCAGGACGTTTTTTGTACAACTCTGTCCGCCACAAACGACGGGGCTACTTAAACTGCAAACTAACCATTATTACGGCCGTGCTACTATCACCAACAGTGCCCCCCCCCCCCCCCGCGAGAAGACATGACTGCCGCCGCTGAAACTAGACTGTCATCCGTTCGTCGTTGACTCGGCTCTCCGATGGATCGTGGGAGGTTCGTTGAAACAAATTTGACCGCGAACACGTCGCGAGTGGCTCACGAGAGGTTCGCCAACAGCTCGGCTCGCCAGCGTGAGCGCACCTTTACGTTGCGTACCCGTCAGGTAACTTTCTAAAAACCTTTATTACGTCGCATGTTTTCTCCAGAACCATTCGCCTGATATAAACACCCACGGGCCAACACGCTTTATTTCCTGACTATCGTGCCTGCACACCAGTCCAAGAAAACTACCCCAGACATCGCATGTTTGGATGCGAACTCCTAGCCCTTAGATTGAGGTCAAGAGAAAGCTTCTTGCGAGCAACTGGATCGATACAGTCCTTACGTGAAACTCGCCGATCATAACTGTGGCATAACTTAGTACCTGGAGGGCGTCGGGAAATTGCCAAGGAGGAATCTGCCGCTGGTTGCTATCCCGTTATGTGACCTGGAAAACATTGAACAGACATTGCACAAGTGTGTCACGATGCAAGCAGAACCCCAAGGAATGGGGATACATAACTGGAGACGAACTATGTGAGTGTATAGAACTTCAAGGTACATACACAACATCTTCTGCTACGTCGAAAGCCTGACATCCCTTGCTCTATGGACGATCTGTTCAAGGCAGATGATAAGGCCGTTCTGGCTGCCAAATTCTGGACATCATAAGCAACCTAATCTAAATAATTTAATTAGTACATTCTTCTTTGTATGGCCTGGACACGCAATTAAAAACAAAATCAGTTGGAGTGCACACAATTTTTTTTTTTTTTTTTTTTTAAGTTTCGTTTAACGTCGCACGTTGTGGTTTACATCGGTTTGCATCGTCTCGTTTACTCTTTCCGCGCTGAATTTGCTCTCTATATAAACATAAGTTCATCCATCATTTGGCGACAAATCTGTTTACGAAGGCCGATAGAACATTGTATGCACACAAGACGTCTGCTGCCACAGACATTTAAGAAACTATTAAGACTGGGTGAAGTTGCCCCTGTTTATCCAACGATGCTTTTATGTACGTGCGTACATTCATACAACGTTTGGAAACCCCTTTTACGATCTCTGACATAATTTGGACTTAAACAGTGAGAGGATGTTTAAAATATGTAAATCATCGTGAGCTTATGTGATTGTGGGGCAATGTTACGGAGTTGCATGGTTTTTTTGAGTATGTTATTTTTAAACATTCCTACAATTGCACAGTATTCAAAATAATGTGCTCTATGTACAAATCGTTCCCAGTAGTTTAATATGTCGCGTTTCTATAGTATATTAATTCGTGCATGCTCGTAATAAGATTATTTAATGTTTACTGAAATTTTCCGACTTTCACAGTTCACGCAAACAATAGGTTACTATTGACATTAGAACCAGCCCATCCATTAATAGGCCATTCCAGATTTCTAGTGAAATCATGTAACTCACAATTATCCCTTTTACTTCAATTCTGATTTCATAATGGTTCTAGTAATGAAAGCAATAGAAAATAAAAAACGCATGATTTTTATATAGTATTAAATGCACAATAGTTTTTATTCGAAATGTTTTTCTCAAACTGGTTTCATCAGAATATTTTTTAACGACTAATTATTCTCAAGTTGGTGATTAAACTATTCGTCAGTGCCGTTTCCGAAAACGTATTTCATATCAAAGTGCATGCAATTTAAATATAATAGTGGAACAAACTATAAATTTAAATTAATTTTTATAACCGTAAAAAGTAAGTTTTGAAGATAATTGCGTGCTTAATGATGCTTAATGGAGCGCCTCAACGGTTTGTCAACCTTGAATGATTAAAGTGGGTGGCATGGATAAGTCTCAGTAATGATTAAATCTTAATCATAGAGGTAAAATGTAACATTTTTTTATTTCATGTAATTTTCGTAAAGCTAACTATTGCCGGGTTTAGCCTTAGTTATGTAAGATGTAATAATTATTTCACTCTGTGGAGGATGTACACACTTCCAGCTTACTTCTTTATATATATATATATATATATATATATATATATATATATACATACACACACATATAGAGAGAGAGAGAATATTTGGGTGGCTCTTAACAGCGAGGTCTTGAGAGCCGATGAGGGTGATTGAAGTGAATATGGAGCGTCGCCGGAATGAAGGGGCGGGGGAAACGGGAGATCCCCGAGAAAACCCGCCGACCAGCGACATCGTCAGGTACGATCCCCACTTGCGAAGGTCCGGTGACCCGGCCGGGGATTGAGCCCGGTTCGCCTTGGTGGGAGGCGAGCGTGCTGATCGCTCAGCCACCGTGGCCCCCTTACTTACAGAGGTCTATGAACCATAGAAGAGTCGCGGATAACACTTGAATCTCAGCAATTCTTTACGAACAGAAAGCGAACGTTTCGTTATCATGACCTCCGAGTCCGCGCTTGTACGGAATTTTAATGTGTTTTACATCATGGCTGCTGCACTGTACCTCGCCGCAATATTTTAACCCTCGAGTCGAGTGCGCACTTCAACTTATCGAAGCAACATGGCCGCGGTGCAAGGTTCCGAGCGAACGTGTTGCACTGCGTCTCTTTCGGATTGAAAGGGTGGCTTCCAGCCCTCAAGGCCGTCATAAAATACCAGCTTTCTTTCAGTTCCGAGAATTCTCAGGCGTAATTCTCGGGCTGGAGGGCGCGCGGGAACGGCTCGCAGAAATAGACTTATTACTCCTAAACCAGACGTGTGGTGTCTCTCTCGGCATCGCATCCCCCACAAGTATGGTAAAGGTGTCAGGGGGGGGGAGGGAGAGAGTAATAAAGATTTGAGGAGGGGCTGGGGGGGGGGGGAGAATTTGTAAACATCGCCATTTGCGTTTTTGCAAACACAGTTAACGGGATGGAACTGAAGGTTCCCCAGCGCTACCCTCGGCCACTATAAATACACAGGCGCATCTCCAGGCGCATTCCTCGACCTGCCCGTGTGAAGAAGAAAACCAGCATGCCGTTAATGAGATCGCAGCTGACAGACGAGAAAGAATTCGCGAGTTCAGCGGCCAGTAGCTTACAGCTAGTGGTTCCACCCGTTGACTAATGTTTGAGAAGGGAGGGGGGGCGGTGACTGAGCGACTAGCACGCTCGCCTCCCGCCTAAGCGAACGGGGCTCAATCCCCGGCCGGGTCACTTCGGACTTTCGCAAGTGGCAATCGTGCCGGACGATGCCGTTGGTCGGCGGGTTTTTCTCGGCCACCTCCCGTTTCCCCCACACCTTCATTCCGGCGCCGTTCCATTCTCACTTCAATCACCCTCATCGGCTCTCAAGACCTCGCTGTTAAGAGCCGCCCAAATCTCTTCACTTCGCTAAAGATGGGGTAGACCGATTTGCTAACTACGCACAACCAATCTCCGTGTTCCCGACACTGAACTGCTTTCCCACCAATGCGACTATCAAAACGGCATGGTTTGGATTTGAAGTTAGAGCACCGATTAGCAAAGTGCTTTGAGATGCTTGTATACTTCATCTAACCAATTTGGAATGATGTTAGATTAAAATCAAATCCATAAAGGTATTTTATTAATATTAAAGTGCTTGTGTTTTGAAAATTAAGATATAAACAAACACGTTCATCACTGTTGACCACGTGACTTTGACAGATGTGTATGATTGGGGTAGGTCAATGTTGGGTACCTGCGTAGAAGACGAATAAGCAGTCTACGTCATCTCTAGTCTATGGTTCCACGTACTCTCAAGGCACAGCTGTGAGTTCATTGGTTAATGCATTCCTGACGTCTCCTTTGTACTCGTGTTAGTATTGTGCATTCGTGACGTCTCCTTTGTACTCGTGTTAGTATTGTGCATTCGTGACGTCTCCTTTGTACTCGTGTTAGTATTGTGCATTCGTGACGTCTCCTTTGTACTCGTGTTAGTATTGTGCATTCGTGACGTCTCCTTTGTACTCGTGTTAGTATTGGGCATTCGTGACGTCTCCTTTGTACTCGTGTTAGTATTGTGCATTCGTGACGTCTCCTTTGTACTCGTGTTAGTATTGTGCATGATTAAGGCATTTTCAGCCACCTTCATGCCGATTTCTTTAAGTGCGTTCAAGGGGCTAAAATAATTGCTTAATTTTTATCATATTACGTGCTGTTTCGTCGCTTTGTTTGTTTTATGGCGACCGTAAGATCTTTTTTTCAGTACATAGCTGTACAACATATTGAACAAATCAAATTACAGTATAGTAAGTTTATACACTGGATATAGTAAACACACACATATATATGTGTATATATATATGTCAGATTGCACTTACACACATCACATCTTTCTTCATAATGTGACTAAACTTCTTCCAACATTCTGTGGGGCGTCATCGTTTTACTGAAACAGAATAAAAAAGGAACGAGAAAAACCGGAACAGGAAATGCGTACAACGAAATGCTACACAGTGATTTCTTATTTTTTGTAGTTTAGATATTTATCTACACAATAAAATGCACATTCAATAAAGGATTCTTTCAGTGGTTTTTAAAAGAGTTTTTGCTTAGAGAAGCAAATTTCTTGAAGGTTTTGTGGTAACTTATTGAAAAGTTGGCTACCAAAATAGGACGGCCCTTTGTGGACTAGTTTTAAGTTAACTGAAGCCATATGTTTTTTTTTATTCTGGTGTAAAGAAGTAATAGTATTAAAAGAATATTATGACAATGGGGATAAATGACTTAAAAAGAAAAAAATAAGTGTAAGAGTTATAGGAATTAGATATTAAGTTCTTTTTTACAAATCATAAAATATAATAAAATCAGTACGTTGCGCTACGGCTCAAAATAGTCGTACGTACTATTAGAACGCCAAGAAAAATATTCATTGAAAAAGTATTATATGGTTCATCAGTAACTTTCGACAGAGAGAAAACTTTAAGTCAAAACTGTCGGAACTGACACCTGTACTAAAGCTAAGGCAGACCTGGTTCAATCCCCGGCCGGGTCACTCCCGGAATTCCACAAGTGGGAATCATGACGGACGATAGTGCTGTTCGGCGGGTTTTCTAGGGGATCTCCCCTTTCCCCCGCCTTTTCATTCCGGCGCTGCTCCATACTCACGTCGCTTCACCCTCATCGGTTCCCAAGACCTCGTTGTTAAGAGCCGCCAATATCTCCCCACTCGTATCCTGGTGACTCAAATAACTAATTTGAAACATAGCCAAACATATCAGTTTCGTAGCATTTAAAATCATTACGGCAAAATATACAAATTAAAAAACCTCCCCTTTGATTAGAGTTCAAATCACTTTGCCTAATTTCTACACTGTTATTAGATTTCTCTTTGATACAGAAAATTTAAAATATTTCCTTAAAAAAAACTTTTAAAGTAACTTGTAACTTTGCCACATTTTGCACTTTCGTCAGACGAGTATTTGGGATAGTAAACAAACATATAGAACTTTTTGTACTTTAACGTCTTTAAGGCAACTTAGAAACCACGAAATTCCTGTTTTAATGGAAGCGCAGGATTTCTTTAACATAAGTTCAGACTACTTTAGCTGGGAAAATCCCTTGCACCTTTTCCCGACTGACCTTATATGAAAGCAAAAACATTAATAAACCAAATGAAATAAACGAATCCAGATTTTTTTTTGCTGTTATATGAGTAGCTAGATGTATCCAAAAATATTTCGAATGAACTGTGGCCAAATTTCAAAAGTAACACTGGCCTGCACGCGTTTAAAGGCATGTGCTATTCTCGGTAAAGTGAGCACAATTGGAAGCCCTCTAATTTGGAATAATAGTCAATAAATATATTTTATTTTAACCTTAGACGTTAACTTCCGAGTGCGGTGAAATGTACACACTGTGTTTTTACTTACATGACAATATTTATTTAAAAAGGATCTTTAAGGATAAAACACGGCTAAAAGGCAAAAGTAAATAGGGCCTTAAAAGTGCTCACTTTATCGCGAACAGCCTATAGAAGTAGAGTGCCCAGCAGTGGAGCGCTGTACTCGACGGTACAACAATCAGAACTCATTAAATGTAGTACACGCACACACACACACACAACCAAAATAATCAAAGTATGATTTGTGTTGCGAATGAAATAAGAAAGCATATTGTTACGCGTGAACTCCCGCACCGGACGCGTGTTACGTGTTACCTGGTTATGCACGGTCCCGGCGCTGTGGGACCTCGACCCTCCCCACCCCCAGGCAGACCCGCTCGCTGCTCCGTTACCCGGCGGCCGGGAGAATGATTGACAGCATACATGGCTGGCATCACAGCCCCCCCCCCCCCACCATGCCGGAGGTGTCGACTACTTGAAAGCACGATCGAGAATTGTTCTGGTAATCATGTCCCTCGTCGAAACGCAGCGTTTGAAGATGGTACTGGACTGTAGCCAGCGTTGTCTATAAATAGCCCCGAATCTAGAGGATCGTGGTGTGTCGCTCTTAGGAGGATTGTTTAATTAAAAAGAAATATAGATAAAATCCCATTCCATCTATACTTTTCAATAAAATATATTGTAGGTTTCATTATCATAATTATAATATTAACATATTTAACACTAATAGAACCTTATTTATTAGAAGACCCTGATAATTTCTCCCCAGAAAACCCTTTGGTAACACCAACACATATGCAACCAGAATGATACTTCTTATTTGCATATGCAATTCTACGATCAATCCCCAATAAATTAGGGGGAGTAATTGCACTAATATTATCAATTATTATCTTAAGGGGGGAACGTCAGTGAAATGGGAATGAGAATCGGGTGGGGAAGTGTGACGTGGAGACTGGTTCCGCGAAATTTGCACAGGAAAGACTTCCATTGCTCATGTGCTTTTATGTGTGAAGGGCAGTTCTTTTTTCTTTTTTTTTTTTTTTTACCATTTTGGATAAAGGTAGAGGAGCAGAATATGGCCAGGGGATTTTTACAACCTTGGATGAAGGTTGAAAAATAAAATATGACCAGAAAATTTTACAAGCCTAGATGAAGATTGAGAAGCAGGACATTACCAGGTAATTTTTACAACCTTGGATAAAGGTAGTGAAGCAGAACATTAACAGGAATTGTTTACAGCCCTTAAAAAAGGCTGAGGAGCAGAACATTACCGGGAAATGTTTACAACCCTTGTGAAGGGCTGAGGGGCATAACATTACCAGAGAATTTTCAGAACTCTGGATTAAGGTTAAGGAGCAGGACATTACCAGGGAGTTTTTACAACCTTGGATAAAGGTAGAGAATCTGAACATTATCAGAAAATGTTTACAACCCTTGAGAAAGGCAGAGAAGCATAACATTACCAGGAAATATTTACAACCCTTGTGAAAGGCTGAGGAGCAGAACATTACCGGGGAATTTTTTCAACCCTGGAGGGATGTCGAGGAGCAGAACAAGACCTCACAATTCTTGTAACCCTAAAAAGTAAAAACATATTTAAACCAATTACAAATTGTCTACATGACATCAAAGCTATATTAATTTTGTGGTAGTTTCAGACTGTCTAGTGAAAATACGAAATTGGAAAGATTCTTTTTTATCACCCTTATGGCATGATTTAATTTGGCAAAGGAGGGGAGGGGGGAGGTGTGCAGCTGCACCCCTTGTGCTCCCCTTGCGCACGCCTATGGCAGTCTCCACACCAGCCTATATAGTGAATTAATTAATTTAGCTGGTTGGAGTTAGTATTAGAGTAATCATATTTTACTTTTTAAAATGTTTCAAGCAGTCGCCTTTGTGTTATGTAGAAGAGAATAAAGCGAGGAGGAGCAAGAGGAACTCATTATTAAAACCTATCTATCAGGATCACTTGATATATAGGTTTATAGAAAGGAATTGAGTTTTCTACAGATAGCTACAAGAGTGTTACCCATGATGCGACATTACAAACGCTGTAGAAAATAGCATTTAAAATTACCTACGTCATATTGTGGCAGTGTCGTTCTCTAAAGAATATGCGGGCGAATTACATAGAAAACTTTAATTACGTTTCGTATTATACAATTTTATTCAACAAATGTATTTTGTAAACCCGCGATTCAGGATAGTTTCCTTTATTTAGCACCAACAAAACCTGTAAAAAAAGGGGGTATAAAAAAAACCTGAGGCTTAAACTGTATGTGTTCATACTCAATTAATATTGTTTCAGTGACTTCGATGTAGAAGTTTCAGTGACCCTTCGATGTAGAAGAATGCTATAGGGACACCTGAGTGTGACATTAATGTGTGTGTGTGTGTGTGTGTATATATATATATATATATATATATATATATATATATATATATATATATATATATATATATATAGGGTTTTGTTTATTTTTGTTTAAATTATAAGGAATTGTATATATACAGTATATAATATTTATATGTACAATTCATTGTAATTTAAACAAAAATTAAACAAAACAATATATAACTGTAAATATAAATAAATATACACAACATATATATACACACACACAAATGTCAAACTCAGGTCCCTATTCCATACTTCTACATTGAAGAGTCACTGAAATCATATTACAGGCCGTTCACGGTAAAGTGAGCACTTTTTGAAGCTGTTTCATTAGACATAATAACCAATCAAATTTTTTTTCATTGTGGACTCAGACTTTTGGTTTTGGGTATGGTGAATGTATACACTGTGTTTATTACTCGCATGGAAGGGCTTACATTAACAAGTGATGGAAGGATATAAATTGGTATAAATAAAAAAGTAACTAGGGCTTCAAAAGTGCTCACTTCACAGTGAACGGCCTATAGTTGAGTATTGACACATACACAGTCATAAATTCACATGCAAACATCGCTGAAAAGGTTCCGATTCTCGATTCGGTATTCGAACTGCGAAATTCAGATCTCACGCTAGCTTCTATATTTTCGTCTATAGTTTGTCGTTTGTCCGTATTCTGCATTGATGAGACAATTTACGAAGTACGAACTTTATCCCTGCCTTTTTTCGTAAGGTGTCTATGAGTGGCTCTTCCATGAAGGAGAGAGTAGTATAAAATTACGGTTCAGTACCTGAATACTGGAAGTGGAGCATGGAATAGGTTGGTCTGGAGTTCATGCTCTCTCATTCCTGTCGCCCATCGGCCATGTTCAGTTCTTTATTAATCGGCTGTCAGCCAACGGAGTAGCGATTCGACCGTGTGGCAACGAAAATAACTCTTTCTATGTGAAATCATTTACAAGCCATCAAGTTTATTGGGTAGGTGTTTTTGAGAAAATATTTTTATTAGTGGTAATATTTGATATAAATACGTCTTAAAAATCAGATCGGCTGGCACGTGGGGTACCAGGATCCTTTCTGACAGGCAATATAACTTTGCGACTAACAGCAAGATTGAAATAAATATGGCCTTTGTTCAATCGCGTATACGACTGTAGGCTGCTTACGGAAAAATGAGTACTTTTGAAATCCGATATTCAAAAGAAAATATTTCCATCTAACACAGACGCGTTCACATAAAACCCACCGTCATGTACCTGACACAACCACACTCAGACTTTTTATTGGTTTAATTAAAATGATCATTATTTTCAACAATTACATGCACAAGTAAACGAAATGAAATGTGTTCATGCATGTTACGCAGTCAAGAAAAAAGAAAACGCTTTTTAACTAGTAAAGGCTGTTTACGCTCACTGCGAAATCAGTATCGCCGCACGACACGACTAAGAACAGAAATAATCCAAAAACTGTTTGTGCTGGCCGACGCTATGTTTCCGACATGCGCACGAGCTGAGAGCAGTGGTCAGAGATCGCGTGCGCGAGCCCCCTATTATTATTATTATTTATTATGCGTGTGTCAGAAGAGGTGTTAAATACAAGGAAGAGGGGCTTGCGTGCATGAAGCGCCAGCCTGCATATCTAGCTACTGATACTACACGGCCCCACTGATAAAACTCGCTCTTGCCACTGAGCTTCCGCGGCACCATTGAAAAAAATTACTCTAGACACTGAGCCTCCGTGGCTCCACTGACAAAAATATCGCTCTAGCCACTGAGGTGGCTAGTGCGATATTTGTATTTTTCAGTTGGGCTGCGGAAGCTAAGTAACTAGAGAGATTTTTTTTCAGTGGGGCCACGTAGGCTCAGTTGCAAGAGCGGTTTTTTTTTCTGTGGGGGCCGTGAAGGCTCAGTGGCTAGAGCGTTTTTATTTCAGTAGGGCTGCGGAGGTTCAGTGGCTAGAGCGAATATTTGTTCAGTGGAGCTGGGAAGGTGCAGTGGCTAGATCTAATTTTTTTTTTAAGGTTCGTGGTGGCTCAGTGGCTAGAGTACCCAATAGAGGGGGCACAATGGCTCAGTGCTTACAGCAGCCTTCAAGGGGGGCCGCATTATCTCAGATGCTAGAGCACCCAAACGTGAGGCCGCAGTGGCTCAATGGCTAGAGAACCCAAAGTTGTGTCTGCTGTGGCACACTGGCTAGAGCACAATTCAAGTGAGGCTACAGTGGCTCAGTGGATAGAGCAACCAAAGGTGAGGCTGCACAGGCTTAGTGGCCACAGCACCCAAATTTTAGGGCTGCAGTCTCTGAGTGTCTAGCGCAACTTTCAAATGGGGCTGCAGTATCTCAGTGGCTAGAGCAACCAAAGGTGAGGCTGTAGGGGTTCTGTGGCTTGATTACTGTTCTAATGGGGCCACGGTAGCTCAGTGGCTAGAGCGCCCAAAGTTGAGGCTGCAGTGGCTCAGTGGCTACAGCACCCTTCAAAGTGGGGTCGCAGTTGTTCAGTGGCTAGAGCACCCAAACTTGAGGTTGCAGTGGCTCAGTGGTTAGAGCACCCTTCAATTGGAGCTGCAGTAGCTCATGGGCCAGAGCACCCAAAGTTGAAGCTGTAGTGGCTCTGTAGCTAGAGCACCCAAAGGCGAGGCCGCAGTGGCTCAGTGGCTAGAGCACCCAAAGTTGTGGCTGCAGTGGCACAGTGGCTAGAGCACCCTTCAATTGTGTCCGCAGTAGGTCAGTTGCTAGAGCACCCTAAAGTTGAGGCTGCAGTGGATCAGTGGCTAGAGCACCATTCAAAGTGGGGCCGCAGTTGCTCACTGGCTAGAGCACCCAATATTGTGGCTGAAGTGGCACACTGGCTAGAGTACAGCTCTAGTGGTGCCATAGTGGCTCAGTGGATAGATCACCCAAAATTGAGTCTGCAGGGGCTGAGTGGCTAGAGCACCCTTCAATTGGGGCCGCAGTAGCTCAGTGGCTAGAGCACCCAAAGTTGAAGCTGCAGTGGCTAGTGTACCCTTCAAGTGGGGCCACAAAGGCTCAGCGTCTAGAGCACGCAAAGGTGAGGCCGCAGTGGCTCAGTGGCTAGAGCGCCTAAAATTGTCGCTGTAGTGGCTCAGTGGCTAGAGCACCCAAATGTGAGGCCGCAGTGGGTCAGTGGCTAGAGCACCCTAAAGTTGAGGCTGCAGTGGCTCGGTGGCTAGAGCACCCTGCAAAGTGGGGCCATAGTTGCTCAGTGGCTAGAGCACCCAAAGTTATGGCTGCAGTGGCACACTGGCTAGAGCATAGTTCAAGTGGGGTCATAGTGGCTCAGTGGCTAGAGCACCCTTCAAGGGGGACCTCGGTGGCTCAGTGGGTAACCACCCAAATTTGAGGTTGCAGTCTCTCAGTGGATAGTGCACCCTTCCAGTAGGGGCCGCAAGGGCTTAGCTACTAGAGCACCCAAAGGTGAGGCCACAGTGGCTCAGTTGCTAGAGCACCCTAAAGGTGAGGCTGCAGTGGCTTGGTGGCTAGAGCACCCTGCAAAGTGGGGCCATAGTTGCTCAGTGGCTAGAGCACCCAAAGTTGAGGCTACAGTGGCTCAGTGGCTAGAGCATCTTTCAAGGGGGACTTCGGTAGCTCAGTGGCTAGACCACCCAAATTCGAGGCTGCTGTTTCTCAGTGGCTAGAGCACCCAAAGTTATGGCTGCAGTGGCACACTGGCTAGAGCATAGTTCAACTGGGGTCATAGTGGCTCAGTGGATAGAGCACCCAAAGGTGAGGTTGCAATGGCTTAGTGGCTAGAGCACCTAAACTTTAGGCTGCAGTGGCTCAGTGGCTAGTGCACTCTTCAAATGGGGCTCCAATGGCTCAGTGGCTAGTGCACTCTTCAAATGGGGCTGCAATGGCTCTGTGGCTATAGCACCCAAAGTTGAGTCTGCAGATACTGAGTGGCTAGAGCACCCTTCAATTGGGGCCGCAGTGGCTCAGCGGCTAGAACACCCAAAGGTGAGACCGCAGTGGCTCAGTGGCTAGAGCACCCAAAGTTGAGGCTGCAGTGGTTCAGTGGCTGAGTAGCTTGGCATAATTATCTTAAAAATAATTTTTCTAAGCCTATGGTTAAATATGCACTTCTGTAGTAAACACAAACACCTCATCTTAAATTTAAAATAGTCTTACTGTAAATTATTCTAGTTCATATATTTTAGATTCCAGTGGAAAGTACATTGTGGCGGAAGGTTATGTAGTCAGTCTGTTTCCATATTGTTACTTTGATACGATATGTCAACACAGGAAAGTTGAGACATATTGTTTCACTGCATTTGCTAGATATTTTTTAATAATCCTATATGGCATAATATGAGTAGACAAAATGTTTTGTCCTTTATCAATTTATGAATCATTGGATATGGACTTACTGTTACATTCTCTATAAGTAATTCCCAATAAATTCTACGATTATAGACTACATGGGCCGGCCTCCCATGCCGCAGTCGGTTAATGCGCCGCCGGTCTGTGGTGCGGGAGGTTCTGGGTTCGACCCATTTTACTTTGTAAGCCGTCCCCTTATAAGCCTTCAGGCATAACACTAGGGGACATTAATAAGTCCAAACCAATATACCACATCATCTTGTTTAATTTATCGTTAATTTTAACGCTTGTCTCAAAGTGTAGAATTCAAGTAGGTACATCAAACAAATTTTACCGGTTAAATATTTGTAGTTGCAATACATCTTGTTTGGTGATTTTTTTCTGATTGTTTCCCATTAGATACAATCATGTTGGCTTGTAGCGAGAGATCCGTTTTTAAATAATTATATTCTGACAGCGCACCAATAAGTCCTGTACACTACATGAGTAGAATGCCTAATCTGTCATGTTTTAGTGTCAAATGTACTGTACTAACAACATAAATCACATAGACTTATGTCCTAAATGTTATGCTATGTAAATTAAAAATACAATAGCCAAGATTCCTTCGTTGTTTCAGTATTGTTAATACGATAACATTTTTTTCTGGGGTGAACTGAATGAGAGATTTCACCTGTGTGTATAAATTAGAAACAGTCTGCCGAAACTAAATATACAGTATAGTTGAATGATGAAAAAGTGATTTCATACCAAGATAAAATATTGATGTTGAGACTTTGCCATTTTTTCAGTCAATAAATCCATTATTTGCATCACTGTTTTATATAGTGCAAAATATCGATAATGTGAATGTTGTTTCTGTTCAGGAAATATTTGCGATAATGAAGCCCTGCTTCAAGTTGACTCGAGTGCCAATTATAAAACTCAAGCAATATTATGTGAGTGCTCCTGTCCTGCCAAAAAAACTGTCCGGCATGAACGATTTATTTTTCGTCCCACCAGCTGGTGAAATGTGTGATGCTTACAATTTCCTGGAGTAAGATTCAATGCTGCTATAATGGGATTGGTGTGTTTACAGAACTACATGACGTAATGAACTTGGTTAGCAAGTCTGCTTGATTATTTGCCACGTCTGTATCTGGTAGCCCAGATTAATAAACTGTTATTTTGTTTGGAGAGGGGTTACTATTTGAAGAGGAAATATTTTTGCTACAGAAAAAGGTACTTTGTTTTTTTCTTCGCCACCCACTCACAACCCCCCCCCCCTTTTTTTCCCCCCCTTTCGAGGTGGCGCTCGCCTGAACGCATCCAAGCGCTGAGCTATACTGAAGAGAGGCGCGTGGCGCTCCTGGCGCGGCCGAGCGCTGTTTGGTGGCTACTACTGGCAACGAGTTCAGTCTCGCACACTCTGGCACCTTCCATACGCCTCTCCGCTATTCCCACCACCTCCTTAAGGGGGTCGTGTCCACTCCATCTTCGAATTTTCTTACAAATCTTCGCAATGAAAATGTATGACCAGAAATAAAAAATCAAACTAGACATGACATGGACGACTACTTAAGTTTTTTTTTTTTTTTAATTTATAGGGTTTAAAATATACCTGTATTTCCCATATGGGACTGAAATGATTTAATAATTAGATCATGTTTGATTATGGTTACAGATATGACACTAATCATGTAAGAAAAATAAGTGGGATTTAGAAATGACTGTTAAAATGTTCCCTATGTCATGACTAGCTTGGTTTTTAAATATTGTCTCCGAAAATTAAGTTAATGAGGAACATACGTAGATCCAAGATAGCAAGGACACTTCCCCTTTAACCTTCCCGAGCCGCGTTTTCGCGTATAAATGTTGGTCCCCAGCCCGAGCAAGTGTACAGAGTTCCACTTCAAGTTGCGCGAGCTGGCCGACGATAGATCATGTCTACACCACTTCGTACTTCGGGGCCTCACAATGCTAGACGCGTTTTCACGTAATATGAGTACTGCACAAGTTAAGTATTGCAATTAACGTAGTTTTTGTTAAGTCAAGGATACAGTTTTCCTTTTCGGTAGTGTTTTTTTTTTGTATATGGATTTTTATAGGGAAGTGATTCTTCACTGTTTTGATTGTGTGAATTTTCAATATAGTATATTATAGGAATGTTTGTAAGAGGTGGATTCTCCCTTTCTTTTTGGCGTGCTGTAGGAATGGTCTGCTGGACTACGATATGCCAAAATAATTTTAATGCCAAGGAGTTTAGTGGATATTTTATGGCATGCCTTTATGCTCATGGTTAAGTGTAATGAGGGTTTTTGCTCCTTTCCAACGGTATTCTTGAAATTAGTATTCCATGTTGTCCTTTTTAGTGAATCATCAGGCGTACTTTACTTTTAAAGTTGTAATGGTGTTTGCTTTACTCAGGGAGTAATTTTAACCTTCTTTAATGGGATTTCACAAGTGTTTATTCAGGTTGAGTGATTTCTCAGGATATATTCATATTGTTGTTTTTCTGTTTGTTCCAGTGCATGTGTATTCTCTCCTCCCCTAGTTCACCGATTGTTTGCAAGCAACAAAATTTACAAAGGCAATTTATATGTTCCAAATCAAATTGCAAAATAGTTGTTGTTTGTGATAATGTATAGATGGGTTTCAATATATTGGTATTGATTTTCGAATTTTTGTGTCCATGCTTTCTTGATTTTTTTTAAATGATGTGCATCCTTCTCCTTGCCTTCCTTTATCCCTGGTACGCCCTAAAGGGGAGTAACACAAAACTGCGCCACTCTGCTGAAGGCAGTGTTGAACGCATTCCATTGACCTTTGTTCGCTTTGTCTGTTATTGAGTGGAAATTAACTGGTGAGTTAAAAATGTTTAAAGGTACCGCCTGGTTGCAGCAACTGTCCAAAGAGACTCTAACGCAGCTGCTCCAACAACTTCATAATCCAGATGTGCCTCAAGAAGCGACTTTGGACGAGTTGAGGACTTTATCTCGTGGTTTGGCGCGGGATTCTACTTGTGGTGGGAATGAAGTTAGTGAGGAGTCGTCTGCATTTTCTCCCAGTGTTGGTATACGTTCCTCGGTAGCCAGCAAACATGTAGGAAGAATTCTGGGTGATATTCCTACTCTTAGTAGCTGTGCTGTGGTCGAAGTTGTAAAGTTTCTACAACAATTAACTTTAATAGTAAAATCGCAGGCCTTTTCTTTGCAAGATATCTTGGGCGTTTTAGTGGGTCATGTTCCTAGTGAGCTACAGCCTATTATCATTAGAGCTAGAGAATTGGGCTCACCTTGGGGCACTATAGTTAAAGAAGTATTAACATTTTTTGACAGTGAGCGTATTAATCAACAGCCAGTAGATACTTTGTTGACATATTTAGGCAAAATATAATGCCTGGTAGAGATCTTAGGTTTACCATATAGAGAATCTGAGTTTTTAGAGAGCATTATCGATCATGTGGCGCCGCAGTATCACCCTTATGCATTATCAGCTGATAGTCCGAAAACCATGAGCTCGCTGAGACAGTTGTTCCACCGTGTAGACGTGCACATGCAGGCGAAATATTGTGAAGGAGGTGCGATTAGTAGGGTTCATGTTCAGGATAAAATCCCCCCAAGTTCACAAAAAAAATAGTCTGTTTTAAATGTGGTAAACCTAATCACAAAGCGTACCAATGTAAAGTGAGTAAGGTTCCAGCAGATAATTCTCAGACTAAGTCAGTGGAAAAGAGTAGATATCCTGTGACGTGTTTTGGCTGCGGTAAGCCCGGCCATTTTAAAGCCCAATGCCCTAATTAAGATCAACCTAAGATTTCGCATGTCCAAACTGTGAGCGGTAACAAAGTGACTAGGGTAGGGAATCATTTCCGTAAGAATGTGAGTACAAAAGGAAGTAACTGCCGCAAGCAAAAGAAGGAAATTAAGAAAATTCAAAACTAAGGAAAGATTAACTTACCATTTGTCCTTGTGAAGTTAGGTTCAGTTGGAGAATCCACCCTGATTGATAGTGGTTGTTCAGTGTCCTTGGTCGATCAGGTTTTTTACAATAAGCCGTTTAGGGAACATCCCATAGGCGCTATGACTGTTGAACACAGTGAGAAAACTATTTTTAGTCTAGCAAATGGAGGTTTGATGCAATCATGCACTCTTTTGACAATAAGTATGCACACAGGTGATTTATTATGCAAGAGGGAATTCCTCGTTTTGCCACACCTAAGCCACAATATAATTTTCGGCGTAGATTTCCTCCATAGCACTCGTGCCTATTTAAATTTGCATGAAGGCACGCTGATGGGCAAGAGGAATGTAAGCAGGTAAATGCCATTGATAATGATTTTGCACAAGAAATGCGAGAGAAGTTCCCATCTGTAATAACAGACAAACTGGGAGTATGTAATCAATATGTGCATGATCTGGTACTGACCGACAACACCCCGGTTAGGTGCCATCCCTATAGTGTAGGTCCAGCTAAGAGACAAGCTTTTAAAAATATGCTAGACCACTTTCTTGATGAGGATGTTATTAGGTGTTCTACTAGTAGTCATGAGAGCCTGGCATTTATAGTAAACAAAAATGAGCCTGGTAAATTTGGGTTAGTGATAGACTACCGACGTATCAATAAAAAAATTGAACTAGATCCCTACCATTTACATAAAGTAGACCATGTTTTTTTCAGTTATTAGGGAAGGCTAGGTATTTTACAGTGTTAGATCTGAATCAGACCTTTCACCAAATTTTGTTGCACCAAGATGCACGAAAATTTCTTGCATTTGTTACTCCTTGGGGAGTTTTTGAATGGACCAGAGTCCCTTTTGGTGTTTCATTTGGGGCCCAGGCACTTTCTCGTGCTTTAGAGACTATCCTGTTGCCATATAAAGCTGAACTTGTTTTCAACTATCTGGATGATATTGTCATCTACATTGAGACTAAGGAGTTGCACCAGGAACATGTCATGTTATTCCTACAGAAGCTTTTGGAAGCAGGATTGACCATGAATCCAGATAAAATCAGCTGGTGTAGCTGGCATGTGAGGCTGTTGGGATTTATTCTGAGCGAAGGACATTTGCTGTTAGACTCTGATCGTATTAGCTGTGTGCTTTCCTTTCCTCGTCCGAAGAACTTACGTGGTCTAAGGCGTTTTTTGGACACGATAGGCTACTATGCCATATTTATTCCATCTCTTGCCGAATTGGTCGAACCCCTTAATCTTTTAAAACATAAGGGCCAGGAGTTTTTGTGGGGAGACGAGCAAGAGGCGGCTTTGGTGAAGATAAAAACTTGTTTCACATCTCCACCAGTGTTAAGATTGGCTTATTTTGACCGTAAGTTTGTACTGCATGTAGATGCAAGCTCTCTGGCGTTAGGCGCCGTTTTGTCACTGGAATATGAGAATGGTGTTTTTCCTATTGCTTATGCTAGTCGGCTTTTAACCTCCGCCGAAAGAAAGTACTCGGCCTATGAAAAGGAAGCTCTTGCTTGTGTATGTGGGGTTGAGAAATTTTCCGATGATCTAGAATGTACTCGTTTTAAGCTGTGTACAAACAACCAAGCCTTAACGTGGCTTTGAAATTCCAAGAAACCTTTGGGTAAACTAGGCCGTTGGATCGAACGTCTTAGTAATTTTTCAATTGATATAGTTCATGTAAATGGAAAATACAATTGTGTAGCGGACAGTTTGTCTAGAATATTTGACCCTGACGAGTTTGTGTGTGATGAAGAAATTCAGGAGCAGGTAAATGTTCTGAAGCAAGTTCCTGCGGCTTATTTGAACTTTAAGGTTTGGCAGCAAAAGGATGATTAATGTGCTGAGTTGTGGCATAAAATCCAGCTAGGTGAACTCACTGGTTTTATTTTGAAAGAGGGGATTATTGGCAAAGCTTCACGTAAGGGTGTTCTCAAGACCTATGTACCCAAGGCAGTGAGGCCAATGGTGTTTGATTATTTCCATAACTCTTATTTGGGCGCTCATCAGGGGCAAGAACGCGCTTTGCAGCATATTGAACAACATAATTTTTTTGGACAGAAATGCAATCAGAAATTAGATTTTGGTAGAAAAAGTGTGCTCTGTGCCAGCAGGTAAAGGCCCATAATAGTAGAGGCCAAGGACAGTTTAGTAGTTCACCACCTAGATTTGTCTGGGAAAGATTCTATATGGATGTGTTTGGCCCTCTCCCTAGATCTAAGAAGGATTTTAATTATTTATTGGTTCTGGTTGATGGATTTTCAAAGTTTGTTTTGTTATTCCCCATGAGAGAATAGAAGGCCACTACTGTAAGATCTTGCAGGAACAAGTGTTTTGTTATTTTGGTTCACCTGCCCAAGTTGTTACTGATAATGCGAGAAACTTTACTTCCGCCGAGTTATCAAATCTAGCTTTTTCCTGGGGTTTGTTTGGTCCATACAACCCCTTATCACCCTCAAGCTAATCGGGTAGGGTGGCATAGTCGTACTATTAAGGCTGCACTTGTTGCCTTTCATCATGATGTTAACACAGATTGGGATAACGAGACCCATGTCATAATTTTGGCATTGAATTCATGTGTAAATGCTGCTACAGGGTTGACGTCGCAAGAAATGTTCTTTGGTCGGAGATTATTGCATCCTCTTCTTAATGCGTGGAGCTTACATTTTGATGTAGATACAGGGGAGCGAAATTAATTCTGGGAGGATGCTAGCAAGCATCCCAAGGAATACTCTCGCCATATGCATAGGGCGCAAGACGAGCAATATGATCCCGTTTCTTACAAGGTTGGTGATTTAGCTCTTGTAAAGTCTCATCATTTATTTAGAAAGGTTGATTCTTTCTCATCATTTTAAGCCTCAAATACGATGTCCGATATTACATTGTTAGTTTTCTTACCCCAATGTCAGTGTTGTTGCAGGACCCAGCAACGGAAAAGTTTTTAAAAAGCCATGTCTCTAATATTAAGATTTTTCATCAGCCATTGGAAGATCGGCCAGCCCCTGCGCCCTGAAGAGGAGCACTGTCGCCACTAGGGGAGGGTTCAAGCTGTATGGTAATGCATTTTGGAAGTAAGGTACTACAAATATTGTTGTTAAAATTTCTTTTTTGTAAGAGGTTCGCTAAATAAGTGTATTATTTTTAAATTAGCTCCAAAAGGAGTAAAGCTACATGCAGTAGTTGTTTTTATGGATTAATAGGCAAAGGATATCCACCTCATATATTTTTTTACGGTGAAGAAACACAAAGGGGAGTTATTAGAAGTTTCGGTAGGTTATCTTAGGCGGACATCTCCGCCCTAATCCTTTTCCTGTTTTCCGTATTCCTTTCCACCCTGCAAGAGCAACTGGAGTTCAAGAGCAGAAGATACGGGGGACGACCTGGTCACTCCTTCTTCGTCATCGGCTGTTTTCTACTGTGGGCCTCATCCATCAGCTCCTTCGAGTTTGGAGAAGAGACCCCTGCAGCTCTCTTCCAGTGTGTGGGAGGATTGAAGCCCTGATTCAAGTTGACACACGTGTCAATTATCAAACTCAAGCAATTTTATGTGAGTACTCCTGTCCTGCCTGAAAGATTTCTTTTTCGTCCCGCCAGCTGGTGAAATGTGTGATGCTTACCTTTTCCTGGAGTAAGATTCAATGCTGCTAGTATGGAGTTGGTGTGTTTACAGAACTTCATGACGTTAATGAACTTGGTTAGCAAGTCTGCTTGGTTATTTGCCACGTCTGTATTTGAAGAGGCAATATTTTTGCTGAAGAAAAAAGTACTTTGTTTTTCTTCGCCCCCACCCCCCCCCCCCCCCGCCCCCGGTCGGAGTGGCACTCGCCTGAACGCATCCGAGCGCTGGGATATACTGAAGAGAGGCGCGCGGCGCTCCTGGCGAGGCCGAGCTCTGTCTGGTGGCTACTACTGACGAGTTCAGCCTCGCGCACTCTGGCACCTTCCATAAGCCTCTTCACTACCACTATACCCGCCGTCTCCTTAACCTTCCCGAGCCGCGTTTTCGCATATAAATGTTCGTCCCCAGCCCGAGCAATTGTGCAGTGTTCCTCTTCAAGTTGCGCGAGCTGGCCGACGATAGATCATGTCTACACCACTTCGTACTTCTGTACTTCACAATGCTAGACGCGTTTTCACGTAATATGAGTACTACTCAAGTTATGGCATGCCTTTATGCTCATGGTTAAGTGTATTGAGGGTTTTTGCTCCTTCCCAATGGTATTCTTGAAATTAGTATTCCATGTTGTCCTTTTTAGTGAATCATCAGGCGTACTTTACTTTTAAAGTTGTAATGGTGCTTGCTTTACTCAGGGAGTAATTTTAACCTTCTTTAATGGGATTTCACAAGTGTTTATTCAGGTTGAGTGATTTCTCAGGATATATTAATATTGTTGTTTTTCTGTTTGTTCCAGTGCATATGTGTTCTCTACTTCCCCTAGTTCACCGATTGTTAGCAAGCAACAAAATCTTACAAAGTCTATTTATACTTTTCAATTCAAGTTGCAAAAAGTTGTTGTTGGCGACAATGTATAGATAGGCTTCAATATATTTGTATTGATTTTGGAATTTTTGTGTCCATGCTTTCTTGTGTTTTTTTTTTTTTTTTTTTTTTTTTTAATGGCGTGTGGCCTTCTGCTTGCCTTCCTTGAGCTCTGCTATGCCCTAAAGGGGCCTAACAATAAGATTATGAATAACATTTTTGTGTTACAGAAAAATAATATGGTTAATTACAAACGGCCTTAAATCAAGTTTTTAATCACTGAGAAAAAAATTCCTGTAGTAAATAAGGCAGTATTATCTAGATTTTCTCTAAGATCCCTCTGTCCCACTCCCAAACGCCCCACCAATACAGAAAATTTGTAATGCTATTCAAATACAAATAAGCCATTAAAATGTTTTACGATTGAACTAAAAATTATATATACTAAATTAATATTATGTTATAAGTAATTAACTACACTAAAGTAATAAATTAAAAAAAACAATAGTTTCTATTAAGTATATATTGCATAACATTTCCTATAGTAAATTAGTACATGTACTAATATACACTATTGACCAAAAAGTAATTGGGCACCCTTGAAGATAGGTAATTCAGTACGTCCGTTTACTTGTGTGGCCGCCATACGCTGCAGGCCGGTGTAGAACCAGTTGACAAGGAGATGGCACGAGTTACAGAGCTATCGGACTTTGATAAGGGCGTGACTGTGGGCTGCCATCTCAGTGGGCTGTCTAGCCGGGCGATTGCACGGAAGGTAAATAGGCCCAAATCAACGGTCGCATTCATCCTGCGTAAGTGGAAGGTCGATGGGCATTGTGCCAATGCTACACGTTTTGGGCGACCTCCAATCATGACCGACAGAAATCGCAGAACCCTGAAACGTGAAATTGCCAAAAATAGGGCACAACCCATGGCTACCATCCGACAGGAGTTTCATGAAGCAACAGGTAGTATCGGTTTCCATTGGAACATTGCGTACAGAGGTCCGCCGACTTGGATAGTTCGTAAGAGCAGCTGCACATACGCCCCTTATCACGACAAGCAATAAAGCTCGGCGACTCAGGTGGTGTTTAGACCGTCGCAACTGGACACTGGAGCATTGTAAATCGGTTCTGTGAAGAGATGAGTCGAGGTTTACATTATTCCGATCCGATGGACGTGTATGGGTGTGGCGTCTACCCGGGGAACGGCTTCTGCCGGAGTGTATAGTGCTAACTAGGAAGTTCGGTGGTGGTGGAGTGATGGTGTGGGGCTGTTTCACGGCTTTCGGCGTAGGACCGCTGGTGTATGTATGTGGTAGCATGAACACAGAGGCCTATTGTAACATTCTGGATGATGAAATGCTCCCAACATTGTGGCGTTTTTACGGAATGGACCCGTGTTACTTCCAGGATGGCAATACCAGGTGCCATGTTTCAAGGGCTACTATGCAGTGGTACGCCGACAACAATGTTCGCCGATTGGACTGGTCCGCCCAGAGTCCCGCCCTAAACCCAATATAACATCTTTGGGACGAATTGGATCGCCGGGTGAGGGCTTGTCAGGCGCGGCCAAAATCCATTGCTCAACTCATGGAATGGTTGCAATAGCAATGGCGACGAATCCCCGTGGATGTCCTGCAAACACTCGTAGAGAGCATGCCAGACAGGGTGGCTGCTGTTATAGCTGCAAGAGGTGGCCCTACGAGATTCTAACGGGGTGACAACCACCGAGCAAACATTGTGGACAGGTGCCCAATTACTTTTTGGTTGATAGTGTGTTTCCGAACAAATATTAAAGAATTTGAAAACCGTTTTAAACTATTCCCGCTAATTCGTAACTTGCGACTGCCAAACAACAAATCTGTCGCATAAAGCGGGATGCAGGCATGTCTCTTTAGCATCCTCAGGTATACGGGAACAGCAAGGAGACAAGGTGATGTTTACAGCGATAAGATGAAAACTTGCCTCCCAAACCCCTCGCTGGTGCTACACTAATCCTCAACAGTCGGCGTGCAAAATTGGCATAACAACCAGGATGTACCACGTATCTTTCCGGTGAGAAAATCACGTATCTCGGGTCAACTCCCTCCGACTCTTAAGAATCAACGGTTGCAAAATCTCACTGCCTCTCCCTGCATGTACTGTATCGGTCCCACGGACTGGCGTGCATCCAGTGACGTTGGTAACGACCAAGGAAATGTAGTTCTATGTCTCCAGGTTGAGTTGGGGCCACGGTGGCTGAGCGATTAGCACGCTCGTCCTCCACCAAGGCGAACTGGGTTCAATCCCCGGCCGGGTCACCGGGCTTTAGCAAGCGGGAATTGTGCCGGACGATGCCGTTGGTCGGCGGGTTTTCTCGGGAATCTCCCGCTTCCCCCGCCCCACCATTCCGGCGCTGCTCCATATTCACTTCAATCACCTGCGTCGGCTCTCAAGACCTTGCTGTTAAGAGCCGTCTAAATCTCTTCACTCACTCACTTACGTTGAGTTGAAAGTGTTAGGCAAACATTTGTTGTGGACTCTGATATTAATGCATTGGTTTTTAGTGCCTACAGTATAAAAAAAATGTACATTCACATTTTTACTCGACCAACGAATGAATCACGTGAGCAGGTACACGGGGAATGTTAAAACTACATACGGCATGTGCATACAAGTAGAACATAAGCAGGGTTTTCAAAGAGGCCAGTTGACCGTGAGCAGCCTATAGGCCACATCACGAGCTACTCCCGGGCCTAGTCCACGGGGTGTTAACTGCTGCCTTGTTTACACGCCGCTCTCGCCGTCGTATCCTGCTATGTTTCTCTCGGCACCCGGCTGGTGTGCGCGCATTAACCATCGAGCGACGTTCGGCGTCCTGAGCCAACAGCCGCTAACAGCCTGCCGCTGAGTGTCTTCAGGAGCGACAATGTCCAGACTGCCCCGGGTCGTATTTTAGGAAGCCCCGGGTATCAAACGCCGCTTCCTCATTGGCTGTCCGCCGCAGCATCGCGTTTCCCTCTGGGGGGCTGTCATAAGGCGCTTACGAAAAGTCACCCAGGTTACTCGATCAGGTTAAAACTTTCACTCGGTGCGTTCGAAAAATGATCGAGTTAAAATTAACTCGCGTTTGGAAAGTAACTCGGGTTAACTCGATCCTCGACTCGATCAACTCTGGGCTAACCCTGCTCGACAGCAGGGTGACTTCACTCTAGCAGACGACACACGTGAAATGGCGCGTAAATATGTAAACACTGCAGCAACAAAAACAAACAAGTAAACGAAAATAAGTTTTGAAATCTGGTAACGATCAAAATATGAAAAATTATAAATGTTTAGTTGCTTTGGCGGGTCATTGCAGCCAGGATGTGAAATCTTGTACTTGAGACTGAATACAGAGGTATTGTAGTCTATTATCGCAGTACTGCTTATTGCGATGTTTTTTTCTACGCTGTTTGTCGAAAACTCTTCATAGTCGTCCTCACCATCGTCATCTAGCACAGTATTTAATAACTGCACTAAATATTCTTTGAGTTCCCGTCATCTCAAAATCAGAGTTACTCTAAAACGTCCAAAGCAACCTGATTAACCGCAAGTGATCGTGTAAACCTGGTCACGTGACCGAGTCAACCCAGTTAACTTCACTAGGTTACTTTTCGTAAGCGCCTCTAGACGCGGCGTGGCGTAAGATGTACCTTGACTCCACAGAAGGGTTCAATGTGTACGGGGCCGCAAGCTAACAGGAGCCCTCCCAAGTGGGGAGTGCAAGTGGGGAGTGGAGTGTGGAGAGATTTGGGCGACTCGTAACATCGAGGTCTTGAGAGCCGACGCGGGTGAAGCGAGGTGAGTATGGAGCAGCGCCGGGATGCAAGGGCGGGGGAAAAGGGAGATCCCTGAGAAAACCCGCCGAACAGCGGCATAATCCGGCACGATTGCGGGGGCTGTCCCGCCGGGAATCGAACCCGGTTCGCCACGGTTGGAGGCGAGTAGTCTAACCACTACTCCACCGCGGCCCTCCGAAGGTAAGGGGTTGAGATAAGTTCGAGCACCGATAGAGAAGTATCATTACCTGTATCCCAGAACCATATCGACATGCACCTGGAATGATTTCAGGAAGTCACAAAAATCCGTAATCAGGAAGGCCGGACTGGGGATCGAACCCATAAATTCCCGGATGTGGGTCTATTGTGTTATAGGCTGTTCACGTTAAAATGAGCAATTTCGAAAGCCCTGCTTAAGATCAAATTGTATGCACGTTGTGTATTGTTCCGCCTTATGCAAAAATAACGCTGCCATGGACCTCGTCACTTTATACATGTTTCGGTCAAGTGAAACTATATAATTATTAGAAAAGTACATATTTTAAAAATCTGCTAACTCTTACATTTAGATGCAGTAAAAAAAAAACAGAGATCGAAAGATATAATTTAAGTTGGCACAGATGTTTTCCTGACACTTTTAATTAAACGTTAAGACATGGAACTACTTTCCGTCCATCGTTACCAACTTTACTGTGCGAATGCCACTCAGTGCGTCCGTTAATATATATGCAAGTGGGAGCAGTGCCATTTTTCTAAGGTTGATTTCAAAAGTGCTCACTTCATCGTGAACAGCCTTTATCTCTGTTTTCTTGCCAATGTTTTAAAGGTTATGAAACTAGCTCACTTATATTTTTTAAAGACTTGATTTGCATTTATTTTTTAACAGATTCCCAACTCATAGAAAATTGCTGACATTTCCCAACGAAGGAGGACGGACCATACTTACACAAGTTCACGCCATGTCTTACCCGGAACGCGAACCCCCCGCATCCTGACCACTGATCCACACTTGGTAATCAGCGACCCAAATATGCTGCTGTCGTGGAACTTCAACGCTTTTCCAGTTCGCACCAATACCCTCGAAAGGTCAATATTAAAAGTTTGGTAACCAAAAATTTTCACCAGTAGGTAAGTACGAGGTTTTCTTTATTTTCTACGTTAGTTAAACAGGACAAGTCTAATAATCTATACTAATAAATAAAGTTGGAGTGTTTGTTATTTCAAAATAGATACCAATATCTCAGCGTAATGTGCAATTTAAACGATGTTGAAGCAAAAATAACTGTTTTTAGAATTTTTGTCTGTCTGTCTGGATGTTTCTCCAGAATAGGCTCCGAAACGGCTGAGTCGCTTTTGATGAAACTCTCTGATATCATAGAGGAAATTTCTGTTTAAAATCTACTCTTTTTTTCATATTGATGCCGTTGGTATGCTAGGTTTTCTCGGGGATCTCCCGTTTTCCCCGCCCTTTCATTCCGGCCCTGCTCCATACCTCAATCACCCTCACCGGCTCTCAACGCCTCGTTATTAAGAACCGTCCAAATATCTTCACTCACTCTTTTGCTAATAATAAAGGTATCGTGGAGAACTAAAAGGTTGCCTGATTTTGGGCAGACTACGTATGACGCACTTCTTGAATTTTCCGGAGCCATGGTGGTCGCCTTGGCGATTGGTGACGCTTTACCTTAATGCTGATCTAGTGCTTAGTTTTTTTTAGTGTTGTAAATACATTTTTATGGTTTTGTGATGTGATATCAATAATTTGATTAAAATGCCAAATCAATTCTAAAATAACTTTCAGCTACTTTTTGATAGAAGAGCATTTTAACCTTAAACTTTGCGCCAACCAAATTTGAACAATTCATAGGAGCACAATGTTTGATTTCAACAGAAATGCTTTCTCGAGTCTTAGGAACGCCACAGCGAAATTTCTTGAAAATTTGGCATTTCGTTCGTCTGCGATTAGGGTGAAACTTCTAGCTATTTAAATTTGAATATTAATATTGAACTTAAAGTAAAACCATGGACGAACCTCCTATAAGAAATTCCACAAAATTTCTTTACCTTATTCTAATGATATAAACAGTTAATTTGAAGTGTAGTCAAATATGATAGTTACGTAAAATTTTGAATTTCGAAAGGAAATATATATAAATTATAAATTTCATAACTTGCATAATTAATTTATGTAAATTAATTTATGTGTTTTTTTATACTTTCATTTGACTTTTATTTTATGTAATACTGTAGAATTATACAATGCCTTAAAAATATATATAACTATTTTTGGCACTTTGAATACCTTTGAGGAAACTGACTTGTTAATACCGCCTTGATTTTACATTCATGATCCAGCCACACGTTCTGTTTTGTTCTTAATCTCTGTTACGCCTAGCCCATACTCTGGACTGAACTTCCACTCAGCACTCATTCCGAAGTAATACTGCAATACTCAATATTGTGATGATAATCAAAGTTTAGTACATTTATTTTAAATTTAACTTATTAAAATTGCGCAAAGAAAAATTGCACTCCAAACGACTGCTACTTTGCTTTCGACATCTGCATTATTTGTTGTATTCCAGTTTCACAAAGACTAATAACTTGACACCAAACTGCGGTTACTTGTTTCCAGTAAGCAGATGATGGTAATCCCAACCAGAAGTGGCTCAAATCCATCCGCATTGAATTTCGGTATTTTAACATGGCAGTACCTTACACCGAACCCCTTACTTTTCCAAACCAAAAACAAAATATTCTGACAATTCCTACTGGGCCCCCTCTGTAAGATAGTTCATTAAGGCATCAGTTTAGGGCGTGAGATGTCCTATATATTTAATCTTTTATTTTAGCCAAGATATGTTGAAGAAAAAACTTTAATGTTCGTGTGTGCTATTTGATCAATTTCGACTATCAGTGAACAGAATAATTATACGAAATATAGTTTTATGTCAAGATACGCAAGTAAACAATGATGCATATTCAAAAACATTAACAATGTAACAGCAGTAACTCCAAAAATATTTCTCGTAAAAAATATTATGATACACTGCATAAGTTAAAGATTAATTTTTTGCTTGGCGCATTTATTGGAATTATTTCTTAATGTTCATGCTGGAAAAAACAATCCGAGAAGTTAAAAAATATTACCAAGAGCCTGAATTTGTTTCAGTCATGGGTAGAAAGACTGTCTTGCTTTTGAAGGGACTTCCTTTTTGTCGCGGTAGGTTGCACTGGGTAGGTGATGGTTTTTGCGAAGTAGTTTACCATTCCTAGTACAAACTTATATCGATGAAATTGCGTAGTATGAGCGATCCCAATCCCTAACATTTTAGAATCATATCTCGTTTTAGTCTGCAATAAAGATGGCTGCTATTGCAATAACCTACCAGTAGTGTAGTTTATATCGTGCAAGTGACAAGTTATGAATTGACCCCTCCCATATATTTTTTGTTTGGTTGTGCTTAGCTTAAAGTAATTTTGATGAAGTGATTAATTCTGACACCAAGCATGCCCGATCCTTTTTGGCGCGTTGGTTCCTCGTAAACCGTAAATCATAAGGTAAGAAAACAGATTCGGCGGTGATTCGAACTCACGGGTATATAATAATTTTTTTACAACTGATACGGTGGGCAAATTGTTTGGATCTTTCTACAATTACAAGCTACTTTCACCGAGAAAAATTAATAAAGCCAATAATTGTTAATGAAAATATGTGGCTTGCTACCATAGTTCTATAGCTCCATTTGAAACATTTATGGTTGAACGACTTTTTTTCTCCTCGCACAGTAGTTCTGCGCGCATCAATCATGGAAGTTCTTCCTTGTATAATCCCTTTCACTGTTAAAGGTTGTGCACACTTAATAAATGAACCTTAGAAAAACGTCACTGCCCCTACATGCATATATTTTAACGGGCGCATTGAGCGACATTTGGCCAGTAAAGTTGGTAACGGATGGAAAGTAGTTCCATATCTTAACGTCGAATAAAAAGTGTAAGGTAATCATTTTTGATAACTTATAGTCAATTCTTTCACTTTCTGTTTTTTTATTTACTTAAGTATCAAAATGAGCAGATTTGTTAATTATTTACTTTCGTAATAATTTCACAATTTCATTTGACCGACGTATGAATAAAGTGATGAGAACCATAGCAATGTTAATTTTACATAAGGCGGAGGAATACACAACGTGTATACAAGTAGATCTTAAGCAGGGCTTTCAAAAGTGCTCATTTTACCGTGAAAAACCTATACTTCTAGCATCCCTGAAACCCTGCCAACGTTCTACTTTCAGGCCATTCCTCCGCCTCAGACAAACAGTGCTTAACTAAGTCTAGAAAATTACACCAAAAGGACAACGCACCGAATTTTTACGCACTCAGTGTAATAATATTTTGTGTTGTAGCTATTTCTCACTAGGCATTACGAACACACATATTTTCACCCTGTTTTATTCATATTAATTTCAATGAAATTATAAAATTTATATCTATAATATATAAAATATTAGTATATTTAAAATATCTAAAATATAAGTAAAAGTTCAATTTTACCGCAATTAAGATACTTTTATATCAACAGAAGTATAAAACGATTGTGATACATAACATATTTAAGATCACATCTTTAAGAGCAGAATATTAATGCACGACAGGACTATTTTGTAAACACCAGTAGCCTGAAATAGTCAGTTTTATTAAATGCTGCTTTCGTATTCATGAGCAGAGTAGTTTATGTATGGGATTCTTGCTGCCTTTGTGTGACACGGAATTCGGTGACTGCAATCCTGAATGTTTATGTATGGGATTCTTGCTGCCTTTGTGTGACACGGAATTCGGTGACTGCAATCCTGAATGTTTATTATCGATATCTTGACGTTGACGTCGTTCAGTACCTATATAAATAAACTGCGGCGAAGTCAAGAGCAAAGAAAGCAAACACACTTCGAAAGTAAAGCACTTTTCGCCGGATTGTAGGTCCGAGGTTACGAGTTGATGGGCGCTTGCTCGTACTCAACGAGGTTCTAGAACGTGCACCGCCCCTAAAGTATTACGACTGAAGGTCTTTTGTTAAACAGCAGCGGTTGGAGGTGATGAGAGGCCTCGTGAACGCAGCATGTAGAGCGGGGGCAAGAGGGAATTTGTGGGGTCTGAGATGGCTGTTCTACAGATTGAGTCCCTTAAAAGAGGCCCCGTGGGACATGTGTGTAACGGAGCGAGGGAATGAGGAAATACAGTCCAGTGAGACCTAGAGTAAGGTGTTGGAAATGGCGGACACTTCCGGCACCTTACTCTAGGTATTTTGTTGTCAGAATGGACTGTATTTCTCCATTCCCTCGCTCCGTTACACACATGTCCCACGGGGCGTCTTTTAAAGGACTAATCCTGTGTATACGTCTGATGGCTCGGCCGAGCAGTCAGAATGACCTCTAGCACCACAACAACCTGTCGCTCAGCAGCTTGACGAGACGCCGCGTAATGCCGACATATCCGACACCACGTCATCCCAGTTACAAAGCCCTACACGAAGTTAACTCAACCATATCCATAACTCAACCTATAACGCAAGTAGTTAACTTACGGGGGCTATGTAGCTGCGCGTTCAAGGTCAAGAAGTGAGGGAGCGATACGGGCGACACTTAATCGCTCCTACGCGCAACGTGTACAGTGTTTCCGTCGTGACGCTGTACCGTGCAAATTAAATCTGCAGCAGTGAGACTTTACTACACGCGATGGAAGCCCACAGATTAAAATACATTCGTAGAATCGTACTTTTTTCTTACCGCTTAAGGAAACTGCATGGGCAAGCTTTAAAAATGCGATATTTGACAGTTTTCACGAATATTTTACTTCGAGGATTCACTTATTATGATAAAAAGTAAAACGACAGGGCATAGATAGTAATTTTTTTTTTTTTACTTTTCTTGTAAATAGTCGTATTTCCAGAACATTTATTTACCGAGATATGTGTATTCGTGCAAACAGCATTTACGCAGAAAATGTTTCAGTGGATAGTCCTCTTAAAGTGAACTCTGGAGCAATATTTGTGTAATGAAACTATTTATCTAAACCAAAATTAAAGCATTTTTACTAACTATTTATAAATTTTCTTCGAAAACAATCTAAATTTTAAAAATATCTAACTGCCGTATCCTCCCCCGTCGCCAAATTTAAGAAGTAAATTTATTTCTCAATTTGTTTGTACATTTAATTTGTAACTTTAATTTTAATGGATTTTTATAACTTCCGTGTCTAGAATTTTACCTCGTTTCTTGTATGATATTTGCTTGTAATTTTGGATGCAGATTTTCTGAGCTATTTTTCTTATACTTTCTTTATTATTGGGTCAAACTCGAGTTAGAGTCTACAACGTGCAATGGTTCACATCTTCGGAATAAATTTAATTTACTCACCCTCAATCTTCTGCCTTTGTAAAAATATGATTGCGGGCAGGAAATAATTGTTCATTATTCCATCCCCTCCAAAAGCGTAGTATTGTAAATTCCAATAATTTATTGAACGTTAGCGAACCTTTTTATTTTGCCGTATACCTTACTCGGTTACAAATTCACAATGTTGGTAGGACTGACACGCACGACAAGTTTTCTAAACCAAAATAACGTTAATTTGCTTTCAGTTCATTTTAGGTTGTCCTTATGGTACGTGCACAGGTTTTATAGAAAATATATGCAGTAGTAATTTTGATTCAAGTTATAACTAAAGTTACTAAATATATATGCCTCACTAATAATCTAGATGTTTATTAATCCAGAAATCATTGTTTTATTTTTCAAAACGTATAGCTAAACAAAAAAATTAAAAATGGCAATATTTCAACATATTAAATTTTCATTTTACCCCACCTTACAAATTATATGCGAAGTTAAAATTATTATAATCATGCTGATTCAGCGTAAATAATCATAGCGTCCTGTAAATATACTGTTTAATACTGTACTGCAAAAAATACTAACAACATAAAAATATAAAATGTTTTCATGGTAATAGTTTTATAACCACGCTATCACAATAACAAAATTGTCCTAATAAGAATCAAACATTTTTACTGCAAAACGGGTTCAATCCCTGTCCGGGTCATTCCCGGATTTTCGCAAGTGGGAATCGTGGCAGACGATGCCGCTGGTCGGCGGGTTTTCTTGGGGTCTCCCGTTCCCTTCTCCCTTGCATTCCGACGATGCTCCTTTCTCACCTCATTTTACCCTCATCGGCTCTCAAAACCTCGTTGTTAAGAGCAGCCCAAATCTCTCAACTCAACTCCACGAAGCCAATTTGAAATGAGAAACGCTTTATGACCTGATAAGCAACGTTTGAGGGAGATGGGTCATAGAGTACATCCTCTCTGATCCGTCTTTGCAAATTTAATGTGTGAAAAATATATTTAGCAGATTTTGAATAAACTTGGATATGTACTTACCATAAGCTACACTGATTTCAAAGCCACTTTGAAAAGTTTGCCGGCACAAGAAATTTATCATTCAAATTCAATAGCTAAATAAATATTGCAGCCTATAGCAGTTGGAAGTATTGACTGACAAGGAATTTAGTCTCTTGGATTATTTCTTCAAAAATACTACAATTCCCAACTATTGGAATTATTACTGGAAGTATAAAACTGTACCCTTCATTATAATTTATTTTCTCAATATATAGCAAGTTATTATCTAGTAGTAGTTGCAGAAATCCTCAAATAATTCTCTGGAACTTGAAACTGGACTGTGTAGTTTCTGCAGTGAATCTGTTACCCAATATCCATAGGTTTCTTGAATTCGTCATGTAAGGTGCATAGCTCCCGTATGGGCTAAGAATTAAAATATTGTATTCCTACAGACAATAGTGTAATCATTTATAATAATGTAAGAAGCATTTTGTATAAGTTTTTTTAAGTAGGTACCAGTGGAAACATTATTTGTGCCACTAAAATAAAACGAAATAAATGGCGATCTCGTACAGTGACATCGGCCAGCGGAAACCAGCGAAGGAGAGCTATAGGCTGTTCACGGTAAAGTGAGCACTTTTGAGGCCCTGGGAACTTTTTTATTTAGGCTATTTTTTATCCTTGAACCACCTTCTTAATTATATATTGCAATTTAAATAATAAACACAGTGTGTATATTCCACCGCCCAAGGGAGTTAACGTCTAAGGCTAAAACAAAATATATTTATTCACTATTATTCCAAATGGGAGGGCTTTCAAAAGTGCTCACTTTACCGTGAATAGCTTATACCACAGATTAGGACAGTGATTGACTGACCGGCTTGGAAGCTGGGGAGTGGAGATACGGCGAGGTTTTCAGGGCGCAAAGTTCAGGAATCGGGGTCTCGTGTGTTGGAGCCCATGGAGGTATCATCACTGTCCATGAAAGGATTACCTCATTAATACTATAAGAAATAACGAGTCCACAACTACAGTAGTTTAACTAGGAGGTGCCGTATACAGACTTGGTACAACGTATTGTCGGCATAGATCTGGAAAGAGTTGTCGACCAGGGGTAAACCATCACGTGACGTAACTACACTCTAAGCCGGAGTCAGTGATAACAATCAGTGAGATAACATTCACTAAAAGTCAGGTGATAAGCTACTGCCGACTAGCGAATCAAGTAAATGAACTGGGAACAAGTTGCTTATGGCAGAGGGATTCCCAACATTCCGTGGATATCACAAAAATAATTCAGTGAAATTCAGCCGCTATAATAAGTGGTTATCTGGCCCTGATGATCAGCCGCTCAATTTTCACTGGTTTTCCCTGATCTGGCTCAATGCTCACTGTTTCAGAGTTAGAGTGCAAGTAATTGTGCGTAACAAGTGTAAAGAGGTGGCCGCATCATAAGTCCTGACATAATTAAACTTTAATTGTAATCGGGCAGAACAATTTATTTTCCCGCATGGTAACGACCGGATTCACGTTACACTGGCAGGATGCGGAAATAAAGAAGCTGAAAGTCTTCATTTATTCGACTACTTAATCCCTATCGTCTCCAGCGAGCAGCTGAGGCGTGTGTAAAAAAAATTCGTTTGTCGAAGCGTGGAGCTTATAAACATTATACTCCTCGGCGGTTTTCTCTTTAAGCATACTGCTTCCAACACTTGTTGTTGAATGCCAATTAAGGCGACTCCCCAACTTAAAGGAAGGCATACGGGTAAGGGTGATTTAAGAGAAGTATTAAGGTTACCAATTCCTTTTAATGGCAAGTAACACTATCACAATTACTCTGGAATAAGTTAGGGATGGACTGGGCAGGAAGTCCTCTCTTTCCTCTGATCAGCTCACCCCTGAAGAGCAGGAGATCAGAGCTCTGTCGTCTTGTGTCCACCTCGCGTCGCCGACGCAGACCCTCGTTCCTGGCTCGGATCCCTAGACCTTTCTTCTCGCCGCCCACCCTCCTGTTAGTATGTTGCATCTCATTCCCATTCGCCGATAGCTTGGCGTGGGCGGAGTTATGGTAGCCAGCCGATGGCCATCCTTCTGTGTCAGCCAGACCTAATTAATAGGTTTTGTCGATAGATTGTGCTTTCTCAGTACTGTTCTCGCTCATCCGGTCTCTTTAGTAGGCTACCGCTGACCGCCTTTCTCTGAGCGCACCGCGTGGCTGGTGTTGCAATCGCAACAACTCTCTTTCTCTGAAATAACCATCAGCATCAGCATGCCGACGATTTAAAGCCGACGTTACATTTATTAATTTTATAAATATGTATTTCTAAGGTCAGTTGCTTCTTTTCGAGGAACTTTTATCGAAGGAAGGGCAAACGCAGTTGCGTATTATGGTAATCGTATATCGATTATCATACTGCACGTCTCCTGTTGTGATAGCCAAATGTCCATCCACCAGTAAGCCAAAAAAGAACACCCTTACTTCTGATAGTCCAAATGCCTCTTTTAAAACGCCGCTATTTACACTACAAGCACGAAATGTTTTACCAATGTCACTTAACGTTATTATTATCAACTGAATACGTAAATAGCTTTCCTGAGAAGCTATGCGTCAGTGAGAGCGTCAGCCAGTGTTGCCCTTAGCAGTTTCTGCCTTCTTGTCTCAAGATCGTAACAACGTTGCGATGAAATGGACTACATGATATACACTGTTCACGGTAAAGAGAGCACTTTTGAAGCCCCGGTAACTTTTTTCCTATCAGCCATTTTTTATCCTTACACAGCTATTTTTAAACAAGAAATAGTCACGTAAGTCAGAAAAACCGGACTCGAAAGTTAACGTCTATGACTGCAATAAAATATATTTACTGACTATTATTCCAAATAGGAGGACTTCAAAAAGGTCTCACTTTACACTGAATAGCTGTACAATAGTGTAATCAATGTAAAATATTTTTTTTTCGCGTATTCGCATATGACGACAAATAAATGTTCTGGGGTTATGAAAGAAAAGAAAAGGCAAAATAAAAAACTATTATCTACGGCTGCCACTTTTTACACATAATCAAAAAGGAAAGAAAATGTGAAAATGGTTTTAGGAATTTTCTGCACAGTTTCCTCATTGGAAAGGCGAATATTAGGAAATGGCATCCGTATTTTGATCCATTGGCTTTCATTGCGTTTAATAATATCATGCTATTACGGATCTGATTTGCTGAAATGCATATCGCAGTTCTGGGAGGATCAGACGTCATCTCGAGGCATCTGAAATTGTTTACAAGGATTTGTCCTTATGGCAGGATTACAACAAACCGTCTCGTCCGTCCACCCATCATCCGTCCGTCAACCACGTAACCAACAGCCAAACAGAGGTGGCCGTTAACTCTATTCGTCCGTCCGTCAAAACCTTGGCAAGCTTTAACTTTTGAGGGACGGACAGATGAAATGACAGCCTTATAAACTTGTACGCTTTATTACTCTTCACCTGTGTTCTTTTGTTTTCATACGTTTGTTTATGTAACTATGAAGTTAAATTATGTTATATTTTTTCTGAAATTAATTGGTAATTACATTTGGAAACACGAGCTCCTTTTGTGCAATAGTAAAAGTAATAAAATCACGCTTTATATGCTATTTATAATTTTTTTATATTGAATAATATCCGTTAAGTATGTGTATGAGCTTTTTGGGTACTTAAAAACACAATACCCTCAAAAATGTTCACTTCTTATGGAGACTTTTTCTTATATGTAAACAGTTTTGTTTTTATTAGTTTGCAGCAATGAACTTACGAGGGGACGTAACAAGTTTGGTTGTAAACTGCTCGGCTGGGAGACGGACGAATGTACGACGGACGGGCGGACGACGGACGGACGCGACGGGCTGTTGTAAATCTTGCCTGTGACGTTACAAATACAAGGCTCCGGCAACGCTCCTGCACGTAGGCATCAAGCAACGCAGGCTAATATTGCAGCGTTGCAGCATGCGCAGGGGAGTGTTGCGAACGTTATTTTGAAGTTCGTAAACTGAACACTACACGGCAATGCACAGAATGACTGGCGATGGTGGGGCACTTGAGGGTCCTACCTATCTGGTGCTTATTTCCGCGTTTGATGCAGATAGGCGCAGGCGAGATAAGGGTGACACTGCAACGTGTATCAAGAGCGCCATCGTCTCTAAGCGCAAGGGTCTGAACAGGCGCGCAGGTTTCTCGTCGCACTGTGTGTACCTATGGGACTTTCAGCGGCGACCATATTATTTAATTGGTGGAAACTCCGTAAGAAGGTTCAATGCAGGGCCATTGAATAGTTCTGTATGTATCTGACGCGTATATTTCGAGATACAGGCCTTTGGAAATGCCCTTTTTCAACCATTTTGAATTACTCGAAAATATATTTTCTAATGTGCGTAACGTCTTGAAAGCACTAAACTTCCCTCGTCTGTAGTATGTTTTTTTTTTTTTTTTTTTTTTTTTTTCGTAGAAGCACTTTGGATGTATGAACCACGAGTCTCCGACTCGATAAGCGGCTGACGTTTCTTCGCCAAATACGCTAGTTTTACATGAGAAGACGCCACTTCTCCCAGCGCATGGTTCATAAAGGCCAAACGGCCCTCATAGTCTCAGAAGATGACAGTATTTGCTTTCCCTGAACACGGTGACTTCAAAGTGTGCCGAAATGTCAGGATATACTGCGAGGTGGCTGAAACCATAAATTCAAGAATGATTAGAAAATTTTCTAGTCGTACATGTTCTTTAGGTAATTGTCATCCTACCAGCCAATTCGCGGTTACTTTCAACTATTCTGAAACCCTGCTGAAGTTATAATTCCACGATATCCCTCCGCTCTATGCAACCAAAGCTTAACCAAGCCAAGAAACACCAAACGGACAACGCACCGCATTCGTGCGCACTCAGTGTAATAACATTTTGCATGAGAACTATTTCTTACTAGGCATTAACAACACACCAATCTTGTATATGATGCTCACGGTAAAATGAGCACTTTTGAAAGCCCTGCTCAAGATCTACTTGTATGCACCTTGTGTATTCATTCGCCTTTTGTAAGATTATCATTGCAATGGGCCTCAACGCGTTTTATTCATGCGTAGGTCAAGTGAAACTGTGAAATTGTTAGGAAAGTAAATATTCTATAAATCTGCTCAATTTTTGCACTTCGATGCATTAAAAAAAGCAGAAAGCTAGAGAAATAATTTGCATTAACGTTCCTGACATAGGACGCTTTGCGTATTTGGCGTGAAGTAAAAACCACAGATTAAGTAAGTACGCTAAAGAAAAATGGCATGGCGGCAACACGATCTTCCGGCAGCAAACGTCGTGTGTGATTGACAAAATCTCGCCGTGGGATATTTCCTGTCAGCTCGGATATCGTTGAGCATGTTCTTTTCCAGCCTCTTGATTGGCTATGGTCCATTCACGGTGTCTTCGCACATTTTTTGAACCAAACATTTGAACAATCGCCCCGTCGTGACAGCGTATATAACACAATCGTTTTATATCACCGTTAACGTTAGTGTTCATTGCTTTTTTATTCTCAAGTTATAACTTTATTTTTATACTGTCTGTAAATTGTAACATTTAATTCACAATTAATATGAAATAAAATTATAGAAAAGGAACTATGTTAGTAATGGTTATTATGAAAGAGTTATTGTTTAAAATATTATTAATTGGAGTTTTGGAATATACAGCGAGCGTTTGTTAAATAATATTTCTACATTTTCAAGGTAAAACTGTTAGAAACGTATTTCATTGTTATATATTTTAAAACAATATTTTTTTTTTAAAAACCGTCCAGCGCATAAATACGGTACTCAGATTTCCTCTTGGTGCTATTCCTACAAGATGTTCACTGTATACTGAACTCTTTTCAAAGCCCTGTTTAAGATCTACTTGTATGCAAATTGTGTATTCTTACACCATATGTGAAATTAACATTGCCATGAGTCTTGGCACTTTATTCACACGTCAGTACAGGAAAATAATATATTAATATAAACGTATATATTTTGAAAATTTGCTAATTATTCCATGTGCACGCATTAATAAAAACAATAAGCAGAATAAATCCTTTCAGTATTTACAAACGTTTACAAATATTTTATCTGGCAAAATTATAATTCAACGTTAAGCCCTTGGACTACTTGTCCTCCGTTGTTACCAACTTTACAATGCGGATTGCATTCAGTATGCCAGTCAAAATATATACAGGTAGAGGCAGTGGCATTTTTTAAAGGTTGATTTCAAAAGTGCTCACTGTACCGTGAACAGCCTTTATACTTATGCACGCGTAGTTTGCGTGTAGCGTAAAGATACGAAGTGGGTAGCCGAAAAGTAGAACTTAAGCAAAGCTCCAGAAAATTTGGAAGTGACCATAAATAAGACCACAGCGACGTCCTACTTCGCCATAAAGGCTGTTCACGATAAAGTGAGCACTTTTGAAATCAACCTAAAAAAAGTCACTGCCCTTTCCTGCGTATTCTATTTTAACGGGTACACTGAGTGATATGCAGCCAACAAAGTTAATAACGATGGATGGAAACTAGTTCCATACCTTAATGCCGAATAAAAAGTGTCAGGTAACCATTTGCGATAACTTAAATGATTTCTTTCGCTTCCATTTTTTTTATGTGCCGAACTGTCCAAATGAGCAGGTTAAGTTTTTTTTTTTTTTAACAATTACACTGGTTCACTTTACCGACGCATGAATAAAGTCATGAGGCTCATGGAAATGTTAATTTTACATAAGGCGGAAGAATACACAACGTGCATACAAGCAGATATTAAGCACGGATTTCAAATGTGTCCATCATTTTACCCTAAACGGTGTGTACGTGTGTGTATGTATGTATATATATATATTATATATTATATTATATATATAATATATATATAATATATATATATATATATATATATATATATATATATATATATATATATATATATATATATATATATATATATATATATACCGTTTATATATAGGTGGTGAACACAAAATGTTGTTAAGTTGTAACAACTAAACTTCTGTGGCCAATAAAATTATATTTTGTGGTGACTACAACAATTTTGTATACGCCACAAAAAAAGATTGCCTGGGTGAATATACAAACAAAACACTTTACGGCCTCTATAATTTTTTTTTCAATACACCTGGACATAGATCGAAAAGCACTCAGCAGTTACTTAATTTTTTTTTGTAAATATGACTATACTGTGCTGTAAACACAAAGTATACACACTCTGTTCACGGTAAAATGAGCACTTTTAAAATCAACCTTTGGAAAATGTCGCTGCCCTTTCCTGCATACATTTTAACAGATACGCTGACTGATGCGCACCCAATAAAGTTGGTAACAAAGTGCTGAAAGAAGTCCCCTTCTTTAACGTCAAATTTACACTGTTAGATTAACATTTGTGAATACTGATATTGTTAATTTTGCTTTGTTTTTTTTTATGCATACAAGTTTAGGGAATTAGAACATTTGTAAAATATTTGCTTTTTCCAATAATTTCACACTGACTCGTGAATAAACTTTCCAAGCCCATGGCAATATTCATTCTACATACAGCGGAAGAAAACACAATTAGCATATAAGTATAGTCCATCCAGCACACTTTTTGAATCAAGTCTTTGAAAAATCACCCAATACTGGGCGTGTTTTTTTAATACGTAATGTAACACTAACGTTTAATTCTTCTCTTAACATAAAGGTATCTAATTTTCGGTCGAACTAAATTTTTACTTATATTATACGTATAAAATATAATAGTTCATTTGTTATTAATATAAATAAATATTGGGGGAAAAATAAGTGTGTAGGTAATGTCAGGTAAGAAACAGATCTTATGCGAAATATTATAATACTGAATACGTACGAATGCGGTACTTCTGTTCCTTTCGTGTGATTGTCTACACTAGATTAAGCTTTGTGAGCATGAGGCGGAGTAATATCATAAAAGTAGAGCTGTAGGAGGGCTTCAGAAAAGGGTTGAAGAACCCATGAATGAACTATATAAGTCATAAGCAGGGCTTCCAAAAAATGTTCACTTTACCGCGAACAGCCTTTACTTACAACGGCTTATGCCGTGAACATTCAGCCGCACACGCCAGCAAAATGGCGCTACTTGCCAGCAACAAGTTGGATGCCGTTCGCCAACCAACGGCTGATGACCTAGTCGCCAGATGGCATCACAGACAACAGGAAACCTTGCGCGGCACACAGCAGCTAGTCAGACAAAAATTCCTTCCCAGAGACTCGAGCGGCCAACCAGAGAATGGCAACGCCCACATTAAAGGGACAGCCACGCCATTTTGTGTCTGTACTTATCTTTGTCTATGGTGAAATTTTGATGAGGTAATCCGGGTCACCGGATTTTCGCAAGTAGGAATCGTGCCTCACAATGCAACTGGTCGGTGGGGGTTTTCTCGGGGTTCTCCCGTTTCCCCCGCGGTTCTCAAGACCTCGCTGTTAAGAGCCGCCCAAATATCTTCACTCTTCAAGCACGTCATGCATGGAGTGATTTTTCAAAGGTTTGACTCAAAAGTTTGAAGAACCCGCGAATAGACAGACTACACTCTGTGCTACGGCGGGCGTGGGAGACGACGGCGAAGGCAGTCGGCGCAGCTTCAACGGATGCTGCTGTCGACCAGCGGGGCAGAGCTTTATTTTTGAGACTTGTCTATAATCGATCGTGCGCCTGTGTTATCCCGCAGAGGGTGGTTGATGAGGGGGGGGGGGAGGGGAGATGGGGGCGCCACAGTTTATGTACGGGACTTCCATCCCAACACACGTTGCCGGCAGCGCGCTCTTCGTGTAAACAGACAGCCGCGTTAATTTGCCCTTAATAAATTCGTTGACGCTTCCTCGTCGGCTGCGAGCTCTCTTGTAAACACAGCGCCTCGGAACAAAACGTGCTGCTGGATCCTCCCGCTCCGCAACCTACATTCGGGTTAAAGTCTGTTCAGTGTAAACCGAGTGCTTTTGAAAGCCCTGCTTAATATACAGAATGTTTCGTAACTTATGTAACAGTCTTTGGGAGGTGATTCCTTACGGAAAAATCATTACGAAAATGCCGATTGACTTATGCCCGGGAACGGCATCTAAGGATAGAAAACACCCCGGAAGTTAGGCTGCAGAAACCTTTTTTTATTAAATAAAATGGTAACACATTAATATTATAGCTAGAGTAAACGACATATCGTAACTTAATAATACTTTTATTCAATTTTATTGAATAGGAACGATTCTGAAAGCCCAGCTTTTGGGAGCGTTTTCTACCCTTGTACGTCGTTTCCGGACATCAATCGGCATTTTCGTAATGTTTTACAGTAAGGAATCACCTCCCAAAGTCTGTAACGTTCTGTGTAATTGTGTAATTGTATACATATTATGTATTGTGCCGACATAGGTATGTGAAAATGACATTGCCATATACCGTCTCACTTAATTCGTGCGATCCATCTGTAAAGTAGGAAATTATTTAGGGAAACAGATGTGTAAATATAGTGCTAACACGTGTTCTTGTGTATATAAAACAATAATATTCCTAGACTTCAAAATTCATAAACTTATATATTATAGTCCCAGTACGACAGGTCTTAAAATTATTTTTATTAATAAACTGCTAACTTAAATAGGCGCCTGCATGCACTGTATAGTGTAGTATATACGTAGTTATGGACCATGATTAATTTTTTCAATGGTTGATTTCAAAAGTGATTACTTTACCCCGAACAGCCATTACACATTATAGTCACCAAATACAATATTACACGCGACATTTTTTCCCTTCCAACACTTGCGTCACAACTTTATAGTATACATGCAGTACGAAAAACATAAAACGGAAATAAAGAATGGCGCAGAGTTAATTAATGTGATCCGATGACGCGGTAAGAAAAGTAACTATTTAAAAAATATGGGGAAAATGTAATAATCATATTGTAAATAAAGAGCAATTGTGGCTTAAAGTCTCGTCAAAAGCAGAGACATTAGAGATGATGCAAGTTGCTCAGAGAAGCAAGAACCGGGAATCCATCTTGTTATAGTTTGTATTTATATGGTGTGGTTAAGGCGTACCTGTTGTTAAGGTTGGGTAAATCTCATGATTGTAGAGTATGCGCTGTAAATAAATAGGTTACTGTATGGTTATGCAAGATGTTCGGAAACTACCTGTCGAAATTCAAACCACGGCATATGTGGGCGAACAGAAACAAGAAACTCCAGCCACAAAATGTTCGGAAAGGCCATTTAGTACGGGTTAAATTGAAGTTGAATTTCGGCAAACGACGCCGGTCGTCCGCAGCCGTATGTATTTGCGTGCACAAGTGCTGATTACAGCTCGAGTGCGATGGAGTGATCAGGCAGGCCGCCGAGTTAAGGCCTCATCACATCGTAACAATCTGCTGTGGCCTAGTGTAAGGGACCATCCCAGTATTTGCCTGGAGTGATTTAGGGAAAGCATGGAAAACTTAAATCAGGATGGCCGGATCAACAATCGAACACAGATCCTTCCGTATGCGCGACCAGTGGTTTACCTTCGCCTATTAGTTTAATGACATGACAAGAGAAGGCACTTTTCCAAAATCATAAGGAAATTTAATGATCATAATGAAAATACTCTATGGAGTAGCTAGCAAACTTACTATACTACAAGTTTATACAAACTGTAATTTGGTATACATTTTCCCATTCCTGAGAGTTATTTAAGTTGTTAGAGAACCCCAAAATTGATAAAGTTGTCATTTTGGAAACTAATTACGGACAAGGCACGCAGTAGAATATCCTGCAAAAATTCCATTCTTCACGGATAAAAAAATATAAACATCAATATATTGCTAAAATCTTTCGTTCGAAGTGTCCGCGATAGTGTAGTGGCAAGTCTACTCTTGCTGGACGATGTCGTTGGTCGGCCGGTTTATTCTCGGGCATCTCCCGTTCCCCCCCCCCCCGGCCCCCCTGGATTCCATTGCTGCCCCATACTCACCTCGCTTCAACCTCATCCGATGTTAGAGGCCGTTCAAATCTCTCCTCTCCGCTTATTGACTTGATGTAGCTAGCAATACTCAGAGCCAAAAAAAAATCATGAGAGGCCGAAGAGAATACACTAATCAAACAAATAAGGAGAACTCGAATACAAGTTAATAGCGACATAGTGCTGTGGGATGTCCTGAGGATGAATCAGGTCATGCAAGGATGGGAGATAGTCGTGACCAGACGAATAGAGCACTCAATATACAAATTACTATACTTATTATGCTTCGCAGTTATCAAATATAGTTAAGAGGCTCGTGACTCGGAGAGAGTCTGAAGGTTTTACACGATGACCCTAACTCTGCTCGGCCTAGGACGCCCTACTGGGATTATATTTACCCTGGATTTGTCTCGTAGTCGCCTTCGTGCAGACCTCCTCGACAGTGGCAGCGGCTGGCGCCGAAGTGGGGACCACTGGCCTGGTGGTCCTCTCTGAAGTCGTCCCGTCGTTCCTTGGAATCAAGATGGCTGCGAGCCGCCGTCGCTCCAGCCTTATATAGTGCCCCGCCTGGCCTCACTACCTTCCTTGGCGGGGGGATGTTTTACAAACAGCCAGACTGGCCCGTTGAGGTCGCACCATACTGGACTCTCGAGCGTCGCCTGCCAGCCCTGGCTAATGGTGACCACGCCAAGGCCCCCCGTTCTCCATAAAATCCATGCGTCTCCGCATGATTACATTGGTCCATCTGACGATTGGAAGGTAGTGATTGAGGCCAGGCCGATGAACAGTCGGGCTGCTCTGCAGAGGAGGGTTGAACCAGGTACCATCAGTAGAGGGCGAGAGGTGCCACTAGAAGAGCTCTCTCTTGTACTCGGAAGCCGGCAGGGTATTTAATTAATTAGTGTCCAACACGCACTTATTTCACTATTTCCCTTAGGGCGCCGTCAGTCCTGAGGTTAAGATATCATTCACATTGTAAAGAGAGAAGAGCACTAGTTTGAAAATTATATTGATACAAGTAAAATCTTGTTCGTTACATACTTAACATTTAAATATGAAATTGTTGGTATTTTAAACATCGTATTCTTAATTGATAACACAAAATAAATGTTTTCTATACATATTGTACTTTGAGGTTTAAGAAAACGTAAAACGTTTCTATTTGGTACGTCTTTGACTATCCTATTTGGAGCTAAAAACATTTTAAATTTACAAAACTAAGTATTCCTGTATATACCTTTAATAGTACTTTCTTACGAAGTACTATATGGCTGGAGAATTCCATTGCTTATACTTCAACATGCTTTAAAATATCTAATTGTATATAACTTGTTAGCTCTGAGCCATTTTGTTTGAACATTATTTGCACACTTATAAAGTAATTTTCATAATTGAAATATTATCTTCATACATTTGGTAATCTTATTGTAAAGACTAGAAATATCAACATGTGTTGACAGTTCTATAAACATAATTACTAGTGAGTGAAGGCACGGTAATATTTAGCCACTAGGGTTTCATGCAATCATAGGGTGGGGAGGGAGGTCCGTTCGTCTCTGTAACTATAAAATTACCCCATAAAAGTGCAGTAGAACAATAAAATCCTCTGTGCCGACCGCGAAGGTATATGGGAAAAGGGTTTACGTGCACGATTTTAATGATACACTCTGCCATAGTGCTATTGAAAAAGAATCCAAACTTAGTATGTGGGAGAGTGAAAGTATCGACGTTATTGAAATATTGTTAAAGGTATTGTATCAGTCTTAGTTGAAAAATGTACATGAAAAATTGCGCTCTTAACCAAACAAAATGGACCACGTTTATGTTGTGGGTAAGTGAACTAGAAAATTACACTTGCAAATATACACAGGCCTGATAACTCTTGAATGCATATCAAGTTAATAATATGGCGTGATCGCCTCGCGGTAGTTTTTCGCCTTGAATGCGCTCTAGTGCTTAACCCTGAAGTAACCTACATACAGCAGTCCTGACTGCTGGCGAAACCTAGTGTTCATTGTGCTGACTGTTAGCGTGCGAGAAATTATTTGCTGGGTCAGCTAAGAGAGCGAGCTGTCTACACAGTGGTCAGCGTGTGGGCGGGCGACCGCTGTGTAGCACAGGAGCTTACTCCAGGCCTGCCGAGCTAGCTGAGGCCTTACCTGATTTGCAATATATTTGCAACATGCATAATTACATTTCAATGTTTTTCCAATCAGTTAGTAGCGCTTAAAAATATTTTTTATCCCCTCTCTGATATAAGCACTTTTTGGTTTCTAACTGACATTTTATCTGATTACCACTAATTGAGACGGCTTTTTAAAATTGATATTTTTATCAATTTACAGTGTAGCAACCCTATTGACATTAGTAAAACAATAATAAACGACGAACTGGCGTAATTAAAATGTTCTTGGGTCATGATTGAGAACACATAATTGGACATTACATTATTCTTATGTGAAACATACTGCACTGTTGGCAAGTTCGCATGCAAAGTTTTCCATTCTTTGTTAATTGTATCGTTAACCGAATAGAAGGATATGCCTTCTTTTAAGGATAGCTTTGTCGCTTCAAAGTGAGTAGTTTTAAGCCATTGGATTCGTAAGACAATATGTGCTGTAGTAGTGACGGGACTTTTTATATCGCACACTTGCGTGGCATCAATTATGGTTACTTTTTCTAGTCTAGGGCTACCCTACATCCACAGGGTACTTGTAACTCATTACAGCCTATATCTAATCTGAGGATTGTCTGGCTAAGTGATTAGTTTACACATCTTATCGCTAAATTGCCAGAGAGATTTGTTATCACATAATGTTGAGGCTGAATAGCCGTAATCTGCACTTGATTACTAGGATCACGTGTAAATCTGCAAAATTTATACATATACAACTTTTCAAGATTTTGTAACTTAATAGCCTCTTTGAAACAACTTACCTCACTAGACTCTGTGGGATGTTTAGATATGAGATACATACCCTGAAGCTGGTTCTCCTCGTCGGCCACAGCACTAGTGGTATGAGTAAACATACAATGGCAAGTCAATGTTACAAGATTCATTTTTAAACAAGTATGCCGTTTTTACAGCTCTGAAAAATTGCCAAGTGAATTTTGTGCTTTGCAGAGGCACTTGAATTTTTATCATGATCTGAGTTGGTGAAAAAGTGCATTCTGTTATGGGAACAGTATAGTAAGTTATTTTTTCGCTAACAGGAATGCTGAGCTTCAAATTCATTTGACTAATTTTTGATTCCAATTTTATCAATTATCTTGTTAGCAGTAACCTCGATACCACTTGTAACGATAAGAGATTATTTTGGCATACCTGAATATAGGTGTTCAAGCTTATTTCTTTTATGATATTATTCATCAATTCTAAAATTATGCCTACCATCATTTGACTTTGCACTTGTTGAACCCTCAATTACTCTTTCTTGATAATTAAAATCATGTGCTAAAGATTGAACTTGATTTGACATTGCATTAATTTTTAACTGAACTTGTTCTTTGATTTCTGCCACAGTGTTGACTGTGAGATTGATAGATCATTGATAGATGCCTTAACATTACTCTCGATTTCACTTATTTGTACTGCTAACATGTGTTCATTAATTAGCAACCCTTGAAAATGGCGTGCTGTCAAAATATCACAGCACCACGTCGCTACATCACCAAGGGGTTAGGGATCGTTTATTTATCTTTGGCAGGGACACTTCGGAAAGGAACTGGTTTAGAATGTTTACAGAGGTTGAATTAAAAATTTGTTTAAGTTTCTCGGCGTTTCTGCATACTGTCGAGTTTCGAGTGGCACAAGCACGTCAATGTTGGCTGGAGTCCGAGGTTCCTGCAGAGGCAAAGTAAACAGCAGCTGCATCGTTTCTTCGTATTGAATTTGCTGCGTCAGTTGGCTGAAGTAAACACCGTGGTGTCTCTTCTATAGTGGCTCTGCAGGCACCGTCGCTGCAAGGCTCCGCAAAAGTAGCGGGACGCAGTGGGCAGACCGGTACATCCTGGAGCTGGAATATCGTTGGTTCACAAGTCCTCTCCCTGTAACATAAGGGGGGGGGGGGTGTGTTACTGTCATATATTTGCAAGTTTTACATTTCGAGTGTTGACCGTCTCTATCTTATTAACGCCTCTCCTACGTATTTCTACTGCAATCGTAGAGGGACCTAGTACATTGACGATTCTGTAGGGCCCTTGGTATTTAAATTAAAACTCCTTCTGTCGGGCGTGTGATTTCACCCACACAAATTGTCCTACTTTTAGTTCGTTAGGGCGATGCTTACTGTCAAATATATGTTTCTGTTGTTGCGGGGAGGCAACCAAATTAATGCGTGCTTGCTCTCGTACCTGTTTAAGCTGTTCACGCCAATCGTTGGCGTGAGGGGGATACAAATGACTAATGACGTGCCAAGGCTGGATGGCTTCAACTCCATGCATAAGGAAGAAAAGGGCGAACTTCATACTACAGTTCACTGTCGTATTATAATTGAAAATTATATATGGGACGTACTCGTCCCAATGAGTTGGATCGTCGCTGGCACAAGAAGTTGGATATTGGGATAAAATCTTATTAACTTGCTCCGTCAAACCATTGCAAGCTGTATTATACGCCGTGGTTTGTAATTTCTTGATTTGTAAATTATGAAAGAGTTCTGTCACCAACTCATTATTAAATGAAGTCCCTCCGTCCGTAAGGATGGATTTCGGGCAACCAAATTCTTAAATGACGTCTTTACATAATTCGCACAAGTTACGGCATCAATCGTTGGTACGGGATGGGCGACAGCATAGCAAGTGGCAAACTCTGTCATGACTAATACATATTTATTACCGAGGGCTGACGTCTGTAGCGGCCCTTTCACGTCAAGACCCCATGACTGTAAGAGAGGGGGAGGCGGGATGGGAGTCATCTGACCTATATGCTTCTGATTGGACGCTTTAATACGCTGACATGTGGGAAAGTTCTTTACATACTCTTTAACATCTTTGTTCATCGTATCCCGATAATAATCTGTTTTACTTTTCTCCAGCGTCTTAAACTGACCAAAATGCCCCCGCCTAACAGGGCGTCGTGATGGGCTGTTATAATTTCAGGGACATAATATCGCGGTAAAAGTGTCAATTTATGCTCACCGGACGGGGTATGTTGCTTCATGTAATTTTAGCAGTTTCTGGAAATGGCGTACCAACTAGCAATGCGGCGATATTTGGGAGTAGCATTGTCCGGGTCCGTTACAGCTATCTTTAACTGTTGAATATATTGGGCGTCTGCATATTCGGCTAAAAATGGCGATGTCGGCTGGTCAGTGATCAGTAATATTAATAGGTAAGTATCGTCATCGACTTTGATATATTCCTGCTCATGGATATAATTAGGTAGATAGAAAACGATCTCATTGTTCCCAGAATTTATAAGTGTACAACAATGCAATCTAGAGCCAAGATATGTGGTAGATATCTTGTGTGGATTATTTTGCTGAATAATTTCCATGCTGATATAGTGTATTGTTGTGTCCGTTTTTTGCGATTGCGTGCATTGGCAAATATTCTTCATTAATGATTGATTTAGCGACTCGTGCTATGTCTGTAGTGTGGAAATAGGGTTTGATCAATCGTTTACTGTTGGCCCAGTTGTTAGTAATGCATTTAGCTATGGAGATTTTTATTTTGGTATCTTTTGTAGAATCTTGAAATAGAGATTCAGCTAATGCTGTGTAAAATGACGGACATTGCAGGAACTGGCATTTTACCTGGTGAGTGACGTTGTTGGCAGTAACAGGTGCAGTGTCAGCTATCCCTACTGTAGGTATACGACTCAGGACATTTGCAGGGGTATTTAATTTTTCCTTTTACTTTTTGGCCTCGAAGTCGTATTTGGTTAAAGCAAAGGCAATTTTCTGAATCCTTATATTATGTTCGGTCATGGAGTTCCAAAATCTTAAACTTGCATGGTCCGTTTCTATAACAAATTTACGTCCGTAAAGACACTGCTTAAAATAAATAACGAAGTATTTAATGGTCGATAATTCTCTTTCCGTCGCTGACCATTTCTGTTCATTTAAGGACAACTTCTTTAAGGCGAAGGCTATTATGTTGCGCTCATGGGGTTTTCTTGTAATAGCACAGCGCCTATAGCGGTTTGTTATGCGTCACACGTAAGTATTGTTTGCCTGCTATTATCAAATTTAGCTAATATGGGCGGGTTACTTAATGCTGTTTTCAACTTTTTAAATGCGGGTGGTTCCTTTTCGCCCCATATAAATGGCGTTGTCTCCTTAGTTTCGTTAGCGGTTATGCTAACTGGGCATAATTAAGTATGTAGCGCCTTGAGTAGGACGTAAGGCCTAGAAACGCCCGAATTTGTTTAACATTTTTTAGTTGCTCGTGACTCGGAGAGAGTCTGAAGGTTTTACACGATGACCCTAACTCTGCTCGACCTAGGACGCCCTACTGGGATTATATTTACCCTGGATTTGTTTCGTAGTCGCCTTCGTGCAGACCTACTCGACAGTGGCAGCGGCTGGCGCCGAAGTGGGGACCACTGGCCTGGTGGTCCTCTCTGAAGTCGTCCCGTCGTTCCTTGGAATCAAGATGGCCGCGAGCCGCCGTCGCTCCACCCTTATATAGTGCCCCGCCTGGCCTCACTACCTTCCTTGGCGGGGGATGTTTTACAAACAGCCAGGCTGGCCCGTCGAGGTCGCACCATCCTGGACTGTCGAGCGTCGCATGCCAGCCTTGGCTAATGTTGACCACACCAATAATTATACCGAGAAAAACCGTCTCACTTGAGTTAAAGTTATAAATATGGTGGCACTTTTATACTGAAATATTAATCAAGCAAACGTTAATTATTTATGATACACAATTTACATCTGGGATACAATCCACCTGCTACAAATTCCAACTCCATATTATCACAAAACGTACAAAAATTGACTACTCTGTGGCAATAAACCTCACACTGACATGCAGATAATTTTTTAAGTGTTCGTCCCGAAAATAACAGGAATAAATGCAAGTTACGCCCAATTTATGAAAACTTTTGTTGCGAACACACCCGGCACGTTTTGTTTGGAACAAATATTTCCTTAGTTGAAAAATTTTCTTTTCTTGCCAGATTGTAACGTTCGGATACTCAATTCAACATGTTAACTGATTCCACAGGATTATTATATTATACTTTTTTTTTTCCTGAATTAACAGGAAGTGCCTGAAAATTCTAGTTTCAGTTAACAGGAGTAATTATATTATAGTATGATGAGTCTTTTCTTCAAAATTAACCAGAGTTTCACTATTATTTTAAGCAGTTAAAGTGATATTTAACATTTTTTTAATTTCGTTATCTGAAAGAGCTTTTGAAAAGCATCTCCTTAATGCAGTTATTAGTTGTCAAATCATTATAGCTTTCAAAATATAACACTCAAAAGTTTTAATTTCCCGAATTCTGCAGCATACTAGGCTTTGTTCCTAGATTTTTTTTTCCAATCGAATTGTTTTTAATGCTTTCTGTATTGTGTAGAGAACATATTTATTCAGTATGAGTGCGCTTTATAAGCAGGCGAGTCAGTATTGGCACTTTGAATTTTGTTGAAAATATGGGTCAGACTTCTCGTAGATATATTTTTGTTTATTCAAGCGAAACTGTTAACATTCATTTAATAAATAGTTTAAACCGTAAACCGTAGAGGAAAAGTTGTTATTCCTTTCGTAGCTTGTAACACAAATACAGTATGCCCGCTTAGACTCTAATTCTACACTTTGAACGTGCTTATAACACTCTTATGTCGGAAATTTAGTGCTTTATTTTAAAAACGAGTCGACACAGACGTATGAATGGCTACTTTCGTCAGACTTTAGTTACAAAAAATTACGAACTCTGCAGTTCCTTCAAGACGCACTGGCAGCAGGCTACAGATGTCGCCATTAGTTAAGATACTTTTGAAATAAACTTTTGGAAAATATCTCTGACGTGTACTGTAAATACATACTATGTTAAGAACACGTGTCACCTGCCATATCGAATTTCTTATTTATTTGTTCCTGTTCAAATTCAGGAGGATTTATTGAAAAAATATATACAATAGAAGCTTAGCTAACTACATCACACGTTACAAATATAATATGTGAACTACTAACGCATATTTATGCATTGTTACTTGCAACGCCCTTGCCCCCAAGGGCGTAACAAGATGGACAAAAGGTCCCGAAAATCAAAACTCCCTAAGGAGAAACAAATCCTCATAAAGCAGAGCAAAACTGTAACAAATCTCTGAAATAACACTTATACTTAAAACAAAATGGTGATATCTTATAACCAGTAAAATTCATGAGTGGTTTCAAAATAATTATTTTCATTTCTTTTGTTTTCGTTTCATTAAAGGTGTGATTAATATTTGGTAGACATGTTTTCATAATTCATATAATTTCTCATAAGCATCAAGGTGCGGACATTGGGCAACAATTAAAAATAATAAATTTGTATAGCCACAAGGCCTCTTCAATGTGTGTGTTGTGTGTGTGTGTGTGTGTGTGTGTGTGTGTGTATATATATATATATATATATATATATATATATATATATATATATATATATATATACACCAACAGCAGATCACAAAAATATTGCTAAAGTATTTTATATGAACAAGTGTATATTATACTGCTGCCCTAGAATAAAGTTCCTCCAAAATTAAAGGCGGCAAGATATTTCTTTACTATCAATTATAAATATTATTAATAACTTTCTCTATCATAGAATACATAACATATTTGTTTATTCTTATAGGTCATCTAAATTTTACCAGTAGCCAGAATGTTCAAAATTAAAAAGTTTTATTCTGAACTCAAATCCAGTAACAATATTCTTTTTCTTTGATTTTAAATGAGCACCAATTTTGGTGTACGAGTTTTACTTAAATTATTTTACAACCTTTTTAATGAAAAATATATGACTTTACAAGAATTACGAGGCCAACCAAACATAATGCCTCCCAAAGTTTTACAGTACAAAATCTAGCAATAAATAGCAATTCACTTAGTTTCAAATCTTATCTGGATTAAAATTCATTAAAATTGTAATGATATGTAAAATTCCCTAGGGAATCATACACAAATTGCCCATGCTTTAAACTTGGCTTTTGGCTAGCAACCACATTAAGACTAAAATTGGAAAATATTAAATTTTGTTGCCAATTATTTCCTCGATTTAGAATAAAATATCACATCCTTTTGTCATCTTGGCACCAATCACATATCCAGGACACCAAGTGTGCCTGCTACGAGTGCCATAAGGGCTATGCTGAAACTCTTATTTCTCATTACTTAACTGGTGGCATGGCGACGCCTTCTGGAGCAGTGGCAGAATCCGACCCCAAGCCAGAATTGCACCCTCATTTTATACAATTCACAAAAACAATATCCCTAGGAGGGGTTTACAAAATGAACAGCCAATAGAATTATACAAAGCCATGTAGGGCAAAAGTCCATTGAAGGAGCATTACTACTTATAGGGTTTCATTAATTAAAGTCCAAAAGTTTTCGTTGGAGCACACATATCACCAAATATGGGCCGCCCACTTGCTCACACGTCGCAACACGCCTGGCGATGCGCCAGACTGTAGGAAGTGAGGTCACAGGTGTGGGAAACCTCACGCGCCCGCTGGTTGGTCAGTTGGACATGACGACAGCCTCCTAGTTCCTCGTAGCGCCGCACGCCTGAGCGCCCCAGTGACCGGGCAGCCGGGCGCCCACACTACAAGGTGGGAATGAGCAGGTGAACAGTCACTATTCCAGGTTGCTGCGGAATCGCTGTCAAATTACTGTAGCCCAGTCCGGGCTATGCCGACACAAGATACAAACAGTTGATATTGTGGTAAAACTACAACTTTTCGCCAATTTCGGGCAGGTAGAAAAGTTGCAAATTTGTCGCGATGGAAAATATATTTTGTAAGCAAACTCCATGCTCACAAGGTCGTTAAATTTTTGGGTGAGGCGGTGTCACACAATATTTAACTAAATAAAACATTTTATGTATAGTTAATACAGTATCACCTTTTAAAGACATCGAAGAAAACCTATTAACAACTGGGTACAAAAATTTTCATAATTAGATGTATAATTCGGGTCCTGTTGCAGCATGATTTTTCTAATTATTTTAACTAAAAATATAACATAAAATAGCATCAATTTTTACTTGCTACGAACTTGTAACTAAAGTACAGGAAAATATTAAAAACTCAAGATCTGAAATTTAATGAAAAACCCCTAGAAATCGTTTTCAAGCAGTTTTTTTTCACATTGCTAGAAAGAACAGTTTTTTGTTAAAAATAACAGCAATATTCATTGAAAAACAAGCAATTTAATCCTAAAATCACACAAATTTTGCAATATTTCACCAAAGGGGCATGCTGAAATTTTGATGCTATAAAAACAAGCAATTTACACTAAAAGAACACGAAAAATAGCCTTAACTATTGAGGCACGCGTCTCATAAAGCTATGATCCTCCACTTCCGTTATGCATGACCACTTCGACACCAGGGCGACGAGGAAGACAAATATGTGCAGCGCGAGACCTATAGCCAGCATAAAACAAACTTTTTATATGAAGAATATGTGTGTTTCTATTTATCCATAATTATTAATATCATTTACTTAGTGGCTTTAGTTACTCAAATGATACACGCACGTGATGGTCTGCGACGAAAAGCCTGCCCCAGCAGGCCTACGTACGTGCGACAGCAAGGTGTCGCCCAGCAATCAGCTGCGGCGCGCACCCGAGGTAGACTGCCCGTTGAGTGTAGGGGATAGTTTGATCCGCCCGCTCCAGACCGCGCTGCAGTCGCGGCGGTTGTGTGGCCGGATGGTTAACCAAGTGGTATGGAACTGTGGCGCCGGAGTGGCTGTTCACTAATAATTTGGAATTGTATAGAAGCTTTCCTAGAGTTTCTCGGGCTCTGATTGGCCGGACTCTCGTTGCTCCGTCCCTAGGAGGGGTAAACGTTTTGTATATAACGCCAGGAGTTTTGTCGTGTGGGCAGAGACCAGCACTCCTGTACATTAAGCTCACAGTTAAGTACAAAAATAATATCGTAACAGAAATAATATTTCTGGCCCCTCTGGCCATTGTCAGGATGACTATATTTGCGTCATGGCATGGCGTATCCCAAGACAGAAAATTTCTGTATGAACTATAGGTTCATTAAAGTTATCATTCATGTTCTTAAAGACAGCTGAAAATTCTTAAAGTGTAATAAAATGGGAAAATTAGAGTCATTTGTGTCTTTGTTTGACTTTACTAAAATATTGACTCTATTGTCAATGTCAGTACTCTGAGTACAGTACTAAAGAGTACGCTTACATTAGGAGTTAGGAAATACTCCAATTTTAGACTTTGTATCTAGCCAGTATTAAAGAAAAATGTTTAAGTACTAAGAAAATTGCTAAGAAAATGCTAAACATGAAAATATAGCTGTGTGGGCTTTTAAAAGGAGTTGAGAGCATGTTTTTATATCTGTTCTGAAAGCGACATCGCCCAGGCATTTTTTTATCTGTAATATTTTATGATAATACCCTTAAACATGGAGTGGGAGTACAGTAGTTGCATGGATTTGTGTTAAGTGACACAAGAGAGACATAATATTTAACTTGGAATTGTTTCAAGCACCACTTGTATGTGGAATTCCAGCACAGTTTTAAATGGTAATGTGTATTTTATATTTGAAAATGGTACCGTTGTATAAATTTCTGAGCCCATCTGATATTTAATCAGTGTAAATTTTTTTGGAAGACTGGAATATAGAAAAATAATAAATGATGAATATTTGCCATAATCCTGTGTAAACTTTGAAACATTTATACAAATAAATCATATATGTTATGCCAAGGAAGTCATGTGTTTGTCTGTCTTTTTAACCAGAAATATTTAAATAGATTTGATATTTTCTTATCCTCTCGTGGATTGGTTCTTGAAGGGCTGTGTATACGTTCCTGCTTGCCGCTCCCTTGGAAGGGCGTCGCAAGGCTGCCCTGAATTCTGCTATTTTCTATTTTTTTTTCTTCTGATTTCTGGTTGTCATTTCTGTAAAGTTGCAAAAACACATGACTTGTTTCGCGTCTAAGAAAATAGTTTGAAAACATCAAAACTCTGGACAGTGGTTTAGGACGTCGTCCTTTTTTGTTTATGTTGCATTGTTTTTAATTTTAACAATGGCGACAGTATGGATACAAAAACTATTCAATCCGGCTCTAGCGCAGTTGCTATCGGAGCCTGGGGAGACCGTGGATGAGTCAGGAGGCATCACCGAACTAAGGATAAGAACGCAGGGCCTGGTACGAAGTAGTAATGAAGGGGAAAACAGCGCGGCTGCAGCAGTGAGTGAGTCAAACCTAGTCCTTATGTCATTGAGACATGTTCCGTCTGAACTGCCTGCTAAATTACCTAGGTTGGAGGATTTGAAACTTGGGTTAGTAGCAAAATTTTTTTGTAGCATTAAGATCAATTATCTCCTTAAATTTTTGCTCAAAGGCAGTTATATACGCAGCCGTGACATTTATGGTACCGGATGATTTACAACAAATTTTCTGTCAGGCTAGAGAGGAAAATTGGGGGATTGAGACATTAATAAAAACATGTGCCTTCCAGGTTCCGAGTGACTTATCAGTCATGAAAATGTGGATTTAATTAATAGATAGGAAACAACTACTCTCACAGAGTATGCAAAATTTTATGCAAGAAATAATGGGGTTAATAGGGGTTTTTTGTTACCCTTTTGAAGAAGATTATTTTACTCAAATAATGTTTTACAATTTACATATCAAAAAACAGCCGATTGTTTGTCTTTTCCGAAAAATCCACTGATTTGAAACAGCTCTTATCGTTAGTAACTATAGTAGAGCAGATCTTGCCGGATTATATTTTTGATTCTGGGAGTGAGCAGAAAATTGGGAGGAAGGAAGATGGAAAACGGGGAATAACAAAGTATTGCATTATTTGTGGAAAAATGAATCATGTAGTCAAAAGATGTTTTCATATGAAAGCAGTTTTTTCTGTAACCTATGAAGATACCGCCAGTAATGATAAAACACGAACTCGTACCTAGTATACTCAGACTGGTAATGTGAAAATGGTTGCCGAATGTAAGACACAGGAAATTATTTGTAATTTTTGCAAGCAAAGGGGACATATGAAGGCTAAGTGCCCCCTAGAGGGTACAGGCAGTTGGGAGTCATTCAATAAATAGTTCTAGTTTTGAACGTAAATATGGGTTGCTGTCCGTTCCACTTATTATTTCCGATCAAGTGATTGTAGCAGCTTTATTGGATTCAGGGGCCACTTGTTCTTTGATTAGTCACGATTTTTGCACTTACCTTTTGAGAAATATGCCCAAGGAGCTCATTCAAGTTCAGGAAAGAGAAGAAGTTGGGTCCTCTCTAGCAAATGGTGGTGTGATGAATTCCCGCGGTGTTGCTATTTTTCAAATCAAAATTGAAATATTTTCTTGGAAATATGGATTTAGAATTCTCCCAGGTTTGAGTCATGAATTGCTATTAGGCATAGATTTTCTGGAGAAAACACAAGCGTGTATCGATATTACCAAAAGAGAACTAGGTTTTGCTTTATGTAACAGTCAACCAGTGTCAATTCTTTCAAAGAGATTTAATTGTCAAATTATAAACGTTCGCCCTTCTGATTCGGGTCAGAATAATCAGTTAGCTCAGTTGCAGGATGAGTTCGTGGTTGTGGCTACCACGAAATGAGGGTATTACAATCAAAATCATATTGTGTTGCTGGTAAAGGATGATGAGCCTGTTTCTTATGTGCCCTATCGAGTCTCTCCTCAAAAATAAAAAAAAATAAAAAATATTATTCAAGACTTGCAAAAGGAAAAAATTGTAGAGCCATCTGTAAGTATGTATTCTAGTCCAGTGTTTTTGTTGCCGAAACGGACTCAGGGACAGTATCATGTAATTTGCGAATATCGCAAAGTTAATAAAAAATATATATGTAGACCCCTATCCATTACCCACTATCGAATCGGTATTTCAGAATGTAGGACAAGCGAAGTACTTTTCAGTATTTGATTTGAATTCTACATTCCTTCAGTGTGATTCTTGGGAATTTCTGCCTTTGTAACACCTTAAGGGTAGTATCAGTGGTGTAGATTGCCCATGGGCGTAAATTGTGAATCACAAGCCATGTCAAGGGTTTTATATCAAGTTCTAGGAGAGTTTCAATACAACTTCCTGTTTACCTATATAGATGACGTATGTGTCTACACTAACACATTCGAGGAGCAAATGAAACATCTGAGGCTTTTTTTATCTCCCCTAAGGGGAACTGGTCTCACAGTAAACCCTGGTAAAGTTACCTGGGCATCCATTTTTGTAAGATACTTAGGATTTGTTATCTCTGACGGGAAGTTGATCATGGATCCAATCAATTATAATCTTTCCTGTGCCTAAGAACCTGAAGGGGGTTAGGAAATTTTTAGGGATGGTTGGATTTTATTCTAAGTTTATTCCCGTTTTTGCTCACATGTCTGATCCTTTGAAAGCCTTAAAACCTAAAGGAGTAGATTTTGTTTGGGGAGCTTACCAGGACCATGCCTTTTGCCAGCTAAAGGAGAAATTGTCAACGCCCCCTGTTTTGCAGTTGCCTCAGTTTGGCTAACCTTTTGTTTTGCGAGTTGATGGTAGTTCAGAGGTTTTATGAGCAATACTTTGCCAACGGGATAATGATCAACTGGTTCCCATTGCATATACTAGTAGACTGCTTACTGTTGCTGAGCAGACATTCTCGGCACACGAGAAGGAAATACTCGCGGCCATTGTTGGCATGGAAAAATTCAAAAAAGAAATAGCTGTTAAATTGCAAATTTTAAGCAAATCAGTTTTGAATTATTGTGACACACTTGTTAACACGAAAGTTGAAAAATGTAAGGAAGAAAAGTCTAATATATTTTATGTCTGCAAAGTGGAATGAAATTAATATTTTTCACCTAGATAATAATCAAATTTTCTTTGCTTTTGTGATGGATTGTACTATTTATAAAATAACTACTGATGATGATGATGTGACTGTTATTTAGGGGGCTACAAAAATATATTACAGTAAGCCTTTTGATGTTAACATGAGCAATAATTTATCTTTTAAAGTAAAAAAAATAAAACATCTCATCATATTGATGTTCAGGTTATAATAATAGGAATATTCGTGAAATATAAAGATGAACTATTCTATCTACTTCGACGACCGCAGCAGGATCTTCCAGCAACAGGAGAAATATTATCTACACGGTTTTCCTTGCCGGCAGCAACAGCGAACTCTCACTGCAACACAAAGTGTTATAACAATTGCGTCGCTATCTCCTCATGCAGCTGCGAACTCAATTGCAGCTTACAGCTCTTGGAGAGTTTTAATCAGCCTGTTCCTCACCCTGTCGCGTGGCTCAAGAGGCAGGGTGCTTGGTTTGAAATGCGAAGGTTGGGGGTTCTATCCCCCGGTACTGAACAGATGATTTAATATTGTGGATATGTGGGCCCCATATTCGCAATATTAGATTATTACCAAACATTCGAAATTTGAGCAAAATAGGTACCGAGCACAAAAAAAATCTCCATCTCCTCATAAAAAATTTGTGAAAATGAAGCGGTGAGGAGATGGGGATTTCTTCATGGGAGTTTTGCTATTTTTAAAAATAATAGGTGAAATGTGTGTTGAGCGAATGACAAACGAACCATGAATGAACGCCAAAAAAAAAAAAAATTGTGTATGTTGTGTTTGGAATAATTAATTAAATAAAAATATTTTATTTCACAAAATATTTAAATTCACCAAACATCTGTTTAATTAATCCAAGAGTTATGCGAGCTATCAAAACCTAATAATTGTATATACATTTTATTATATTTAGTTTTTAAAACTTTTTCAACCAAATATTCATCAGGATAGTTTGTTTTCATAATTTTGTATTCATAAATACTGCCTTTTATTTCATCTCCATAGATATCTTTCAGAATGTAAGTAAGTACATAATTATTTAAAACCTTAACAATGGTAAATAATTCCGTTGTCCAATTAGCTGTGAAAACCTTTTCAAAGATTCGTTTACTCTTACTCACGCGGACAATATCACCAACTTTGTATTTCGGTTTAGTAATCATGTGTGCAAAATTTGTTTGCATTAAAATTTTTTCGTATTTTTCATTGACTTAAATTGGTTTCATGCTAATGTTATTGTGCTTTGTATTGTTGCATTATTTCACTAAATCATCGAATATATTTACCCATTTGTAATTGACATTCAAAGCAAATTTATTCCACATGTTATTCTTCATAGTACGATTAAATCTTTCTACACAACTAGCTTTTAGTTCGCTGAATGTAGAATAATTATTGATGTTATAGTTTTGCATAATTCCCTTGAATATTTTATTATAAAATTCTAAGCCTGAGTCGTTTTGAATATTAAGTGGTTTTCTTTTAAATAATGTATATTCTAAAGCAATTGCTACATTCTTGGTTGTTTTATCTTTAATTGGTATAGCAAATGCTTATTTTGAGAAAACATCAATAATTGTCATAATATGTTAGTATCCATTATTTACATGTGATATGCCTTTCAAATTATCAGTATCCGTCTCAACAAGATCGATTTGCCATAAATCATCAATACTATACAAAATTAGATTTCTTCTGGTGAAATTTTTTCATGCATGTTTATATAATTCATTAATTATACCTTCTCTTGCATTGGGCATTTTTTTAAATATTGATTATTTAGAATTATATACTGAGAATATAATTTTCTGAACTAATCGCCCATTTTTAATATATATATATATATATATATATATATATATATATATACACACATACATACACTCGTATTCAATTCACAAGAGAGAGATAGAGAGAGAGAGAGAGAGAGAGAGAGAGAGAGAGAGAGAGAAGAGAGAGAGAGTTAAAGTATAAAATCTTTTATTTGAGTTTGATACTTCTCATTGTCCATTTTCTACTGATATCTATTGTGATAAAACCATATTCTTGATCTCAACATTTTGCACAGATCTCTATAAATTTTTCATAAAACATATCGCCACCGACAAAATCGTTATAAATATGTCTTATGTTTATGTCATCTTGTCTAAAGATACATAGAAAGTTCGTGTTATCTCTCACAAGTTGTTTTGGTACTTTCGTATATGTTTGTGCTAAATAAAAAAACATCAATATTTTTGTGCTGACGTCTAGTAAAGTACTCGCAGATGACATTTTGACCATCGAAAATTACATCATCAAATACAATTAGAGATTCATCTTCACACTGATCTAAATGGACCATTTCCTCAGTATTATTTTTAATACTATATGTCATTTTTTCTTTTCTGTTAAGATTTTTGGATAATATATTAAAATAATTTTGTAACTCAATATATTTTGGTTGATTTAAACTTTTTGAACTGACATACACTTTATAAAAATTTAGCTATCTTAATTTATAAATAAAATTGGTAATTTGGCACATTTCTCAGTCCTGCAATCGCTCCCCTAATATCATCAGGCAATAATTCACCATTCTTTTTATTCTTAGAGTTTTCTTCAGAAATCAAAACACCGACACCCCAATTAACTTAGCATAACATAGGCTGCTTTGGCTGCTGCTTTTTCATTTAATAACAGTAATTTTTGTAATAAATGTATAATAACTTATTCAAGTTAACAAATAATAATTCTGCACTGAAGAAGAAGCTTCATTATGATATCATCCAATGTGAAAAATGGATTGCATTAGTCAGTTTTCATACAAATTTTTTGACTCCGAATATAAACAATAATACTGTTACAATTTCTCTCTCTAGAAATTAAGTGGGCTATACCAAGTTCGTTAAGGGATGGAGATCTTAATCAAATAAAAGCATTAATTATCATTTTCTTATTTTATTTACAATTATTACAGAAAAATTCTCTGAACTCAAAATCTCACAATAAATGGATATCACTAACTGTTAAAAATTTACACAAATTAATAAAACTTATAATTACCACAAAGAAATCAATGAAATTAAATAATTTAAGATCAGTCCCAATATATGGTGTATCAACCTGTTCAGATATTCTGTAAAATATGTAGCCAAATTGACAGTTCGAATATTTACAATAGTCAGTTTTACACTTCCATTCAGTCCCACCTCAGTTCAGTCCATGTCCCACCAGTGGCAATGTTCCACAGTCTTTCAAGCGCCCTCGCGCACAGTAGGCCTCACTCGTCTGTTTCATACCCTCTCGTCCACAAGTAAGATGCCGAGCAGCGCGACAGCCCGACGGGTCACTGTCCATTATTCACGGGTTTCCCAGAAAAAGGGATTCAGGAGGCCACTAGTGCATCGTTCCAGGAAGAGGGCAGGGCAAAGTGGGTTTCCGACCACGGTGCAGGGCAGTTGAGTCGGCGCCAGCTGCATCATGTAACAATACTATAACAACAATTGAAGAATTAAGTCCTGTTTTTGATAAAAATGAAGTTACAATTATTCCTAGAGGCCAATACAATATTGAATCATTGAAAGAAACTATAAATTCAAATGATCCATTTTAAACAAACAACATTGAACTAACAGCAGATAATGTGAAAAATAGAATATCTATGAAATCTAAGTCTGACATTAAATTTGACGATCGATTTTGTGATATTCTTGGTTTTGAAAGAAATATTCTTATTGAAAAAGACCAAATTGTTGTAGGTATTAAGTTACCTAATTTTAGCCCATTAAAAAAAATAAATGTTCATTGTAATTTATCATATGGCATGTTCATAAAATATGATGAATCCAACCATTTAGAAAATGATATAATTGCTAGTTTTCCACCAAAAGCTATGTTTGGCTTTGAAGATTATATTAGCTATGAGCCCCTATATCTGATTTTTTATAGAATAAACAATGAACGCTTTAATCACATTGGTTTAGAAATTAGAGACAAAAATTGCAGACTGACTGGTTCTGATATTGATATTGTTTTGGAGATTAAAGGAGTTAAAAATATTATACTGTTTTATTAGAAAAATGAATGAAAATTATATGTTTTAATATCCATATGGCACTGTATCGATTTTATTTTCTAGTACAATTAATTTGTTATAACAAGGGCTTAATGCAACTTTATTAACTTCTACTGTATATATTTCATACTTTTCGCTTCTTATTAGATTCATTGTTCTATATTGTATTTTCTCTTAAAACAAACTGTTCTTATAGTTCTAAGATGCCAATCGCTTGTTAACATCACCTGTCATTACTTCTTTCGATTTTTATTTCCTTTAACTTCAACCTTATAAGCATACATTTTTGATCGTAAACCAACAAATTCTTTCAATATTTTACCAATACATAGCTTTCATTTTTCCTAAAACTTTTTTATTTATTTTAGGCATGTTATAAACATTGTCATTTGGATAATCACTTGCATCAAATTTTTCTATCATCAACTTCATATCTTCGTAAAAATCTTCCGTTTTTATGTTATAAATGTACGAATTTTTATCTTGATAACATAATTCAATGTTATCACCATATTTTGGTATTATTATGTTATAATGAAAATTATACATAAATTCTTTCGATATATCTAAACTTGACATTCCCACATAAATAGGCCTATTAAAATTTACATTTGTTTTATTCATATGTATGGCAGCAATATTCTCATTAAATATAGTACTTCTTTTGAAATTTGGTTTAGCTACTAATTTTTCACATTTTTCTGCATCTGATATTAGTTTTATATCAACTCTGTTTCTTATATTTTCCATTGTTTTACGAAACACAGAATTATTCATCAACTTATAAAAATCTTTTTCAAAGTAGTTTTTAGCATTAGTTCTCATCTCTGTATTCAAATCTATATATTTCTTCAGCCAATCAGACTGATCAAACATAAATATCCTATGTATTTTAGTAAGTTTTAAACCATTATTTAGACACTGTTTTAAATTACGATAGTGAATTACATATTTTTCTTTATTATATAAAATTGTTAATAATTTAGATTGATTTGTTCCTGGAACTACCTTATTTTCTGGACAAACTGGTAGATATTTATGTAAATTATGCAGTTCTTGTGGATATTCTAATTCAACATCTAATATAATTAATCATACTCAGAATCATCCTCCAATTCTAATATTTTTTACTCCAGTAATTTAAATAAAACAATATATAACAAACCCAGTCGAAACCGCCATATGGTAAATATTGTGACATTGCCCAACCATATAAATTATTTGCATCGAGATACGCTAAATAGTTGGTCTGTTGATTTGGATTAAAATCTTCTAAATATTTATTATTAGCTTTAACATATCGCTTACAAAATTGTGATATTCTACCTCTAATTAATTTTTTAATCATTAATATCATATCATAGTTATGTAATAATTCTAGCGGTTGATAAGTAATTTTTAACATTGCATCCCAATATAATCCTGGTGCAGTAGAATACCACGCAGGATCTAAACCATATGTATTTGTACATGTATTTCTGAAATTTTCAAATATATGTGCTAATAGTAATAAATGACTTTTTAAATATAAATTGTGATATTCGCAAAGGTTTTAATATTTAATTGGTCCCATACACGTTTTGCATGCTCAAAATCAGCATCAGTTGTGTCAGTATCATTAAAATTTATTGTAAAATTCGCTTTCTGATGGAAGTTCAGTTTCTTCGACTTTCTTCCAACTATCCATATGATCATATCATGATAATAACTTAATCAACTTGTTCTTCTGAGAAATGCTTTTGTGTAAGTTTCATTTGTTGCTTGGTTAAATTAGATGATAATTAAGCTAAACACTGACCATAATTTTAAATGTGTTATAAATTACATTTTTAAATTTTCTGTTGTAGTGAAAAGGAAAAAAAAGGGGGGGCAGTGTTAGTGTTGTTGGGACAAATAAATACAGAAGTGTTGTGACCCAAGCCCTAGCCAACATTACTTTCCCAGAACACATACAAACTTACCAATTTATATTTAGTGGTGTACAAGTGTTCCGAGTGCCCAAGAGTGATCGAAATTAGTACAGGTAAAGATAAACCAAACACTTATTTCGTCTCCCACAAGTCCTTGGCGCCAGGCACCTATCTCATAGTAGTATGAGTTGGAAATCCAGTATGCTTGTCTATGTATGTAGGTCATGAGCAAACCTTAATTGCTGAGAGGTTACTGACTATATCAGTCAGTATATAGAGCATGAAAGGCACTGGTTGATGGAAATTACTTCATTAAAAATTCCCATGCATTTGTAAAAACAACTGGTCACAGGATATCCAGTTCGAGTGCATAAATTAAATCGTTACTCCTGTATTTCTGACCATTTCTAAGAAACACATCATCATCTAGAGTAAGTTTACCAATCAATCTATAATGAATAGATTCAAATGACCTTTGGTGATTCCATTTACTAAATCTCAAAACAAAGCACATGGAAATATCATACATGAGACCCTTCAAATTTCAATGGTTGACACATAGCATAAAAAACAAAATTAAACATTGACCCTAGTGTTGCAACTTGCAACTCTTTAACCAGCAAAAATTCAGCATTAAGAGAAGTCGCATATAAAATAGACCATTTTATGCAAACATAGCATGGAACAGCCCTCAAATAAGATACAAGACAAAATTATCAATCAGAATATGGCACAAATTAAGTAAGACACATTGCAGTCAATAAACAAGAAACACAGGCCCAAGAAACATAGCCACAAGGAAAATAGACACTAGCAATCATCAAATAAGAAACATGGGCACAAATCAATTGTAGTGCATTGTGACAAATCGAAGAAAATACTGCAGAAATAACATATCAAGTTTAACTACCAGAAAATATACCCTAATAACACTAGAGAAAACAACAGAACTAGGGATCTGCTCTGAGTAGACACCAAACTTTCATTTCAGTGTATAGGATTTCGATGTGGGGCATTAAGCATTGCAACAAAACTAAAAAAGAATAGTAAATTCATCTTAAGCTCAGACTGCATCTCTCTCACTTTAGCAAGGGCAAGAACTCAAATCTCTAATAAACTTTCTATGTAACAGTTCTCATTGCACAGGGATTAGCCAACAAAATGAATTATCTTTAATGGGCTTCTGGGGTATTCCAAAACAAATTAAGCACTCGGACATATTCTCTTGACTTTATGTGTTGCAACATTAATACGTCCAAATTTCTTGAAACCGCATTTTAAATTCATTTTAGCCACTCAGATGCAGTTCATACATGAAACGAACTTACTTATCATCGTCGACTTTGTGCAACGTCTCTGGCAAATTAACAAGCACCATGGACACGGGCATCTCGATGATACCCATGTATCATCATCGAGCAGGAAGCACAGCGTTCTTGGCGTCGGCCTTCATTTCACACATCATTTGATACATCTTGGCCTAGCCTGTGAGGTGCTAAACGCAGGAAGTCACAGGACTCATACTTACATACCGAAAAATCACATATTTAAGCTAAATAAGGTGTCAATACTTGACACTTTCCTAGTAGAACTAGGAAGCAAAAACGACGTCCGTGCTTTTCCATGGCTGCTAGAGGAAGAAGGGCGAATTCAGGGCCACACACTCACACCACGCGCGATTGCGGAAACCCCACATTGCATTGTTATCAGCTCAACCGAGATTGGCTGATAACAATCCAATTTGAATTCGGTTCCTTCCCAGGCCTAGCGCATACAGTGCGTGTTCCTAAAACCCAAGTAAACAAATCAATGTGTACGGCATAAATATGCCGATAATATAGAGAAAATTAAATATTCCAATAATAAAAGTCATATTAATATCCATACAAAAGAGAACACGTGTCACAGTCTCTGTTCAGTTCAGAAAAGAAAATAAACATTTAGGCGTAAATATTTTGGTTTGCCACAGGTCTCCAGCGTAAATAAACAAATCTACGTCATTTCCAGCATGCTTAACCTTTAAATGAGAATCTGTAGTGACGAATCACTACAATGTGTTTTTCCTAAAAGTGATCAACTTTTCTTCATTATTTGCAATTAAATCAATATTGTCACCATAGCCTAACTCTTCAATTAATAAATACGCATTTTGCAACTTGTGGAAATAAATTGGTACAAAGTTGGGTAATTTTAATTGTAGATTACAATTATTACACACTGCATTAATGAATTTTCCACTTATATGATCATGATGACGTACTTTTTTTTACTGTCCTCCATATATTCATATCCACATACAGTACAATTTTCTGATTCCCTCCATTATATTTTTTCTTCTTTGGTTAGTGGATGTATTGGTTTAATTTGTGAGTATATTCCCCCAATTTCTTCTACTTCCCTTTTCATTAATTGTATAAAAACTCTATGTGCATTTGGGCCTCGATAAACTACTCGTGGTTTATAATCACCATAAGCAGATACAATATAATAGCAAAAACCAGATGCTTCATATAATTGATATTTCATTGTATATGATTCATCATTTAGCTTTAAATCAATGTTATTTTTTTTTTAGTATGATTATATATTTCTTTAAGTATCTCCTTATAAATACCATTATCGATATCATCCTCTGTTAAAATTGGATATTTTTGATAAGGGCAAATTTACTTAATTATATTTGGTTTGGCTTAACTGTTAATATTTTCTTTCAATTTGATTCGAAATCGGCATATATCGTGAAAGGAACCTTCATTGTATATTTGGTATTTCTTAATTTTATTTGCTGTCCTGTCAGAGGTAAAGTAATTTTTACTGCTTAATTTTTAGAGCAGTCTTCGGTACATTTATTTAAATTCTCTTGAGAATAAAAGAATTGAAGACACATATCACATATATAAGATTTACTGTTATGATTATTTTTGTGCAGAAAGCAGTTTCGATAAATCATTTGTCCAACAATAATGAGAATTGTTAACATCTTTGAAATAAAGTAAATTTATTTGTTTTTCCTTTTTATTTTTTGTAAGTTTTAGTGGATATACTCTAGTCTCATCTTCAATAGAGTATACATTTATAGATGTATCAATTTGATTTTCTATTTTTGGCATATCATCAATTTTAATAGGGTATTCATGTTTATCTATTACTTCATCAATATTAAGCCCCACGTTTTTATATTTAGATACTCCTTGTGGATCTTTTTATACTGGAAACAATGCAGATTTTATTGCCCAAAGAAAACAATTTTGATCGTGATTCTTCACATTAATGCTTGCTTTTTTATTCTTAATAAATACTGGTACATCAATATTTGATGCTCCACTTAGTGGATTATACTTATTTATTGCTAATTGTATTCCCATTATTCTATCTTAAGCCCATCTAGAATCTCTTTTATGAAATTCAGATAATTGTGTGAGTAATTCCTCTGCTATGATTTTATAAATTTTTATAAATTCCTCTTCGTTTAACATCCTATGATTAAATGATTGAAATGTAAATAATTCTACTTGATTATTTTCCTGCTTGCGACACTTGGTATATAATTTAATGCTAGCTTTCAACCCTCTAAATGATTTAAGATTATTGTGTATTGTCTCAAATACCTTATTTTTTATAGATCTTAAAAAATGATTAGGCTCTACTAAATTAAAGTTATTTTAAATGTAATAAGTTGACATTCTACCTTTAAAAGCTTTATTAACTAAGTAATTTTTATTGCTTCTTCTACTTCTTTTAATTATAAATAAATTATTATAGAATGGAAATATTTCTGTTAATTCTTTTTTATCTTTGGGATATAATTCATTGATATTTGTGTCAGCCATATGTAAATTTGTAAAAATATTCTTTGTTATCCCTTCATTTACCCGCGGGCTTTTATTTATAGCTTTTAAAAATAGATTATTGGAAAATGGGAATGTTTCTTTAAAGCCTTTTTCTCTTGTTTTGCAAATAGATTATTAGGAAATGGTTTTTTTTAAATCCTTTTTCTCTTGTTTTACAAATTTATTATTAGAGAATGGATTTTTTTTTTCAATTTCTTTCTATCTTTTAAATATAATTAGTTGATATTAGATTTTTTAAAAAAGGTAAATTTGCAAATCTTCTTTCTCTTTGCTCGTATATACTAAATGGTATAATAGCTGTTATTAAATCATCTTTCCTTAGAGTATACCAATGTCTAATTAAATAATCGGTCCTTAGATTATAGCTATATTAATTTTTTTAATTTCTACCTATAATTCTTACGTCCCGCACTGTCTTCTCATCCAGCTCAACTGCTAGATTGTTCGCCTCCATTTTTGGTAGTTGTATTTAAAAGAAAACAAATTTAATTATATTTTTTAATTTTTATAGGCTATTTGGTACCTTGATTTTTTTTATCAAATAACACAGTGTTTTATTTAATATTAATATCAAAAGCAATATTTATTAATTATTTAACTTCTTACTATGATTATATTCTTTCATGTATTTCTTCATATATTCATTATAACAAGCTTTATATTTTGTTATATTTTTGTCCTTAGTATTTTTATGACGATAAAATGGTTGTATGGATTTATTCTCATTACACATTTTACATGTTTTTGTTGGATAATTATTGTGTTGAGTTTCATTTAAATTATCTACCGCTGTACTGTGTAATTTGGAATTTTTATGCATTTTGAAAGATGAATTATAAACATATTTTCCACATTTGCATAATACCCTCTCTTTATTTAATTCATGATGATTTGTACCCTTTTCATTGCAGCATTTTTTACAGATGTTATAAAGCTTATCTTTTGCGTATTCATTAAAGTAAAAATTTTCTATGTTTAATACTTCGCCACACTTTTTACATTGCTTAGATGTGGTTTTATTTCCCATTTCGTTGGCGTGCAGCGATTATATTTTTATGTTTATTTACAAAGAAAAATTTTAAAAATGAAATAATTTTTATAATAATAAAAATAATAAAATAATAATGATCAAAATAATAACATAAAAATAATAATAATAAAATAGTAAAATAATAAAATTAAACTAACAAAATAATAAAATTAAAACAGTAAAATAATTCTCTTTTTTTTAAATTTTTTTCCCTTATAAATAAAAAATGGAATCGCTGCACGCCAAGTTTAACAACTCGTTCGAGTTGACGAAACTACAGGACCTAGAAAAAAATAAAAAGTATACAGATTTTTAATTATATGATTCTCAGGTTGGAAAAAAATTAGTTGTATTCTTGATTCAAGGTTTAAAATTACTTTACCAGATCGCTATGTAAGTCTGTTTGATAAAAATGCTTTAAAATTAATAAACGAGAATCGAAATTTTATAACATATATAGGCTTAAAAGAAAGTAAAAATGGTAAATCTATGCATAATTGTCTTAAAATATATAAATTATATTATTATTAATCTATCAATAATTTTTTTTTTAATATTTCGCTTATTTTTGATTGTTTTTTTTCCATCGAATTTCAGATTTTAAAGTTTTTAATTTTTTTCTGATACTTTCATTGCAAATAGCAAGAAATAGTTAAAGCTATTTTTCTTGTACTTTTGGTGTAAATTGCTTGTTTTTATAGCATTAAAATTTCTGCACGCCATTTTTGTGAAATATTGCAAAATTTGTGTGATTTTAGGCTTAAATTGCTTGTTTGTCAATGAAAGTAACTCGTTTTTTTATAATTGTTGTTTCCAGAAATGTGAAAAAGCTGCTTGAAAACGAGAAATTTGGTTGTTTTTAGCTTGAATTTGATTGTTTTTTTAGCGGCCCCCCCCCCCCCCACTAGATTTCATATGTTGAGCTTTTAATTTTTCCTGTATTTTCGTTACAAATAGGAAGTAAAAGTTGATGGTATTTTTGGTTAAAATTATCAGAAAAATCATGCTGCGCCAGGACCCGCATTATACATATACTTTCATAGGAACCTGAAATGCAATGCTTTTATAATGAAACATTTTCAATATAGGCTGTTCACGGTAGAGTGAGCACTTTTGATGCCCTAGATACTCTTTACTTCCAACCATATTTTGTCCTTTAACCACTTTTTTTAAAAAAATACATGTTAAAATAAAAAAAATAATACAGCGTGTAGATTCCACTGCACTCGCAAATTAACGTCTAAACCTTTCAAAAGTGCTCACTTTACCGTGAACAGCCTGTATGTCCCTGGCTCTTCGTTATGACACTAAAACGAAATATTTCTATATAAGGGCTGTTGCAGCCTCTAAAGAACATCCTAACTGGCACATACGAGTCTGTGGTAGTGGTCACCTCGCATGCGTTTGTGTACAACTTTCACCACAGAGCATGTGCGTTTCCATCCATATATTTTTTTTTTTACTTAGCATAGCAGCCTAACAGTACCACCTCAACTAACATAGGACAGCAGGTTAGTAAATACTGTTCGCGGTAAAGTGAGAACTTCTTAAATCAACTTTTGAAAAATGTCACTGCCCCTACCAGCGCATATATTTTAACGGGCTCGATGTTTGTCGCGCGCCCTGTTAAGGTGGTAACGACAGAGAGAAAGTAGTTCCATTTATAAACGGTGAATGAAAAGTATTAGGTAAACATGTATTGATATTGGATTTGTTTCATCTTCTTTCTGGAATTTTTTTTAAAATGCTTTTGTGTGCAAGAAATAGCAAATTTACAAAACATTTAAATTTCTAACAGTTTTACTGTTTCACGTGGCCGACGCTTGAATAAAGTTATAGGGCCCATGGCAATGTTTAATTTACATATAGTGGAAGTATACAATGTAATTCGAGAAGTAGATCGTCAGCGGGCCATTCAAAAGTGCTCCGTGAACAGTCTATACTTATATTTATAGTTTAAACTAATCTAAAGTACACACTGAGACAAGAGCTCATTACAGACAACCAAACACTAGTTTGTACACAGTAAAATGTATATTTAGTTCCCCAACAAAATATTTTGTTGAACTTAAAAACCAACAAAGTTTATTTTTTTTCATCTGTCTGCGTTTGGCCAAAAAAAACATGACTGCCAAAAAAAAAAATATTTTGTTGAATCAACTGTTTGTTTGGCCACTCATTTGATCTTCTTCGTTTCAAAATACAGCGCGAGTGTTCGAAAAATTTTTGTGACAATTAGCGTAGTAACAGTGTTTGTTAGTAAATCTATCGATGCTTAATAATAATGTTATAAAATAACAGTAAAACAAGGTCATCAGGAAACTGAAAAGTAAAGATGTGAAACTTGAAATCACATTGTAAAATATTTGAATTCTATGCGTTTAAAAACATTCCCATTTTACGAGTACTCGGTTCAGCTGAGATTCCTAGGACATATCTATCGCGCGGGCACGAGCGATATAGGTTCGCACCTCCGTCGGGCAATATTTAGTTGCAACAACCAAATGTCCAGGCTATCAAATAAGAACTACAATATAATATGCTTTCAGCGACAAAATATTGAATTGCCCCTATACGAAAAATTATTTTTGTGTTGCGCCAAACAAACATTGTTCCATTCAACAAAACCTTTTCACCAGGGTAACATAGGAAACTAAAGGCTGCTCATGGTAAAATGAGCGCTTTTGAAAGCCCTGTTTAAGATCTGCTTGTATGCACGGTGTTTATTCGTCCGCCTTATGTAAAATTAACATTGCCATGGGCCTCATAACTTTATTCACGTGTCGGTCAAGTGAAACTGAAATTATTAGAAAAGTCAACATTTTATAAATCGCTAATTTTTACACACTGGTGCATTTAAAAAAAAACGGACAGCGAAATAAATAATTTTTTTATTTGATGTTAAGATAAGGAGCTACTTTGCATGTATCGTTACCAACTTTACTGGTCGCATTTCACTTAGTGCGCCCGTTAAATTATATGCAGGCAGGGGCAGTGACTTTTTTTTTCTGAGGTTGATTTCAAAAGTGCTCACTTAATCGTGAACAGCCTTCAGTTGAATGAGTGGTTTTGTAGTTGAAACGAGCGTAGGATAGATAGTAAGTGAACAAGTGGGATGTTTTCACAACGCATGCGCAGACGCCACAGGCGCGCATGACTGGCATTGTCTCAGTACAGTCGACGGCGATATAGCAATCGTAGTTCAGTGTTATAACTTCGTATTAAAAGTGTAGAGTTTAAACTTGTAGGCACTTCATCAATCCAACTCGACTTACCTTTGTTTCAGGGACCGCAGTGTTGTAGCGGTTAGACTACTCGCCTCCCGACCGGATCGACCTCAAATTTTCCGATGCCGCTGACCGGCGGGGTTTTCTCGGGGATCTCCCGTCTCTCCCCTGCCCTTGCATTCCGGCGCTGCCCCGTATTCACCTCGCTTCACCTTCGTCGGCTCTCAGGACCTCGATGTTAAAACTACTTACACCCAGTCGCCACCAACATTGCTGAGCTCGTGTCAATCACAGTTCCAACTAACGGACGAACAACCCATATCACCCTTGTTGCTGTGTAATTTTTGCTCCTAACGATCGGAGTAATCAGCTCTTTCAGTCAGGCCGTATTATCGCCCTGAATCATCTTGAATTTAAGTTGCCGTGTTGGAACTGCGCTAGAGGTGACACCAGTTCGTAGGAATTCGAGTTTATTATTGATGCCATCGGCGCAAAAATCAGAACAGTTCGGTGCTGTCAGGGTTCTTGACGGCCGTGCACGATAGTGTGGAGGTCAGTCTGGGTCGGCAATGGAATGCGCTCTACCCACGAACTTATTTAACTATTCAGTCAAATGCTTCAGAGCACTCAGCAATGTTACACAACTCGCTTTTTTTTTTATTTCAGCTTTTCTGCTGAAAGCCAAATTACGTAAATCTTAAACTTAACCTTTTTTAGTAAAATTTCACATTCCTGCAATGTTTTACGTTAAAGGCTGTTCGCGATAAAAGGAGCACTTTTGAAATCAACCTCAGAAAAAAAAAAAGTCTCTGCCCCTGCCTGCATATACCTTACTGAGCGCACTGAGTGACATGCGCCCGTTGGTAACGATGGATGGAAAGTAGTTTCATATCTTAACGTCGAATAAAATGTGTGAGGTAACCGTTTGTGATAACTTAAGCTATTTCTTTAACTTCGAGTTTTTTTTTTAATGAATTAAAATTTAAAGTTGATCAGATTTGTAACATATTTACTTTTCCAATAATTCCGTAGTTTCGCCTGACGGACGCATATACAAAGTCACGAGGTCCTGTGCAATGTTAATTTTACATAATGCGGAAAATACACAAATCGCATACAAGTAGATCTTAAGCAGGGCTTCCAAAAGTGATCATTTTACCGTGAACAGCCTATACAAAGTTATACGTGAATATGTTTTAGACCATGGGCTCTACGAGTAAACTTGAACTACGAACATCGCGTTATTGACTCGGTACACAAATCCTGAGCTACCGTTGTTGAATATTGGTTCTGCCTGCTAACTACATGTGTCATACTCAAATAAACATAATGCAAAAGCTAAAAAAAAAATTGTGAGAATTCACATTGCCAATATTTTTTATGACGGAAGCAAAATAATTTTACTGCCACCTGTCGCTGTCACTGTATTTCGGGCACCGCATAAATATTTTGTGTCCACCACAAAAAAAAAATGGCGGGATAACTTTATTGCTGTGAATTAGTTTGAATGTGATATCAACTGCAAAATAATATTATATGCATACGAGGCCGAAAGATGTATTCTTTGTTAGCTAAGGGCACTGCCTACCCCTGGAAGTTGCATAGGAAATACCAAGTTAGGGAAATTTCGCCTACGAGCGTAAATGTTCAATATAAGTAGAGAGCATGTAATTTTTTGTACAACATAAATTTTAAAAATCCCTTGCAAACAGTCTGTACATGTTATGGAAACATCTTCGCGTAGGAAACGTCTCTTTAAAAACGTGCGAAGAATACATTTTGTTGGAAACGCCTGTGTTGAAAATTAATGCACCTAGGCGAAATTTCCTTAACTTAGGATTTCCTATTTAAATCTATCAACTGCCAGCCGGTAGTAGGCAGTGTCCTTAATTTTTCGGAGAAAGCAGCAGTGGTGTAGTGGTTACACTACTCGCCTCCCACTAAGGTTTAACAGGTCAGAATCCTAGCGAGATCATTCCTGTATTTTCACATGTGCGAAACGTGGTTGGACGCATAGACTAAATATGAGCTGGACCGATCTCGCTGGCTGCGCACAACCAATCTCCGTGTCTCAACATTGAACTGCTTTTCTGCCAACACGTCTAGAAAAAACGGCGTGGTTTGGATTTTAGGTTAGAAAACTGATCTGTAAACAAGTACTTTAAGATGTTGTGTATTCTTCCTCTACCAATTTTTAATGCTTTTTGATTAAATTCAAAATGGTAAAGGTATTTTATTAATACAATAGTGCTTGTAATTTAAAAATTAAGATGTAAACAAACCGTTCATCACTGTTGACCATGTGACTTTGACAGTTGTGTAGGATTGGGGTAGGTCAGTGTTGGGTACATGTGCAGAAGACGGATAAGCGGCCTACCTCATCTTTAGTCTATGGCTGGACGTTGCCCTTGACTACTGGGTCTTCTCGGGGTGCTCTCATTTCCCCCCATTATTGCATCATGTCACTGCTCCCGTCCCACATCACTTCACACTATCGACAATGAAAACATCCGATGTTAAGCGCCACCAAATATCTATATCAGTTAATTTCGTTCGCCGGTAAAATTAGCATAAGAATATTTTCTAATTATCTTATTGCTCGGACTTTAGAGTTGCCCCTTGATCTTGCCTGTATGTTATAATAGTGATCATGATGATAAGTATGCCCTTTTAGCCACACGTTATGGTATTTTAATGTGTTTTTTATCTTTTTCTACTATGTTAAATTTTCTTCTCCATTAGTATAGTGTTTCTGTAGCTTACCAGTCCGCTATTCTGCTCTCATTTATGTAACAAAATGGCTGTCATACAAGACCATACTTTTTTTTTCCCAGAATATAACATTTTCTATATTAAATGATTATGAAATTTTATCAGCAAGCAATTTACTGAATCTCTACGTAAATTTAGTTTTTTTTTTATTATTTCAAGGAAATTACATTACTGACATTTGTAATGGAACTTTATTGTACGGCAAAATTAATAGTGACACTTAGAATGGATCTTATTGTAGGCCATGACTAAGTTAATATTTTCTTTTGAGGTTGTAAAATGTTCTGTTGAGATAAAGAAAGTACACAAATACTACTACGGTTAATTACGTTATTTACGAATGAAAACACAGCCTTTTCAAATTAGTAAAATTTTCACGAAGCTGTGTAACCTCAGTGTACAAAGTGTAAGTAAGTTTCCTTGTTTGTAACTTGTGAATGTATGTGTAACTGTTATACATGTATTACTCACTGCAATCACGCATGTTAATATTTTGTCAAGTAATGGAATGTGCTGGATAAACCTTTTTTGTGTCGTTCCTTGAAAATCTGGCATGCTGTGAGCTACTAATTTTGACCGTTGGCAAAAACACCGCTGTTAATGGCGTAGTTTCGCCTTAATGATCCGTCTCGAGTGGGTATCTTTTGTTTTTGTTGTTGCCACTCGCGCCGGCCTGTTTATTTACCTAAACATTACTTCAAAATCCTTTGGATTTTGTCTCAGTAGGCGGTCGGCGAGCGCGGTCAATGATACTGTGATGTTCTACACTGCAATGTGCCTGCCTTGGTAGCATAGAACTTCTTGCAAATGAATACGTACAGTAAATAGGCTATTCACAGTAAAGTGAGCACTTTGGAAAGCCGTCTCACTTGGAATAATTGCCAATACATATATTTTATTTTACCCTTAGTCATTAACTTCCGAGTGCTGTGGAATATACACATTTTGTTTGTCACCTACATGGCCATATCTATTTTAAATCGCGATTAAGGTATAAGAAATGCCTGAAAGGAAAAAAAAAGTAACTAGGGCCTCAATAGTGCTCACTTTGCCGTAAACAGCCTATACAAGAACGAATTGTAGAAATGTTTGAAATTAACTATAAAGTAGCACGTGCCTACTGCTACCTCCCTACTCTGTGACACGTGTATTGCTGCTGTTCAAAGCCCTTGAAGATGAGAATATAGTGAAATTCTATATTCCATTTTTGGTTACTTGCAACTTTTCTGAAGCCGTACTAAAGTTCTACTTCCAGTATATTCATCCGCCTCATGCAACTAAAGCTTAATCGGGCCTAGAAAATTATACCAAAGGGACAACGCGCCGTATTCGTGAGCACTCTGTATAATAGTATTAGCCATAAGAACTATTTATTACTACGCCTTACCAATACACCTATTTTATCGCTGCTTTAATTCATATTGTTTAAATTAATTTATAAATAAAATTTCAATTTAACCAAAAATGAAATACTTCTGCATTATTTAATAACACAAGTATAATATGCTTGTGATATATAATGTAATTAGGAAACAGCCAAACCCGTCATACATTATGTGATTTTTCAAAGATTTGATTCGAAAAGTGTGAAGAAAACGCGAATAAAAGAAAAAAATCAGAAAAAATTACTCCTTTCATATAAGCATCACAATAGAATAAAAAACACAAATAGCGGTCCTATTTTGGTAGCCAAATTTCCAATAAATTACCACAACACCTTGAAGAAATTTGCTTCTCTAACGAAAAACTCTTTAAAAAAAAAACAGCCAAAAGAATTGTTTATTGAATATAAATTTTATAGTGTAGATGAATATCTAAACTACACAAATTAAGAAATTACTGTATAACATATTGTACGCATTTCTTGTTCCGGTTTTTCTCGTTTCCTTTTTCTTGTGTTTCAGTAAAACGATAACGCCCCACAGAATGCTGGAACAAGATCATTCAAATTATGAAGAAAAGACATGATGTATGTACGTGCAATATGACACACATATATATGCGCGTGTTTACTATGTCCAGTGTGTAAATTTTGTATGCTGTAATTTGACTTGCCTAATATCTTTGTAGAGATGTGTATTGAGAAAAGATCTTACGGACGCAATTAAAAAAATAAAAAAAACAATCGAACGTTGTTAACCGCTAACGACTGCAACTAGACAACGCAACGGCTTATTCTGAGACAGCAGATAATCAATCCACCGCTGTGTATAATTACTAGCTGGGCCATTACTCCGCCTCCTCCACATATCACCGACGCGTATGGGCAGAATGCAAAGAGCTTACGCGAAACCCAGTAAGCGGGAAAGAATATCAAAGGAACTGTTGCTCTACTAAAATAGCCCTGCTCGTTTGAATTAAAAATATTTCAACAAACCTTTACGACGAAACGCGATTAAAGAGATTAGTGTGGTCCCAGGACGGTTGAAATAACGATTCTCTGTATGGCTTAACCGAAATAAAAAAGTTTCGTTGTAATGCAAATTAAAATATCAATTATATTTTGAATGATAAATATTAAAGGGGTATAGATCAATTATAAATACTTTTCTATTACTAGGCATGTGAATTTACAAATATATTGATTACATCTACATTTGATGTGCTAAATGTTGAAAAAGTTTGTGATATATTGACACCCAGAAATTAATAGAATGTACATAGGTATATCATTTTAAACGTTTATTAGAACATAATTATTGAATTGGAGATTTTTTATTCGAAATCAATTAGCCAAAGTGATAAGTTCAAAATAGAGTTTGAAAAACATTCATGAGAAAAACTAAAGAGTATCATCGTGACGGAATAATTGTATTTGTTATATTTATTCACTTGTTATATACTAAAAAAAAATCTTCACTTCATATACATGTAAGATACAATATACAATATAGCTCAATAGCGCAATTATAAGTGCGTCCAAGAAATAATTAGTGTATTTTTATATTTATGAATTACTGCGGCATCTTCGAAAATCATCGAAATTCCATAGTCCCTAACTATATTGTGTATGGTTTCAATAAGCAATTGAAACATACACGCTCTCTCATTACTCGTAAAATGATATACCAATTCTTCCAATTTTAAATCAAGAAGCAGAACAAACTACAGTATGTGTGCTTTACGACATAAATTATTACATCCTGAAGGTACCCAAGACGTTTCCAATTAACTGTCTATTACCAGTCAACGGAATTATTTAATTGGGTTGGGGCTTATTTAGGTTTACGACACATCTGAAATAATAATAATAATAATGTTCACTTCTGTGTCGTATATATTATAACTTAGCAAATAAACTCTTCATTTCTAGACAAAAGTTCTCGTGCATTTAGTTATAACATTTGTTACAGATAAAATTATTTTAATAATTATGTTCCATGTAAAGCACTTTCACTTCACATAATCTCCACGTCATATCTACACGTTGTAAGACTGGTACAATTACAGAAGAATGCGATAACTCCGAAAAAAAAAAAAAAAAACGTCTCACGTGAATTAAAATGTCTGCACTGAGCCAATGAAGTTCATGTTCCAACAGGCTTGCGTTATAAGAAACAATTTGTTCCACTAACACCACATAACATTATGCACGAATTTTATTTAATGTGCACTTCAAAGAACTGCCTGCTTTATGAAGTCTGTCCCTTTGCTATCGACGTTATTCGTTGTGATAAAACACAATATTTCTAATATTCTTGAGATATTTTACAGAGTTTGTCTGAGAACAGTACAGCAACGTCCATTTTCTCTGTTACTTTGAGAAGTAAACCGAAAATTGTTCTGCGTTTGTTACACACCTAACTATGACTTTGCTACTTTTATGAAAACAATCCTATCGACCTTCATAAAACGGACACAATAAATACCAAGTACGCTAAAATTCCCTGTTTTAAATTCAACATCTGACACCACGTTTTCAACAGAGCTGTTTTACCAGAAGGATTGAGGCAAATAAAATATGGCATTATAAAGTGACGATTTATTAAACTAATACCTACCAGGCACAATAGAGGCACTTACATTTCCTAATTTGCGAATGTTGGAACAGCAAAATAGTTTACTAACACGTCCTGATCAGCGTGTCAGATGGATGTTCCTGTAATACGCCGATGCAAAACACAACTGGCCCGTCTCGATGATGAAAGGAAAAAATATTAAAGGAAGAAAAATGCGAGTGGGCCCTGTTGATATATTTTTTAAAATACGCTTTGATAACAGATCAGTTAAAAATTTTGAAAGAAATTATTTTGCCATTCTGCTGTTAACATTCCCCGAAAAAGCGGATGACGAAAAAGAAACTATGAAAAACGGAATTTGTGAGCTTGACTAGAGGAGAATTTATGAACGGGCCCTTCGAATTTCTCAAGCGTCAATAACTTTTTGAAATTTTGTTAAAACGTTTTTTAGTATCTTTGTTGCCAACTGGTGTCTTTAAATCGAAGACACACGAAAGTAATCCACTGAAAAAAAAAAAAATATATATATATATAGTTAGTGAACACACGAAATTGAGACGTCATAAACGCACCTTCCAAACTACTTGGACTTGTAGCATACATTCCTTTTTTCTCAGGCCAGTGTTCCTAATTTTCAGAAATTTTCTTTTGTTTATCTGCGGCTAACAACCCGATGACACAAGATAAATTTGTAATTATGCCCTGTGTAAAATTTACAAGCGCGAGTCCTTCGATTTGCTTTAACTTGTAGCACATGCTGATACAGGCCAGTTTTACAGAGCTGGAGAAATGTCCCTTGGTCACTCCGTTGTTAATGGCTCTTCAAAACCAGAAGGAAAGTATTTTGTAAGCGCGCCGTTGGGAGACATTATGAACATGCTCTTCGAACTACTTGAAGTTGCAAAACATTTTCCTGGGATAGGAAAGTTTTATGTTATCTGGTCACTTTATTGTTAATGACACCCAACATTTATGAACGCGCCCACTGAACTCCTTGAACTTGAAGCATACACTCCTGACAGGTTTTTAACAAATGGTCAATGATATAAGTCGACGACGACGTATGGAAAGTATTTCGTAAGGACGTCCTATGGAGACATTACGAACACGCTCTTTCAACTGCGTGAAATATTGTATGTTATTTCGTCAGTGCTGCCGACGACCGGCAGGAGTATACGACGTAGTTTGTGAACGCGCCCTGCAGGACACTTGGCGCCATGATGGCTGCGCCGACCACGTCCTCCGCTACCACATCTTGGAGCGCGCGCTGGAGGCGGAGCTGCGTCGCCGCCGGCGTGGCGATCTCCGCCGTCACTTGTCGCCCGTCCTCACGGCGAACTTGACGAACAACTGGAACACCATCTTGGACACGGACACGAGGATGACGAGCGTCACGACGGCCAGCACCGCCGCCTTCACGATCTGGAACTCGTGGAGGCGGGACGAGACCTTGCCGCCCCCGCCGCTCGCGTTCAGACCCACCACGAGGCCGCCTCTGTCGTCGCCGCATATGCCGCTCGCGTTGCACGGCGGGTCCTGCGCGTCCATCCCTGCCTCTTCGTGACCGCTCTTCTGCGATGCGCTCGGGAGCTCGGTCGTCTATTTATACCGCCTCTCGCCTCGTGATAACAACACAGGCGGCTGGCTGCGAGCTGAGGGAACGCTTTGCTCACTCGACACGCAGCCACACGTGGCTCGCACCTAGGTATAGGCAGTTCGCCGTTAATCGACCTCTTTTCGAAAGCCCTTCTCAGGATCTGCTTCCCTGCCCGTTGTGTATCCTTCTGCAGTATGTCAAATTAATATTGCCGTGGGACTGATCACTTTACGTATTCATGCGTCGGTTAAGCGAAACTGTGAAATTGTTAGGTACGTGAATGCTACTTATATTTTACATGGTAAAATGAACACTTTTGAAAGCCCTGCATAAGATCTACGTGTATGCACGTTATGTATTCTTCCACCTTACGTAAAATTAACATTGCCATGGGCCTCACCACTTTATTCATGCATCGGTAAAGTAAAACAGTGATCCATCCAATGTAACCAATATTACTGGGCAAATGTCACTCAGTGCGCCCATTAAAATATATGCTTTCAGGGTCAGTGAAATTTTATTTTAAGGTTCATTTCAAAAGTGCTCACTTTATCGCGGCCAACCTTTACCATAGACTAAAGATGAGGTAAACCGCCTATTCGTCTTCTCCGCATGTACCCAACATTGACCTACCCCAAAGGAACACAACTGTCAAAGTCACATGGTCAACAGTGATGAACGTGTTTGTTTATAACTTAATTTTTGAATGACAAGCACTATTATATTGAAATAATCATTTTACAAAATTTGAATTTAATCGAACTGCATTACAAATTGGTTCGAGGAAATATAAAAACATCTCAAAGCGCTTGTTTGCTAAACAGTGTTCTAACCACACGCCCAATCCACGCCATTTTTGCTAGCCGTATTGGCATAGAAGCAGTTTAGTGTTGGGACACTGAGATTGATTGTGTGCAGACAGGGATATCGGTCTATCTCATCTTTAGTCTATGGTTACTACAGGCTGTTCACTGTCAATTGCGCACTTTTGTAATCAACATTCGAAAAAGTCTTTGCACGTACCTGCATACATTTTAGCGACCATATTGACCAGCATGCATCCAGTGAAGTTGCCACCAACAAAATAAAAGTAGTTATGCGCTGTTCACAGCAAATTGAACACTTTTGAAATACCTGTTTAATATCTACTTGTTTGCACGTTGTGTATTCATGCGTTGATCACGCGAATCTGTGAAATTATTAGATAAATAATATTCTACAAATCTGCTCATTTTTACTTTTAGATGCAATAAAAAAAAACAGGAAGCGAAAGAAATAATGTAAGTTATCACAAATGGTTAACTGACACTTTCTATGCGACGTTGAAACATGGAACTATTTTCTCTCAATCGTTACCAACGTTACAGGCCACAAGTCACTCAGTGCGCCCGTTAAAATACGTGCAGCTCGGAGCAGTGACTTTTTTCTAAGGTTGATTTCAAAAGTGCTCACTTTATCGTGAACAGCATTCACATGCCATATTGTTAGGTAAATATTTGTGAATATGAAATTATTTATTTTACTTGATATGTTTAATACAAATAACAGTAAATATTAGAACGTTTGTAATATATATTATTACAAGACACCTGAATGGCGTATACGAGGCTGTGGAAGATGGGAGTCTAATTAAACATAAAATAACTAAATTTTATTTTAAGTTATTTACACAGCTATTATTTACAGCATTGATCTATCCCCACTGTTACTCTTTTTATTTCTCAGTGAACGCAATATTTAATGTCTGTTTCAACTCCAACTAAAGTCCTTCTCAATGTCTGTTTTGTTGTAATCAACGAACTCACACTCATCATTAACACATGTCCAGCCTGTCTGTTGCCCTCATTTCAAATGTCTTTCACTCACGCATCCAGTCAGACAATCCCGCCAGCCAGTTGCACTCTTCACTGCACCGATGTTCACAATCGCAGATTCTACTCCCGCTGATCACTTCTCTCGCCTTCCGTTGCTCTTCTGGCTCGTCGTATATCGATCAAGGTCGCGCAATCGCCCAAACTCCCCACTCCGACACCGGTCTCACACATATAGTATCAGCAGTCAAGACCTGGAAATTTCCCCGCACCCCGAGTCGCGCTGAGATAAACGAGGGCATCGAACCAAATTGTTTCCTTCAGATAAACTTATAAATTTTATCCACCGAAGGTCAAGAGCGCACGAGCTGCAAAAGGCTTATCACGATGGAAGGCGGGAGAATGTGCCGTGGCAATTATTTATTATTTAAGACCCTGATAGGATTATCTATCGCCTTTCAACCAAACATTCCTTTGTGACTCGCCACTCGCTTTCATATCACTACTCTGTCCTATTACGCTCGCTCGCGCAGGAGAAGTAAAGGGAAGCGAGCGCTTAACAATATTCTAATAATTTTGCGGTTTCACTTGACTGATACATGAATAAAGAGATCAGGGTCATGACAATATTAATTTTACACGTGACATATTGGTAGAGTTTAAGCGGGGCTTTCCAAAGTCTCAGTTAACATTGAAAAGCTTATACAGTACCGGGCTATTAAAAACAGCGCACACAGAAGGAATGATGCATCGAATGGTAAGTACTGAAACTGTATGGAGGCAGTGACACAAACGAGTAATACACATGATCAAGAAAACAGATCAGCAGGACGATTGCTTATGGATCTGTGGTACACTGTGCTAGTACATGCTGCAATACGGTATGGCATGGAGTCCAACAGACACTGGATATTGGCCTGAAGCAGACGGGTCCACAATTGTGGGACAGTGTGTTCCAAATCACGGGTACCGTGGCACGGCGGCAGATGGCGTTTCTAGCCCCACACAAGCTCGATTGGGGACATGTCAGGGGAGCGGGCAGGCCATAGTACTCTTTGGACACGACGGAGACATTCTCGTGTGACCCATAATGTGTGCTGTCTGACATTATCCTCTTGGAATATCGCGCCTGGAACCCCGGTCATAAATTGAAGCAGATGGGGAAGTAAGATCTAATCCACATACCGGCGAGACACCAATGTTCCACGCAACACGAGAGCGGATCGGCTACAGTATACTATTGCTCCCCAGACCGTAATGCCTGCAGTGGGGCAAGCGTGCCGCTCGACAGCAAGACTGGAATTCTGGAGTTCGCCAGGGGTCCTCCACACCCGGGCGCGAGTATTTCTATCAGTATGCATAACGAAGCGACACTCGTCACGAAACACCACACACATCACCAGTCCGTAGCGTTCCACATTGCTGTGGCTTTACACCATTGCTGGCGGCTCCCATCGCTGTTGTAATATTAATCGCAGCACTTGTAATGCGCGCTGGGATCGCATATTCGCCTCCGCAAGGCGTCGGAAAATGGTTCGTGGACACGCAGGAGCCCCAACACTATCTAGCATCGTGAACCGGGTCGCTAATAACCCCCCCCCCCCCCCGCGCCTGGAGCACGGAATACGATCAGTCGATCCTCTCGACTGGTAGTCGACCTTGTCCATCCTGAGCCTGGTTCTCCGTGTGTGTGGCGCCTCCATACATCCACTGCTGGTTTTTTTTCTCGTTAATTGGGTTGTAACATCTGGTAACTTGTAAATATTTTTGTGTACTTGTTTTGTTAATTTTAGATAGGATAAGCTAGTAATATATTGCAATTCTTTATGCTTTTAAAGTTATTATAGCGGGGATGTAAATATGATAATCAGGACGGTCTCTATATGCTAGCGAAGCTTTTATGCTTCCCATATTATTTGTTGTTGATGCAGGAACGTTTGCGTTTATCTCTATGAACTTGGAAATGTATTGCAAATGTAAAGAGGCGACATTTCTAATGACAAATTTCGTTTTGATCAGCTTTTGTTTTTGTTTAGTTAGGATTATTATTATTCGTCTTCAGAAGGGCTAAAGAATGTCGAGGAGTCGGTCAAACTGATATTGAAAAGTCGATAAAATATTTGTTTTTGTTCTGATGTCCAGCTCTGATTTATAGAAGTGATGGTTATGATATCATTAGTCGATATTGAAATTTGACAGTATGAAATTTAATGAAGGACCGTGAAGAAATGACTTCAATCCAGGATCTGATGATGACCCGAGGAAGGGCGGTCGAATGCCACTGCTAGGGATCCATCACTGCATCTGGTGTGTAACGGCGTACCGACATTTCGAGCTATTGTGGAAGTCCAGGGACCAGTGTTCGAGCAGAGAGCTAGAGTGATCAACGGACACCGAAGGAGGATCATCGTCGTCCCTAAGCGGTATTCCATACAAGGTTCTATATGACCGCATATATAATTAAAGGTCAATCGAAAGTTAATTTTAAAATTTTCTGAAAATGGATACCATTTCTTTTCTCTCACTATGTTAGGTAAATTATTATTTTTAATGTAATCTTCAAAAAGTCGTATCGTCTTTTATTTGTTATTTTAGAAAAATGTTACTTCTAAATGTGGCTTGGATTGTGAACATATGCCTCTTTGTTCATATGAATATTTGATAACGAGAACACACTAATTTGTTCTTTTCGATATTCATTAAATTTTTCTAACAGATTCACCTCATTCTAGTCCTCGTCGTTGGTAATTTAAAGAAGTGTTATTAATAATGGTATCATTATTTTTCCATGTTAGTTTTATATTAGTATCTTTTGTCCTATTAACAATTTCTATGTCTAGTTTACATGGGGTAGTGTTACCTACACTTGAATGAGGAATTTATTTTCTCACTATTGAAAAGTCCCGAAGCTAGCCGTGGCAAAAATGTATAGTAAAATTAAATTTGTGATGTTTGGGAAGTGAAAGTTAAAATTATCCCCTTCTACGTTACAGGGCTTCGACTACACACCAGTGTCTACAACTGTTGGTTCATGCTTGCAGCGCCACTGCCGTGTTTGCGGACAAGAGCAAACGCATCAACATGTGACTATGTGCATACGAGCCTTTTACTCCTTCTAAGAGTCGAAACCAAAAGGAACGGGTTTTACAGATTATAAATAATAATATCGGTGTCTGTTTACAGTATAAATTGTCCTTTCAGCCAAATAAAACTTGTTCAACAAGAAATTCAATATTAAACTCAAAAACTTCGGACCGATCGAGCGGGGTTGCGCGGTGGTAACTCTTTAGACTCGCATTCGGCATGACGTGGGTTTGATTCGTGGACCGGCCGTCCTGATTTCGCTTTTTCATGCTTATCCGAAGTCATATCAGGCTAATTTTGGGTCGACTCCTTAAAACAATCCTCGTCCGACTCATTTCCCGCTCCTGCTTGTCTGAAAAACTTATTCCAGCTGTAGAAGCATTGTTGCCGATGGAATGTTGAACCCTCTCTAGGTATCCCGATCTCCCACTGTGAATCTTATTGACAGCCTGAAGTGGTTGCTAAGTTCTTTCGTGAGATCAGGTGCATCTAAAACGTGAAGGAGCGATTCCTTGTTTGCGATAGCACTCTATATTCAGGTACCGTTACTGCTATTGCATTAAGCCAGTATTTCGTCCGTAGTTGGAGGATAATGTTTTCAGACCACCTTGGCTAACCACCAGCAGGGAGGATTGTTTCATCGTGCAACAGGCCATAAGTACTCCACGGGCGTCGCTGCGCACTATGCAAGGACATGTCACGACAGCTGGTGATATGCCTATGCCCACCAGTACCATATGCAGGAGGCTAGCAGAACAGGATATGTCTATTCGCAGCGTCCCTTACCATGTCTACCACTACTACCTGGGAATCGTTGAGAATGTGTGACCTTCTGCCAGGAACGGGCAGCATGACAACTTGCAGATTGGTGGCGAGTGGTATTCCGTGACGAATCGCGGTTCTGACAGGATACAGACAAGCGCCGAATTCGATTTTGGAGACGTCCTGGCCAGCGCAGCGTTGCGATCCACGCTTTGTGTAGAGCGGCGCACCGCCCCAACGGGAGGTGTCATAGAGTGGGGTGCCATTTACTACCATTCCCACACCTCACTGGTTGTGACTGAAGGAATTCTGATGGCGCGGCGATGCGTCCAGAAAATTCTGCGACCATATGCGCTCCTCTTCTGCAGCTTAAAAACCTCATTTTCCACCATGAGGTTGCCCGGCCTCACTTAGCACGGGTATCTCTAGCCAGCCTTCATAATGTCAACATGCTTCCTTGACTAACAAAGTCCCCAGACATCTCACCCATCGAGAATGTATGGAGCCAAATTGGATGGCATCTTCGGTCAGTGGCAGCTACTGCAGATTTGGAGGGTAGTTTGAGCCAGCTTTGGCAGAGAACATCCGACATCTCTATGCCTCCATGCCAGATTGTCTCCGTGCTACAGCTGGTCCAACACCATACTAAGGGCTTCCTGCAATACATGCTTGATGTGGTAGAATATTTTTTATGTTTCTGTATACACACTACCTTGCTTTATGCCTGTATCCACTTACGTGCCTCTGAGATGGCACCTTCAGGTTAATATTTTATTTTTTGCAAATGAGTGTATTTCCACACATGTGTTTGCCTAGTAAATAACGAGAAATTTGAACATTATTTAAATAAGGATTGACAATCGAGTGCTGGTATTTACACAATAGTACATTCTTCTTAGTCCGTGGGATTTTATGGTTTGGGTAATATAATGATATGACACAACTATCAGTTATGATTTTTAAAGGAAACTCTTATCCATAAATTAAGGGTAGGCATGATCGATATCGCAGTAAATTAATGATAGTCCAGTAACTAATTACGTCTCACCAAAATCACGTGTTTATTGGAATGAAAATTATTATAAGCTATTTGCATGGAACCATCAGCCGTTGAAAATGCAACACTTGTATCAAATGTGTAAAGTATTTTGTATTATAATTTTAAAACAACGTGAGTCTTAAAATGTGACGCTGTGTAAATTTTCTCCATAATTTTCCAACATTAGAAATCTTCCAAAAACGAATGTATATCCAACGTTGATTGAGCAGTTTTTAAATCAATAATTTGATAAAATGTCTCTGCCTCTTTCTGAGTATATATTTTAACGGGTGCACTGACTGAAATGAGCGCAGTGGAATGGTTAAAGATGGAGGAAAGTAGTACCACGTCATAATATTGACTAAAATAAATGTCAGGTAGACATACGTAAATACCGAAATTATTTATTTCGCTTTCTGTTTTTTTAGATTCATATATGTGTGAGAGTTATCAAATTGATGAAATATTAGGTTTTCTAATAATGTCACACTTTTACTTGCCCGACGCATGAATAAAGTGATGAGGACCATGGCGATATTAATTTTACATATGGCGGAAGAACACACAAAGTGCATACAAGCAGATCACAAACAGGGCTTTCAAAAAGGAATTATTTGACAGTGAAAAGCCCACAGCTAGTTTATAGTTATGCTACATAGTGAAACCTTGTGATTATACAAAAATATATTCCAGAATTTTGTATTCTTGCAGTATAAGCAAGAAACTGAGTGACCACATATATTGCACAGAAAAGGTTCTACATAGCGACAAATACAGATACAATTTTGTTTAGAAAAAAAAAACACAAATTACATATATGTGTTTAAATCCAATTTCTAGAAGCGAAGTCCAAAACGAATTTACTAGCTCTGCTGTAAAATGTTTTTCCAACTTTCAGGACTTGTTGAAAATCTCCATGTGTTATATCATCAGTGCTATGCGACTCTTCAGATGGTACACTTATTCCTACCACCATGAATGCAATGTGCCAGAACTCACTCACTGAGGCGTTTTCCATTTCATCCAGGAAATCTTCAAAAATAAATGGCTTAGTATCGCATCCCAGGATACGCAAGCAATCCAAAAAGCTGTCGTAGTACAACCTAACAAGGTAGTCATAATGTTCGGACAATACTTCCAGTTTTGCGGAGGAGTAAAGGAAGAACAACAGATCCTTAGCAGGAGAGTCATATCGAATGAGTTGAAAATCAACTAATTTCAACTTCTTTGGATTCTCCTTTGAGGAGCCAGATTCATACTGGAACATTATATTGTTTACCCACAGATCGAGATGTGTTAATGTAGCGAAGGGTTCTCGAGGTGGTTTGGGGTTGCTGGAATCAAAAACTTCCTTGCTCTTTACTAGAGCAGTGGTGATTCTCTCTTTCATTGTCGCATATTCCGGGATGGCCTCCAGAGCGTTAACGAATGTAAGACCTGGGCCAACAGCAACAGGAGTGGCTGACTTAAGAACAATTTCTTTGAACTTGTCTGGTTTCTTGATCTTCATGGCGACTCCCGTTGCGTGAAATCGAGCAAGTTTGTCGACCACGAGTTCGCAGTGAGGCAGATCCAGACCAATTATGCGATCGCCACATTCGTACCCTTGCACTTTTAGATTCCCCTGCAAAATGACAGCACCATCATCAACAATTTCAGAATCACCTTTCGAAGAAATCCTAGCCCCGTAACATTCAGGGAATACACCGAGGAACTTGTCATCAGGTACATTGTTTTCTTTCTGTATTCTCTCGTACTCAGGGCATACGAGGAGGTACATGTATGTCTCCTTTTTCACCGTCACATTGCAATGGAAAAACTCTTTCAGCATGCTGGACTTGGGAATCATCTTCGCCACGAGATGGAGAGTTCTTGGGCCTGGTCTGAGGTTTACATCTACAGCCAGCATGGTGCTACCGTAGTTGTCTCCAGGTTTGGTAAGACGTCTTATCGATATATCCTCCACCTCAGCACCTTCTGCTTTTAGCTTTGGACGTAGCAGCTCCTGCAGGTCCTCCTTGGTCAATTCACTCGACTTCGCTGACATCGTTGACGTTCTGAAACAGCAGTAGAGAAATGTGTAGCTAAACCATGTAGTTTATATATATATATATATATATATATATATATATATATATATATATATATATATATATATATATATAACACTTTGCCATTTCAGGATTAAGAACCTTTAATGTACTGATGCCCAATGTACTGAGCCAAAAAAAGAAGACACACTCCAGCCGTGGACTGTTCTGTTTTTTCAGGACGTAACGCACATTAGGCATGCCACAAGTAAAAAAGTAAGTAAAAAAAAAAATTTCAGATGCCCTGTATCTCAAAAGATACTTGTCAGATACATACAATAATTCTCAAGCGCAATGTATACAACCTTGCTATACAGACTTTCCACCATTACAATGATAAGGTTACCACTAAAAGTATGATAGGTACACGCAGCACGAGAACACTGCGCATCAGTTAAGAGACTTACAAATAGACACAATTGCGCATTATATGCGTATGGCACTTTCACCATGGTCACTTCCTCGTCTCTATATCTCAAACATTGAAAAGAGTTCCAGTTAGGCGGGCACCTTAAGCAAACGCATAAAGGTTTGGGCCTATTATTTTTTTCACTGGAGACGATTGTGTAGATATAATATGCCTTTTCGTGGAGTGCCAAGAGTTAAATAGGTATAATTGTTCGCCAGACATTACTATTACATCTTAATTTCAAATTAATTCACAAGCAAACATTTTACTGAAAAAACTGTTTTGTTTTCAAGTTATCAAAATACTTTTTTAATGTTAGGCCTAAAGCTTTTGGAAAGCACAATTTTATGTTGGATCGTAGTATATAAATTACTAGCTGAATTATCCTGCGTTTCCCGGGTATAAGAGGGCAATGAGATATACACAACGCCATTTCAGTAATATTTAAAGGTAGCCAGAGTTCATTGAGAGGCCGGAACTCTTTCGCGTACACAGAATTTTAAGCTGGGTACTGAAACGCATCTCTGCCAAATTTTATTTATGTCAGTAAAACTGTATATAATTGTTTAGAGTGCAAACATACTTCCACAAATACACGCATACAAACTTTTACATATATACGTATGTAATTATATATATATATATATATATATATACATACATACATACATATTAATACATATCAATACATATTCAAGATCGCGGTTACTAGAACACAATTTTTTAAAATCAGTTTTTGAAAATTCTCAACGTAAATGCACATAGTTTTACGGATACACTAACTGGCATACGCTCAGTAAAATTTGTAGCCCTCTAGGAAGTTATTCCGTGTCTAAATATCGTATTGATTGTGGAATGTTTAAGTTAGCGAACAATTAAATTACTCAATATGGTTTCTGTTCATTTTATGCCCACAAAAGAAATAATTCACTCACATAACATAAGAAATTTTGACCAATTAAGACTAGGTACATCATTCATCCACTCAATTTGAAAATGTAATCTATCATACAGGACGATTATTCTTATTCTATAATACGCTTATTTGCAGTCTAACTTCAATTGGAAAAAAATTGTAAATAAAAACTATAATCGAAAAAACTCGTACTACTTCCTTTGTATACCTTAAAAGAATTATTTGAAATTTTGGGAGTCAAACCTATATTTTAACAACTTGTTGAGAAGATGAGTAATAACTATATTATACAGGCAAGCTAACGATAAACACGATTTTGTACCACATTTGACTAAAATGTTGTTTGGTTTGTAATTTTATAATATCACGTTTAGAATTCTGTTATACATTATGTTGTTTGACACGTCCAACACCATTGTGTGTATAACACATGATATGGCGAAAATATATTAGTAATAAATGCAAATACAAACTTGCGAAATAGGAACAATATATTCTAAATATTTCACAGTTTCAAATGATGTTGTGATCGGATCTGTGACAATATTACTTTTGTATGTGGTAGCAGAATAGTAAATCATAAAACAGAGTTTCCGAAAATGTTCAACGGCAGGTAGTCATTAAAATATATGTTACAAAACTTGAATACACTTTACAGTAATGAAAGCCTGTGCCAGAAAAATCAAGCGGAACTGGATTTCGTCACTAAGAGTTTCCATCGCTACTTTTGTTTTGGATACGCGTGATAAGCTCTGGAACGAATTTGAGAAACTTATCTTTATGGTCTTTATAGTCATAACAAATTACTAGGAATGCATCATTCATACCAGTGATAAGTATCCTATAAACTGCTTCAAATAATAAACTGGTGCTTAGGTTGAAATCTTTGTAATTTTTCTTTCCTTCCAGTTAACTGTTTCGCTTATATACGATTTTGCTGATATTTATCAAACAACATATTTATGCCTGTAGTTGTTTACTTTCTTGATAACACGAAAATAATTATTTTATGATTGTTGTATCAAAACAAACAGTAATAATTTTAACCAGCTATAGTTGATAATTTCTATCGTTCAGAGATCTGCCCAACATACTATTGATTTTTTTTTACACAGTGAAGTGAACTTTATATTTTTTTTTTTACAAAATGAAAGTATGCCTATTAATTTAGTGATTCAGTGTGTCAAATCTACTAATAACATCTACTAACTAACACTCAACTATGTCTGATACGGGACAATGATTGTGAGTTCCGCTGATTCGCCAATTAAAAAAAAAAGCAAAAACAATTAAATTTATTAACATTTCTGATGCCATTGATATAAATCACTGATTTTGTGTGTAGGGTACCTGCTGAAAGACTCTTTAGAGAAAACGTTTAAAGACGAAACTAATCACTATGTGAGTAGGAGCAATATGTGGGCAATCCCTAAAACATATCAGCGAAAATAGTTTACTGACAAAACACAACACAGTTCCACGGGTAACTTGGTGCGATACTACAGGAAAGCTTTGTGACTCTGTAAAACTCATTGATTCAGCTGTTGAGTGTTTGTTGTGTGTCGCAGAGCTAACGGTTAAGTGAACAATCGACAGTAAATATTTAAGCATAGCATTTCAGAAGAGTATCCTCTTTATCCACATCTCTTCCTCCTCACGGATGTATTATTTTTACATTTAACGCAATGGTGATATGTGATATATACTGAAACATAGTAATATCATTAAATGATTTCCCCCCACTGTTTAACAAAAATCGTTTATTTATGGGTAACAACCCATAAATCTTGTATAAATAAATCTTGTATTACGTGTAACATACAGTTTCCTTCATATTGTAGTTTGTAGCATAATTTTCAAAAACTGTAGTAAATAGTCTTAACGGTAACGTGCGGCAATTAGTAAATTCCTTGCGCATTCGCATCGATGCATATACCATGCTCGAGACGGTTCGACCAGGCACTACTGCAATGATATAAACACTTTTTTCCTCATGTCTATACCATTACAGCGATACAATGCAGTTTGAATCTAAAAGTTTCTTCTTGGGGCGAAAATTCTAATGACAATGAGTGTACACTACATAGATCGTATGAGATTGATTTTTCATAATGCGTGAGTCTCCATAAAGAAACTAGAGTCTTTGTATTCCCAGTAAAACAGTATATAATCTAAAGTATCCGAACATCACGCGTAACTGTCCCATAGGTGTCCCTCGGGTATACTGTCCAGTAATGGACATCAATACGGGGTAGACCAGGTGGGCTGTCACGAGGTTTCCGTCACGAGGAACAGATTATGTGTTTGGTTTGGTGTTTTTACAGTTGTGTACCCATTATTGGCGGCGTCGCGTCTTCCCACAATGTGTGGTTGTGTGGTGGGCTTCCTGTGCAAGATATTTAAGGCGCGTCTCTGCCGTTAAAATTTGATTGCATGACTTTGGCGCCACTGCATTGTATTTTTATGTGTGTTGGTAAAGAGCGCGCTGCTATCGTATAGGGGGTGCTTGTGTGGTAAAGAGAGTGCTTCAAGGTGTGTTTGGTCTTGAGGTCCTGTTTGTTGTCGAGGATGATGTGTATGTTATGAATTTGGTGTTTATAGACTTGGTGAGTGGGAATTGGTGAGCAAGTATTCTTATAAGAGGTCTTGAGGTATGCTTTGCCTTGTGGTCTTGTTTGTTGTCGATGTTGTGTGTGTTATGAATTTGGTGATTATATCTTTGGTGGTTGCCAAATGGCGATCAAGTATGCTTATAAGAGGGTTTAATGTGTGTTTGGCCTTGTGGTCCTGTTTGTTATCGGGAATGATATGTATGTTATGAATTTGGTGATTATATCTTTGGGGGTTGGGAAATGGCGAGTAAGTATGCTTATAAGTTCGTGGGGTCGGATATAGACATACTACACTAAAATCATGATATGTTATAAGGTAACCACTGCATTGTATTTGATGCTAGCTCTGGTTACATACTTATTTTAAAAAATATATAAAGGCTCGCTTTTAAGTTTACTAAATTCAACATGGTGTGAAAAAGAGCGAATAATCAAAGTTCATTATGTTACTTAAGTATTTGATTTGAAAACATAAGTACAACAATATATAACACTTGGTATATTTACTAATATATTTATATTTTTATATAATACAATATGGTAATGATAGAGCATGAATATAGAATTTATACAATCATGTTTGCAAAGTCAATGTTTGTGGCATCATAATAGAATTCTCCTTGAAAATACATATTTGTTGACATATTGCTTGATATACTGATTTTAAAAACTAGATAAAAAATTTTACTGAATTAAACATACAAAATTTTATGTATCAAATCGTGTTTATTCATAATCGATGGATGTTACATAATATAAAAATTATTTTTGAATTCCATAGCCAGGTGGTTCTTTTTGTAAATACGTTTAGACCCACAATGTAACTTATGTCTTGGTGGCTCAGTTGGTTAGGACGTCTGTCTACCAACTCAAGGTCCTGTAGTTCGCCGCTCATCTCCTTTATGGCCTTTTATACTGTATTAAACCTTATCACGTCAACATATAGCCGATTACAACATCAAGCAACACTAATGCTGCTGAGCAGTCAACTCTAGAACTAGTATGGCAATTGAGCTAATGCGACTAATCAATCAGGCGAGAGTGATGCCAGCGCTCCTAGCAGTTAATTCTAGAACTAAGATGGTGGCCAGGTGACATTACCAGGTTAGCAAGTAACCGAATATCGGATAGGTGCACAATATCGAATAGTGAGGTTACAGCTCTTGTAAAGTGCTGCCACCTAGCGTGAGGCTATAGAACTCTTTCCGATCTGTATCGATAATACCGTGTAGAAGAGGGTGATGAAGATGGCGACCATATTGTTGAGAGTTATTTATGTAATTTTCAGTTTTTGGAGTTTTTGTTGAGGTTGTTTCGAAAGCATATATACTACAAAAGGTGAGTATATCAACGAATGATTTATGTCACAAACAAAACTGCATGTTCCATAGTTTTACGTGAATAAAACAGATTGCACGAATAATGAACATGTGGAAATTTATGTTTACATAACACAGTTTCACTCAATGTCGTATTATCGGATACTTGGCGCTGCCAGATATCCGATATTATGGCTGGTATCCGATATTAAGAACACTATTTTATAAATGTAAAAAAAAAATAATTTTCTTTACTCTACAAATAATCCATTATTGCAAAAACGTGACTAATAATCAACAAATAATGCTGAAATATGTTTACAAAATGGGGAAATTTTTTTATATTTTTTATTTTTTTATTTTTAAATTTAAAAACATAAGTCATATCCAATGATTGCTTAAACCATTGGTGTTCAGTATAGTGAGGTATAATGTGGTGTTTTATTTATAATAGACCAATTTTAATATCGTACATTAGTTTAAGTTTTGAATACGAGAGGGCTCACATAATTAAATCGTGTGGACATTGACTGTTGCAGATGGCACCAACTTTGTCGAAGCTGGCAAGGAAAAAATGGGAATCAGCATCAATGTTGAAGGCATTGGAAGCCGTGAGTAGTAAAGAAATGGGCTCTCTGAAAGCCTCTAAAACATTCGGTGTTCCTAGATTCACCCTAGAAAATTATGTCAACCGTAAGACTATTCAAGATGCTGAAGTGCTATGTTCTACAAAGTTAGGTTGAAAGTGTGTGCTACCAGATGAACTGGAGTTAAATTAGCAGCAGGTAAGAAGTGGCTAAAGAACTTTTTACATCATCCATCAATCTCACTGCGCAAACCTCAAGCTATTTCTGCAGCTAGAGCAAAGGGTTTCTGTAAAGAGAAAGTAGACGAGTTTTACGCAGTTCTTGATAAATCTCTGCAACTAGTTAACTTTTCCCCGTCCAAAATATTTAATGTAGATGAAACTGTCTTAACTGTAGTCCAGCATAAATGTTCGAATGTTGTCGATCTGAAAGGTAAGAAACAAGTAACCAGCCTTTCTTCAGCTGAAAGAGGTGCTCTAATTACCCTCGTAACGTGCACGAGTGCTTCAGGCCGATATATACCACCGATACTTGCGTTTCCAAGTAAAAATATGAAGGCTGAACTTCTACAGGATGCTCCGCTAGATATTATTGTTGTGTGCCATTCTTCCGTCTGGATTCAGCAAGAACTTTTCACTCAATGGATGATTAATTTCAGGGACCATGTAAAGCCGAAACCTGATGATTCTGTCGTATTGGTGTTGGACGGGTACTATTCGCATACCAGAAACGTAGATGTTATTGAAATAGGAAGGAAACATGGAGTTCACATTGTTTGTTTACCGCCACACTCCACCCACAAACTCCAACCACTGGATGTTTCCTTCAGAGTCCGATTAAGACATACTATGCCAAAGAAATAGAAACATGGTTGAAGAACCATCCATTCAGGGTAGTTACTGCTTATCAGGTAGCTGAGCTAATGGGCAAAGCTTATCTCCGTGCAGCAATCATTGAGAATGCTGTAAATGGTTTCTGGAAATGTGGCATCTGCCCGTTTAATCCAGGCGTTTTCTGTGACTCTAATGTTTCTATTGATGTTTCCAGCGAATTAGGTACCGAAAGTAGGTCTAATAAAAACCAAGGCCTGGAATCTCCCAATTAATTCACGAAGAGAGCACATCTCTTTGCACACCAGTGGGTCCTGTTAGTCCTTCACAAGCCAGCCCTTCTACAGCATCTGCATACAAAGTGTTCCTGAGTCCCACTCACATTAGCCCTCCACCACTGACAAAGAAATCGGCAACAAGCACAGCCAGGGCAACACGATCCGGCAAAGCAGCACTGATCACAAGTTCACCATATAAAATACAACTTGAGGAATCCATGAGCAGACTTCCTGCCCCAAAGAAGCCAAATTCGACAAGGCATTGCCGAAAAGGCAAAGGCAGATACAAAATTCCGGTGGCGAGGGAAGTAGTCATGAAGACAAAGACGACGATGCTGGATTCATTTACTGCCGTGGCTTCTTTTCCCAAGATAAGAAAGGTGTAGGGTGGGTGAGATACACCAAGTGCTTTAAGTGGTGCCACGATCAGTGTGCACAAGTGATTAACTGGATAAACTTTATTTGTGAAAACTGCGCAGACGGTTAGCTGCGAATATCGATGGACCTTAATATATGGACCTTAATATCGGGTATTATCCGATAGTAAGAACCCTCACTGTCCGGTATTAGGTGACTAATTCTATAACACCGAAAATACCCTTTTACACATTATTATTTTTTATATTACTTGTAAACGTGTTTTTATTGCTACAACCTAACGATGTGTTGTGTAATATATAATGTTAATTACAACTCAGTGACAACCTAAAATTTGCATTTTTTTCGAGCACCAATCTGTATTTAAAAAAAAGTATCCGATAATCGATTACTTTCCTCTATAATTGCGTAAGAATGCATTTCCCCACCACTCAAAAACCGACCTGTAGTCGCCAAGGTCACGCCGGCCGAGGCAACGAGTGTGAGTGGCTGCATTCCCCCCTCCTATGTAGCCCCATACTTGTAAAGCCGACCCTACGCGGTACCCAATTTCTACTGTCTTCTGTTATACACACACGTTACCTAAAGTGCTAACAAAAAATTGTAAATGGCAGGCAAAACCAACTCGCAAATGGCAGACTTTCCACAGTTGGCAGGAGTACAAATGCAATCAAATATTATATGTAGGTTCTTTGTGGTACATCCAAAAAGTACGAAGATTGTTTTTTTCCTGAAGACTGCATTTATTTAAGTTTCTGAGCACAAGTACTAGACTATTATTGTATGGAAAATAATGTTAATAATCACACGGCTTATGTATAAAAAACAAGGTACTGTATTCACATTCATGTACAATGGACGTTTACTCGATTAATTTAAACATTATTAAATTATTTAAATATTTTTCTTTGACAAGCATAATAATCAATCTTGTGTCTCCATAATTAAACAAGCTTATAAAGTTAGGAGACTAAAAGAAGGCAAAAATATCACAATACTAATAAAGTTTTTGTGTGTAGGTTATCACTCCTGCTACATACATGAAATTAATCTTTACACTGTTAAAACGTAAGTTGTGTGTGTGGCTCCGTGGTTTAGTGCGCTGGTTTGCAACACAAAGCATTTGGTTTAAGAGTTCAAATTTCCTTCATGTAACAATTCTTTAGTTACTTTATGTTATACATTAGAGTTGTTTATAATTTGTGTTATTGTCAGAAAACGTTTGTTTCTAGAATATCTTACTATAAACTAATAATATGCAAGCAACTGCACAGTGCAATCGGATGCCTGTGGCTTTTTTTTATTTAACTCTGATTTGTGTTATTACTTTTAGACAAAGATATTCTACAGATAAGCGTTTTCTGAATAACTTAAATTCTAAACAGCAATAATGTATCACATAAAATAATTTAAAAAAATGTTGTTACACCGATATTCAAACTCTAAAACCTAAATATACACATTGCGAACACACACACACACACCAACCCACTGCGCTACACACAGCGCTTGCAAAATGCGCCGTGTAAAAGCTTAGGTGCACAGTAACAGACCATAGTTATCGCGTATTTTAAAGTTGTGTTAATTGTTTTATTGTGACCGTGGGAGAAAACTGAAACAACTCCCGTTATTTAGGTTTCATCTTGTACATAACTACGTCTTACAGAACCCGCATTTTTTTTTTTTGTAAACGGACATAGGCCTACGTGGTCTCAGGTTATTACTCGGGTGTCGGCCATATTGTCTGTCGCAGCTCCGCGGGTAAAGCAGAAATTCTGAACACGAGTACGAAAACATGGGTAGGAAAACTGTTATACCCAGAGCCCTGACTCCTGCGGAGGGGGAAGTATCGTAACCTACACGGGAGCAAAAATGCTAGCAGAAAAATGGGTATGAAAACTGCTACAGAAATGTGTGTCGTGTAGGGCGGGCTTAACCGCCACCTGATGGATCAGGATGCCACTCTCACTCAGGCAGCCATCGAGTGAATATGGGTATGGAAACTGCTACAGAAATGTGTGTCGTGTAGGGCGGGCCTAACCGCCACCTGATGGAGCAGGATGCCACTCTCACTCAGGCAGCCATCGAGTGAAAATGTGCGCTTACGCAACACCTGCGGCCCCTCGCCGTCAATTAAATAAAAAAATATATATATATAAAAAAATTGTCATAATAATTACAATTGTCAGTACGATTGCAATTGGCATTACACCAAATGCAGGTGGCCCAGCGACAATGACCGAGGCAGCCAGTGCGAGGGAATGCAATACCCCCACCACCCTACCCACCTTTCTTGTAAACCATTACCCGTCGGACCAAAACATCAATCTCGCCCAGGGCAGCCGACCAAAGAAGCCGTGTGATTCCACCACACATGCTGCCCACTCGTTGTTGCGTGATTCCCATTTAAAAAAATTCCACGTCAATGACTTCTGGCCATTGCTCAAGGTTAAATACAAAAAAAAAAAATGTCATAATATTTACAATTGTCATAATGATTACAATTGTCATGACAATTACACATACAATTACAATCACACATGCGCTCCCGCCATTTTGGATAAATGAAATCGCAGGACCAACCAGTTAATCCTACTTACATGTCACACTGGTAATACTTCCATCTATTGATTCTTTCTTGGGTGGTACAAGCGCTGAGTTATCTGAATTGCACTTCACGGCACGAATGTTGTGTACATGAATCTAGTTGGGAAGTGTATAAGGAGAGTAGATGAAACATAGACATCATAAAGGTTTGTACTTTTCAAATGCATAATCGACGCATTCGACAAACAAATTGTTGAAATCAAGGAAAATGTGGAACCTGAGATAAAGAAATTACTTAAAACTTTACAGGTGGATGATTTCCGGAAGAAATCAGTACAAATCCATGCGAAATTTTAAAACGTTTTAAAATGGTGGACACAAATAAAAGATGTAAGTTTACGTGAAAACAACACTCAAGAGTTTTTCTACAGTACGTGCACATGAATGACACAATGTTTTTTTTTATCAAGTATTTTCACACTACGCGATAATAATTGCGTCTTCTACATCTTGGAGAGTTTGATAAGCGTAACCTTTGCCTTTAAATTTATAACTTACGCAAATATGATAGCAAAGTACGTATCAGGTACGAAGAAGTTTGAAATGATATACCTGTGCTTATGAAACGAGTTCAAGAAAAGCGCCTCCGACCAAGGAGGGTGCTACTTTGCATCTTCGGTTGTCTACGACACCTAGCTTCGCGGCATACATCCCCATGCACTGTGGTAGGTCTCGAAACAGCTAGGCCATCTTTAGCCTAGCGCCTAGTGGGACTGCGACCACAGTACACTGCACTGATATAGGAATACTACTGACAACACTTGTGCGACTTTGCATACAACACATCGCAATCGTTTAAGCCAGGATTACCCCCCACACCCCCCCCCCCGGCCCCTCGACACTCTGGGTCACGGAGTCGGCGGGAGGGCAAGGGTATGATCCAGTCCTTCAAGATGGACCAGCAATCAAAATCACTGATTATCTGCTTGAAAACCCCGATCTTTCGATCACTTGTCCCAATCTCTGCAGAAAAAAATAATTACCGTTGCAGCTCCAGAGATCCGAGCTCTAGCGATAAGAATTGCGCAGGAACACAACCACACATCTCTCCCCCCACCCCCTTTTTTTTTTCCTCAACAGGAGGAACTGGAAACTGAATTTCAAACCCAGAAGAGAAAGGGAAAACAAATACTGCAAATGAAACCGAGGCTAAACTCATCGTCAATAGAGGCGACACGACTTTCGCGTATTCGAAAATTCATCGATGAATCCACCAGTGGTTGATAAATCGGTGCTTTAAATCATTTAAATTCAATTAAAATCACTTGTGATACAATACTGAACAGCTCTAGAAATTCGGAACTTTAACAATTCATTTTTTAGCCTTTTATACGGCCAGGTATTTTTCATTTAAAGTTTTTCAGCACATATAATATATTAAAATCAATTAATTAATACTATTTACAGCCTACAATATCATATTTTAATTTCCCCTATGCAATATAAAACCTGTTCACGGTAAATAACGCCATTTCAAAAAGCTTGGTATACTAACATTCACATCTCAATATATATACACATCCGTAATGTTTGTCACCAAAGACAGTAATATTTTCCCTAAAATCATTTAATTCATTCTCACAACACAAGACTTGCCCAGAATCTTCTTGTACCACTAAATAACCTGAAACTTTTCCAGAAGGGGGCTTAATATTCATGTATATCTTTATTTAATAAATCACCATGTTCTCTCTCTCTCTCTCAACAAAAAAAAAAAAAAAAACTTATTCAGGATAATACCAAACTATTTAAAAATAATAAAAAAAACTTTCTTAAAGGAGCATTCATTCTATTCATTAGAAGAATTATTTAATATGGAATGGAACTAAGTGTGCAATGCCATCTTTTTATACAGAATTATATGTAGTCAAACTTGTATGGTTTTGTTAAATAATTGTCGCCTTGTATGCTTGTATGACTATTTTGTATTATTGTGTATTTATGTTTGTACATTTACGAATATTTTGTTTGTGTGTGTTTGTTCACTACAGTTATATTTTTACTGTATGCTACCGTTTGTACACCTTTGTTGACGTGCCCTACAATCTTGACCCACTAAGGGTTTGAGTTCGGGTTTTGTAGAGCGAAATAAATAAATATATAAAAATAAATAAATAAAATAAATAAATAAAAATCTCTTGAGCAACTCCGCAAGACCCGCCCACCACTCGACCTCTCGGCCAATCAGAGCCCTGCAACCTCGATAAACTAGAAATTCACATTTCCAGCTCGTTTCTTCAGGCTATTTTCACTTATTTTACGATGTTTTACAATCAAATAATAATGAATTGTACTGCAAAAATATTTTAAACTGTAAATTACTCGCCTTCGGCGTATTTTACGTTCTCGAATCACTGTTTAATGGAAAATCCCTGCCCTCTTTTAGTCGCTTGTCACTGTTACATGCAACCATGAATTACAAACGCACACATAATGTAATTTATAATTATTATTAAGATTATAAGCAATATATAACTTACTTTATTCATATATTGTTTTATATCAATCACCTAAAGTATCAGTTACTAGTAACAGTAAATAAATATTTTTTCAACACAACATTTACACATTTTAACATAGTATTTCGCGAAACCTATCTTCACCACTCAGCAAATTTAACTTAAGCTTTCTATCTAAGCCACTCTAATCATGGGACAGCAACATTTAATAGTGTTAATTTCCTTCTTTTGGCTATAACTTCAGCTTTATTCTTACCAAACTGCCCCCGTGCTATCTTGCGTGTGAGCTAGTTGGGACGTAAAATGAACTTGTAAAGCCCGAGAGAAATAACAAGGTCACCACTAATCCACTAAGTTATAAATCCCAAATACTAATTACAGTTAATTAACTTCCTTTCAAAATACTTGCAACCCAAAAAAAAATTATTCCCTAAAACATTTATTAATTATGTGCATTTAAAAAAATGCACACTATGGAGCTGTGTTATGTAACAGCAAAATTACAGTGACACATTACATCAGTTTTGTCGCTTAAAATTTTTTTTTGTCTAAGTATGATACGACCGCAATCACCGGCAAGTGATGATTTTAAATTACATCGCCACTTTAAGGTGGTATCGTACCCATTCAGCCATCTGTATTTTAAGTTACGAACGTTTTTTTTAGGTTTAACCGTGATCAGTGTGCAGGCTGACCAACCACCCTCTATACCTTCTAGTGCGGTCAAGTATGTTGCCTACACTGTTCACGATGTATGGAAACGCAGCTAAAAAAGTTATTATAGGATTGTTCACGGTACTTTCGAAATCAACATTTGAAAAATGTCACTGCCCCTACCTGCATATATTTGCATGGCCACGCTGACTGTCGATCGCCCAGTAAAGTTGGCAACGACAGGCGTAAAGAAGTTCCCATGTTTTAGCGTTAAATTAATAGTGTTAGGTAAACATTCGTAAATGCTCAAATGATTTATTTTGCTTTTTGTTGTTTTTAATGCATGCAAGTGTATGAAGCAGCACATTTATAAAATATTTACTTTCCCAATAATTTAACAGTTTCACTTGACCGAAGCATAAATTAAGTGCCGAGGCACATGACAATGTTAATTTTACATATGTTGGAAGAGTACACAATGTGCATACAAGTAGATCGTAAGCAGGTCTTCCAAAAGTGCTCAATTTACCGTGAACAGCCTTTACCACGTCGTGCCGTGCACTTGATACTGTGCGTGAGTGAAGAGATTCGGACGGCTCTTTAACATTGAGGTCTCGAGAGCCGACGAGGGTGAAGCGAGGTATGGAGCAGCGCCGGATTGCAAGGGCGGGGGAAGCGGGAGATCCCCGAGAAAGCCCACAGAACAGCGGCATCGTCCGACACCTGTCACACGTGCGAAAGTCCGGGAGCGGCCCCGCCGGGAATCGAGCCCGGTTCGCCCAGGTGGGAGGCGAGTAGTCTAACCACTACACCACCGCGGCCCCGCGCAACGCTGTTCAGCACATCAAATGCGCTTCACTGCCCTATCACAAGGCATGGGAAAAAAACAACAAAACAATAGCGGCGTGTCTAGTTAATCAATGCCTAGTCTCAGCCGGTAGTGGCACGCTGATCTGTCGCGCGCGTAAAAAGACGTAACTGAGTAGGACGTCATCTGAACAGGCCTGTAGGTGCTGAACTGATAACGATGCACCTCGGTAAGTGTACAGTAGATATCAAATTAATCCCCGCGTGCAGAGATAACAGCGAGTGAAGACCGAAACGGAACGTGATCCACGCCATGTCTTTCTAGGACTGTGAAATAAACAATAGACTCGATACCAACTGCTGTACTTTATATAGGCTGTTCACGGTCAAGTGAGCACTTTTGAGACCCTAGTTACTTTTTCCATTCAACCATTCCTTATCCTACAACGACATTCTAAAATAATTATTGCTATGTGAGTAATAAACACAGTGAGTATATGCCACCGCACTCGCAAGATAACATCCAAATTAGATGGCTTTCAAAAGTGCTCACTTTGCCGTGAATGGCCTACAATTTTATTTAATGCAGGTTTGTGGTTTTTTTTTGGGAAGAATAATATCGGAAGTACTACTATAGAGTATTACTTATCCGCCTTGACCTGCAGTACCCGAACTATTGACGTACAGTATAATTTTGTCGCAATCAACCGTAATATTAATTTTAATACTTTAATCTGTCATCTCAATAAAGCATGTAAAAATTTGATAAAATATATTAAATAAATTATAGGAAATGAAAAATTTCTGTATAAAATCCGAGACCTATCCTGAAAGGTTTCCGTAAATATGTCACATTTTCATGTAGCAAAGCCATTACAGATCCTGTCTCCGTCAAAGCCAGAACGGACACTTTAAAAACAGCGTTGATTTATTAGGCGATTCAAAATGTTGTCCCGGTCGACATGAAATATTGCCACGAAAATAAAGATATCGCACAGTAGTTCATTAGAATATCTTAATTACTCTTTGATCTACAAGAATTTATGGTTGTCTGACAATGAGTAAAATCGTAACTATTTTTGGTGGAAAGGAAAATGAGTATCTGTGATTTAGAAATATGTTATAAAACTAATAAAACTTTTTTTTTTTGCCAAGTTTCCACAGCGAACATTATTCATGCGCAACTAATTACAGGTGTAGCAAAACTCCCTTTGAGTAGTTTATGTCGAAAAAATTATTAATTTGCAATAACCAAAATTAACTATGCCACATGACTACTATCCTATCTCATTTATGCTCGACACCATTTAAATAAAAAAAAATTATCTACTAAATACAGACTATGCAAAATAGAGCTAAATTAATTTCTTACGTATAGCATTATTTAAATTCCAATGAAAGACAGTTTTAATATTTTCTCTCAGGTAATCAGCTAAAATGAATGCAGCGTTTTAATTATTTCATTCACAAATCAAACTGGCATTCATGATCATGCTCACAACTATAAAAAAAATATACACAAAGGCCATTATCTTCGAATAACAAAGTTAGTTTAACTTATAATAACATACATAGCTATAAAGATGAGCTGAAAATATGAAAGGTAATTTTAATAATACCTGTATTTAATTCCTTGCCTAACAAAAGCAGTTCAATCAATTACAAACATAACAATAGAAAGATATCAATATTAAGTACTTGCAGAAACTTGAAACATTTGTTTTTATTTAGTTTGCATGTTTGTACAGTAGTCAGACTTAAGAAAAAATATCCGTGTATTGAGCATTCCTATGTTTATGCATTGTTGTAAACTGATTGTCCCCTTGTACAGCACATGAGTACTGCGTTGCAAGCTATTACCAGTTACCTGCAGGGAAATTCCGATCAGTGAAACTGTCCCATATTTCACATAATATATATTTTGGCAATGTCATGTCTTAGTTATATATATATGCAAGTTATATCACTACGTACATTTTCTTCTGCTTATTTCAACAAACACCCAATAAAACTCACAAAGTTTTCTATAAACAAATACATAAACTATTAGCTTTGCTGGTTCGAGCAAGCTCCTGCGTTTTGAATACGTTTTGGTTTAGTAGGAAATTTGAAACATCATGATCCCACAAAAAAAAAAAAAGTATATTTTGCAGACATGTGCTCTATAACGAGTGCAATTTTGTAACTGCTCACTGATAATAACGGGCTTATGTTTTTTCACTGCGGCCAATTCGCTGTATTTTCCATTTTTTTTTGTAACAACGAAGTTACGTTAACAGCGTTTGAAATAAACGCTCGCTACACGAAAAAATAATGAAAACCACATTTGGAGTTTAAATCCAGTTCCTAGAAGCGAAGTCCAGAATTAATTTGTTGGCTCTACTAGCAAACGTTTTCCCAATCTTGGTGGACGATCGTTCACCTTCATATCTTTCGTCATCAGTGCTTTTCACACCTTCTAATGGCATACTGATGGCGGCTGACATAAATATAATATGCCAGAACTCTATTACTGAGGAGTTCTTAAGTTCCTCCAAAAAGTCTTCAAAGCGGAATGGAGTAGCATCGCAGCCTAGAAGCTGCAAGCAGTCTATGAAGCTGTCGTAGTACAACCTAACAAGGTAGTCATAATGTTCGGACAATACTTCCAGTTTTGCGGAGGAGTAAAGGAAGAACAACAGATCCCTAGCAGGAGAGTCATAGCGAGTGATTTGGAAATCAACGAATTTCATCTTCTTTGGATTCTCCTTTGAGGAGCCAGGTCCATACTGGAACATTATGTTGTTTACCCACAGATCGAGATGTGTTATTGTAGCGAACGGTTCTCGAGGTGGTTTGGGGTTTCCATCATTGAAAATTACCGTGCTCCTAAGGAGAGCAGTAGTGATTCTCTCCTTCATTGTTTCATATGCAGGAATTGCCTCCAGTATTTTTGCAAACCTATGCGCGTCACCAGGACCAATCACGACTGTAGCTGCTGCCTGCAGGACAGTTTCTCTGAACTCGTCTGGTTTCTTGATCTTCATGGCGACTGCTGTTGCGTGAAACCGAGCCAACTTGTCGACCACGAGTTCGCAGTGGGCCAGGTCCAGACCGTTGAAGCGATCGCCGGATTCGTACCCTTGCACTTTCAAATTCTCCTGTTAAATGACTGCGCCACATCAGCAGTTTCAGAATCGCCTTTCGAAGAGACCCTAGCCCCGTGACAAACGGGAAACACGTCTAGGAACTTGTCTTCAGGTACGTTGTTCTCTTTCTGTATCCTCTCGTACGCAGGTCGGACGAGCAGGTACAGGTTTGTCTCCTTCCTCACCGTCGTGTCGCACTGAAACATCCCTTGCAATGCGATGGACTTGGGCAGCATCTTCGCCACGAGGTGGAGTGTTCTTGGTCCAGGTTTCAGACTCACGTCTACAGCCAGCATGGTGCTGCCCATGTTGTCTCCAGGTTTCGTCAGGCGTCTTATCGTTACGTCCTCTACCTGGGCGCCTTCTGCGTCGAGCTTCGGTCGTAGCAACTCTTCCAGGTCCTGCTTGGTCAAGGCACTGGAGTCTGCTGTCATGATCTATTCTCTGAAACGCCACAAAGAAAATGCCTAATTAAATCATGCGATCCAAATTTCTGTCATCTTTCTTCTATGGAAATTATATAAAAGCGTTATTTCACATAAAGAACTAAGAATTATTATTTTGCTCCGACGATGCATCACCACCACAAATAAGAGTTGTCGAACCATTAAAAAAATTCCCAAAATAAACACGTTAGTATTTATTTTGTAATGATGTAACGATTCAATTTTTCAGGTTGAATAACTCAATTTTAAATTACTTAAAATCCCTTAAAATATTTTTTCTTGCAGTTTGCTGTAAAAATATGTTTTTCTTGGCTCTTTGTACCTAAGTTAATTGACAGTGGACAAGTCACTATGTCGCTATGTATATAGCCACATATGCCGTATCACCCAGGAAGAGAAGATTGTCATTTCCTTATGGCCCTACGTACAGTGTTTCTAGCGGCTTTGCTCTTCATGCTGAAGACAAACATTCAAAACGTGAGTTGCCCAACTTAAAAATCCAATCCACCGTTGCTTAACTGTTACGTAAAAAGCAACATAAGCCATACTTAAACAGAGCATTGTTCAGATATCTTTGTGCTAATTTTTCAATCAGAACGTTAATTTGGCGAGTATTTGAAAGCTATAACTAAAATTGGAGAGTTTTGATGCAAAATTTAAATATCGTTTGGTTATACGTTTGAAACAGGAGAGGAGGTTTTTAAGAATTTTTTAAATGCCATTAAGTCGTAATTTTTTACATTTCAGTAAACGAAAAAGAAGCATAATTTTACACATCAAGAAACGAAACTGTTTTCTTTACAATAAAAATTTCGCCCCTTATCGGTTTGTCTCTTCGCCGAGATTGTCTTATTCAGAAGTAAGTTCACTAAATGATCTGGTCTTATAGTCCATTCACGGTTTCTTCAGACTTTTCTGAAGCCCTGCTAAGGTTCTACTTTCATGCTATTCCTCCGCCTCTGGAAAATTACATCAAAGTGGTAACGCACCGCGTTCGCGCGCACTGAGTTCAATATAATTTTCCATTAGCACTATTTCTTACTGGGCATTACAAGCACAGCTATTTTCTCCCCGTTTGTATTCTAATTTATTATTGATGAAATGTTATAATTTATGGCCAGCGTAGAAGTACCCTCACCCGCTTCGCTGGGTATCTATTGATTTTTGAATATACATTATTCGTAAAAGGATTAATAGATTTTATTATAATATTATTTATTTAAAAATTTAAAAATTTCCATTTTAAAAGTAATAAAAAAAATTTCTCCGTAATTATATCTTAAAGTAAGAAAATTAATTTTAACATATTATTTTAAAGAGCAACCTCCCGCGACTTAGTTCATTATTTTTTTCCTAGGTTTTATAACATTTACATTAACAGTACAGAAGAGTATAATCCTCAAATTAACTTTTTTTTTTTCATAGGTTTTATTAAATTTACATTAGCCTGTTAGAGCTTCTCTGTATACTATGTTTATTGATTTATTATTTTCTGGTACCGAAATATGTTGGTTTTCTGGAGTTCCGACTCTAGATAACCCGACATGTAATTGGCCACGAGAAAAACATCCCTTGCTCAAATCTGTTCCCACAAATTTGAAAGTTTGTCCCTGGAACTCGTTTATTGTGAGAGCAAATGATACCTTCGCCGGAAACTGCAATTGCTTGACAGGAATAGGCAGATCCGTTGGTATCTGGGTTTCAGTGGGGTGGTAGCAGTGGGGGGTAGAATTGGGGATTGGGATACCAATCTTTTATTTGGGGTCGTGTGGCGGCAGGCCAGGAGGATTTAATGAATTAAAAAATTCTTGAGGGTCGTGCACACACTGTCGTCAATGTTTGTGATGGTTTCGATGGATTTGTATTGTTTAACTTGGCCGGATGCGCGTTGCCTCTGCGCAGTAAGTCGCTGCGGGCATTCAGCGATAGACTCTCTTATTCGACGTATTTTAACCGTAGAAAAGTGCCACTGCTCCTGGTCGCGTATATGTTAACGGACGCACCGAGTTACATGCGCCCGGTAAAGTTGGTAACAATGGATAGAAAATAGTTCCATATGCTAACGTCGAATAAAGAGTGTTAGGTAACCATGTGTGATAAATTAAATTAAATATTTCGCTTTCTGTTTTTTTTTCTACGCCTTAGTAAGTAGAAATTAGCAGATATATAAAACGTTTACTTTTCTAATAATTTCACAGTTTCACTTACCCGACGCATGAATTAAGTGATGAGACCGATAGCAATGTTAATTATATATAAGTTGGAAGAATACACAACGTGCATACAAGTAGATCTCAAGCAGGGCTTTCAAAAGTGCTCATTTTAGCGTGAACAGTCTATAGGCATGATGTCATCTTTACATACTATTTGATAATTACTAGCAACCGCACACGTGCAGTAAGATAACTATATTTTTCAATTGGCTATTTAACTAAATCAACATTGGTATTGTTTATGGTAAACAATCATATAAAAAGTAAAACAATTAATTTGTAATCTAGACAAATTAAGAAAACAATATATTTGTAAATTCATTGACCTTTTTCAGTTATCATTTAAAAAAATGATATCCAATATTATTTAGTGTATCTTAATAACAGTTAATCGTTAAGCTAATACTGAACCAAACAATAGCAGATCTCTTGTTTACAAAATAAATTCGAAATAATCACAAAATCATTAACAATTCCATTCGCAAAACATATTTATTTATTATTTTGATAAAAATGTTTTTACAAATTATTAAAATTGCATTTTAAATTAAGTGTAAAAATTAAACAATTCTTGCTAAACTAATAAAGTTATGGCAAAAATTTAATTTAGTAGTTAATTAAATCTTCTACAAAAAATTTTACACATATATAATTATTTTGCTGTAAATTAAAGAAAGAAAATTAATTCTAACATAATTTTTAATGAATTGATTTGAACATTTCTTTCATAAACCTATTGTTTGGAGTATGAATGCATATACAAAAAAATAGTACTTTAATGGTTATATATTTGTTTAAATTTTTGTATTTAAAATTTCCACTGGTGTCATAACGCCATGATATCATAGCATATGTTCAAACAAAAGGATCAGACTACTTACCAGTGAAATAATTTTTTAAATCAGATAAGCAGTTCCAGAGATTACCTCTAACAAACTCACAGACTTGACCTATTTATTAGATTCTTGTAGATTAAGGAAAAATTTCAATTCAACCAGAAATAAGATGCTTTTGTTTTGATAAATTATAAAAAGCTTGCGAATCATGTTATATCTTATAAAAAAAAACCATGGGTGAAGAGAATGTAACTAGACTATACTAACAAACTGTGTATGTTACCTTGGCGTTTACGAAGTCATTTTAACTTGTCGCCGTAGTCCGTCTCGAGCTCTTTCACATTGGCATGACTCTTGAGTACTATGGTACAGTAATATCTTAACATTGGCATGACTCTTGAGTACTATGGTACAGTAATATCTTAACATTGGCATGACTCTTGAGTACTATGGTACAGCAATATCTTAACATTGGCATGACTCTTGAGTACTATGGTACAGCAATATCTTAACATTGGCATGACTCTTGAGTACTATGGTACAGCAATATCTTAACATTGGCATGACTCTTGAGTACTATGGTACAGTAATATCTTAACATTGGCATGACTCTTGAGTACTATGGTACAGCAATATCTTAACATTGGCATGACTCTTGAGTACTATGGTACAGTAATATCTTAACATTGGCATGACTCTTGAGTACTATGGTACAGCAATATCTTAACATTGGCATGACTCTTGAGTACTATGGTACAGCAATATCTTAACATTGGCATGACTCTTGAGTACTATGGTACAGTAATATCTTAACATTGGCATGACTCTTGAGTACTATGGTACAGCAATATCTTAACATTGGCATGACTCTTGAGTACTATGGTACAGCAATATCTTAACATTGGCATGACTCTCGAGTACTATGGTACAGTAATATCTTAACATTGGCATGACTCTCGAGTACTATGGTACAGCAATATCTTAACATTGGCATGACTCTCGAGTACTATGGTACAGCAATATCTTAACATTGGCATGACTCTTGAGTACTATGGTACAGCAATATCTTAACATTGGCATGACTCTTGAGTACTATGGTACAGCAATATCTTAACATTGGCATGACTCTTGAGTACTATGGTACAGTAATATCTTAACATTGGCATGACTCTTGAGTACTATGGTACAGCAATATCTTAACATTGGCATGACTCTTGAGTACTATGGTACAGTAATATCTTAACATTGGCATGACTCTTGAGTACTATGGTACAGCAATATCTTAACATTGGCATGACTCTTGAGTACTATGGTACAGCAATATCTTAACATTGGCATGACTCTTGAGTACTATGGTACAGCAATATCTTAACATTGGCATGACTCTTGAGTACTATGGTACAGTAATATCTTAACATTGGCATGACTCTTGAGTACTATGGTACAGTAATATCTTAACATAACTTTGTATTTAAATAATTACTCCTTGTTTCTTCAGGACGATTTCCTTCATTTTCGATGTGATTTTAAAAGGGAAGTTGCCGATTAACTTGAACGAGATGTATTTTATTAATTATAATGCTCTTGATATAGAAATATGTTGATTATGTCGAAGACGCCAAACTGGTTTGTCATAAAGCATGTGGAGCGGGGGGGGGGGGGGGGGGTTGTGTGAAGTAACTACGGTGATACACATAGTGTTTAGCGGTTGGTGTTGGCGACAGTTAAAGGGTGTAGTACTGTACGCAGGTTTGTACAACAACATATTGGTGGTTGGTGTTGGCGGTTGGTGGTTGGTCCCAAAATCATTTCAACTCGCGATTGATGGTTGGTGATGTAGCGACATGGAATTCATTGAACGTTGACCACCAACTGGGACCAATAATAAAGTATTCTCTTGATGAAAATGGAAACAATTTGAAATGGAGGAAAATACAGGGTTTTCCTTAGAAACTAGCAGTATTTAGTATAAAAATGCCACTTATAAAATACGCTAAAGCAAAAACAAAAGCGTTTATTGTTGAACTTGAGGGGAAACAACAGGCGAATATAAGCTATGTATCTGAAGGCTTTTATGAAGAGACTGCATGATTAAAGACAAATATGAGTTATCGTGCCGGACGATGCTGCAAGTCGACGGGTTTTCTAGGGGTTCTCCCGTTTCCCTGGGGGTGACGGTGTTATAGTTGTCAGACTATTCGCTTCCCACCCAGGCGAACCGGGTTCGATTCCCGGTGAGGTAGCTCCGGACTTTCGCATGTGGGAGTCGCGCCAGACGATGCCCCTGGTCGACGGGTTTTCTCAGATAACTCCCGTTTCCCCCACCTCTGCTCTCCGGCGCTGCTCCACACTCACCTCGCTTCACCCTCATAGACTCTCAAGACCCCAATGTTCATAGCCGCCAAAAACATCTTGACTTTCGGCACATCCGAGTTGATTATGTGAATATAAATTTATTTTTTCTAATATGCAGAATATTTGTGTTTTAGAGATAAAAAAAAATACATAATACTTTAAACATCACTTACTACATTTTGCTCTAATAGATCAGAAACGTTAAGGCCTCGGAAATAAAACTCTCGTCCACCTAATTTTCAAAATTAAAATCCCAGCGACATGTAATTAAAATTATTTATGGGCCCTTATAAATAATTTACTGTTGTCTGTTGGGGCAATGCCTAAACAATTCATGCCAATGCTAATTGACTACTGTGCCATGGAATACTTCGCGCACCACCACCTCTAACCGCCAATTGTGCTAAGGCCTTAAGGCCTGCCTGCATCGTTTTTCTCCTTTTTTTTCTTGGCCGACAAGCAGAGAAGCACGGGAGCTATAAGTAGAGACAGGTGTTTTTCGCGAAAAAGATTTCAGGACTAGTTGTAGTCGAAAACATTTCAGCTCATACGCAAATACGTGGTCGGATGATTTTAAATGTCACGTGCCTCGAGTGTTTGTCCGCGAATCACGTACGTTCGTTATCAGAGTACTTTATTACGATTGGTCCAGTCAAATAAGAACACGTCCTCTCACGTAGACATCTTGCCAGTAACCAAAGGAAGTTGTGATTGTGGACGCAGGATGTTTAAGTCTAGCATGACCGTAAATATTCTCGCGAAAAACACCTGTCCCTAGCTATAAGGGTTACAGTAGTACGCACTACAAGAGCGCCATCGCCGCTACGCGCAGGGTTAATTGATGAAAAGTCTGTAGCAAAGTTCAATACATACTCCCAACGTAGTTGTCGTAGCTAGTATGTCTTAAGATACGACAGTCTGACAATGACGTTTTAACAGTATTGGCGGGCCCCAAAATAATACTCACAGCATGCGTCGTAATTTTTAAAGTACCATTCATTCCTCGTCTGGGGTGTGATGTATCTTTGTATAGGCTGTTCACGGTAAAGTGGGCACTTTCGAAGTCCTAGTTACTTTTTCCTTACAACCATATTTTTATCCTTTAACGACCTTTTTAAATAAATATTGCCACGTAATTAATAAACAATGTGTGTATATTCCACAGCACTCGGAAGTAAACGTATAGGATTAAAATAAAATATATTTATTGACTATTATTCCAAATGAGAGGCCTTTCAAAAGTGCTCACTTTGCCGTGAATAGCATATAGTTCAACATACCGGGGACACATTTAATAGTTTCCTAAATAAAACAGCATACCATGAGGTCATCAGAGAGACGGAAAAATCCGCTGACCAGCCACCAACCTGAGCTACCGTGTCTTGACGAGGTAGCGAGCCGCGCGCCGGCTAAGTCCCGCGGTGCGTGAACGAATTGAAGACTGCGCAAATTAACTCACGACTTCGACTTTTTAAGAACCCGCATCCAGTACTTCAGCTATCACGCGACAGTCGTGATGATGCAGCTATTTTCCCGCTGTGGAGATAAGGAGAATTACTCACGATGAGACCAACAACTACGCCACGGTACTCAAGGACGGCGCAGGCACGAAAGCGTCGTTAGCATCCGGTTAAAAGCACATAACGCGCAAAAGAGTTATGTAAGATGCTTTCCTTTGCAAACCAAATTGTCACGGAATATGATCACGTGGAAACCTCACCCTATAGCCTGTTCGCCGTTAACGGACGTTTTGGAAAGCCCTACTCGGGATCTACTTTTTTTTCTCTCATTTAGCATTCTTCCGCCATGAATAAGATTACCACTATCGTGAACTGTTTCACTTTATTCGTTCATCATGAGAGTGCAAACCGTGGAATTTTCTTTATGAAAGTGAGTGTTTATAAAACTCGAACGCGTGTTCTTGCGTTTATGCTGTAAAAGGAACACAGACTTCAGTAACCATACATTTATATTTTGCGCTTTCAACACAACGTCAAGCCTTAGAACTATTTTTCATCCATTCACTGCCAAATTAACTGGCATCCAGCTCGCGAGTGCGTATTGTAGCAAATGCGTAGCTATCGCCAGCCTTCATAGGCTATTAACGGTAAAGTGAGCACGTTTTTAAGTTATCTCATTTGAAATAATAGTCAATAAATATATGTTATTGTAGCCTTAGACATCAACTATCGAGACCAGTGGAATATATACACTGTGTTTATTACTTACACTACAATAACTATTTTAAAAAGTGGTGGAAGTATAAAAAAATAGTTGAAAGGAAAAGCGTAACTAGGGCCTAAAAAGTATTTCTCTTTACTGTGAACATCATATACTTAATGATATAGGGTAAATTTTAGGCGGAGGGAGTAGTGTTAACGAGGCTGTTTAAAATACTAAGCGGGGAACGATGTCTTGAACAATCTTCAACAATAACCCCAAACATTCAATCGTATTATGTACTCCATATGTCTGATACACTAACACCCCTCTCCAACCTTTCACCTACCTCCACCCACACCCCTCTCCTCAACTTCCTCCTTCAAACAACGAGCTATATTGTGATTAATTTTGGATTAAATCGGGTCCCTGCTGCGAGACCGCAGCTCTCCACAGCTCTGGCTATCACCCTCCCGCAACCGCTCCTCTGCTGTGATTGATCACCCCCTCCCCCATACACCAACCACTCCTTCCCAGCGAGATATGCCGTGTTCAGTTATAGACTTTCTCAGTAGGAAACGAGGTCGTCATCATCGGCCACCGGCCTAGTTGTAGGGTTGGCAGCTAGGAGTGCTGGTTTCGCTTGATGTTGTCATCCGCTAATAGGCGGCGCGCGAGTCGCTCGCCAGCCAAAGTCATTTTCGTTTAATGTTGTTATCTGCTGGTAGGAGCGCTGGGGTTGCCTGGAAGCATGGGTTGTATATTTTCCCTCGTGGGATGTTGTATTAGGTGTTTGTGATCTGCTGGACGGTACGTAACAAATATCTCGACGTTGACATGGATGTTGTAGCAGCAATGTTGGAAGTAGATTCGCTCTCATCCCCTTGGTTTTAATTATTTTTTAAAACATAAAATTTTGTTTAATGATTTTTTTCTAAATATTTGTATACTTTAAATATATCTGCTATACAGTTTGTGATTGTGTAGCCTTCCTACATAAGGCACTCGCCTACATCTTTTCCGCAAGACGGTTGTTCTCCCTTCTAGAGATGATGGTAAACTGAGTGGGGATGGAGAGCTACTCCTATGTTTGTTGATGAGTTGTGATAGTTTGGTATAGAGACGCGATGAATGCTGTACGGGAGTTGTATACAGATTGCTTTGGGTTTGGAAAGGTATATTGTTTAAGTGTGTGCTGTGTATTGTGTTACAATATGGAATGTATATGAGTTATGCATCTTATCAAACATGTTAGTCGGAAGATAGTTTTGGCTATGGTAAGATATGTAATTAGAGTGAATTTAATTATTTTAGTTGATCAATATGTAAATACTAGTACTAAGAAGTGAGTTCGACATGTTATGAAGCAGGGCATAAGTTCTCACTCTTCGCTCGTTGTGATTCATCGATCGACTGGTATTTGGTTTCAAATCAATACGTACATAGCAGTTGCATTTCGATATTCGTTACGGCAATCTTCTGATTAATTTACTTGGTATGCGATTAAAAGAAATAACTACTTATTCTGTATGGTTCTTGAATCACTATGTAAATACTACTTATATGTGAGTAGTCTCGCTAAATATCCATTTCTGTTATGCGAATATACATATTTTACTTTTGATGTTTGATGAAGTGAGTGATCAACTCTTCCGATGTGAGCCTAACCTATCATGGTCGATACATTTTTTTAAAAGTATCTCAAAACATTGTTTAGGTGTTTTATCAATTAAAAGGTTAAGCTGTATAGATAACAATTACACATGGTGATCTCCGGAAGTTTGCGCGAACTTGTCAGCAATCATCAGAATCAAACCCAAATCCGAAATTAACATTACATTAAGTAGGCCTAGCATCCACCCAATTCTCAAATAAAATTTGGTTAAAATCATAAATACAATAATATTATGTAGGGCCCTCTGTCCAGAATAAATCGAGTGCCTGAAGCCAGGCTACAGCCTCTCCGCTCCCTCCTCCTATGGTTATCTACTCCTGATGTCTGGTCCACTATCACTATCTTTCCCCCTTCACCTTTTATCCACCCCTACCCCTCAACCTCCTTCACAATGAGCTATGCTGTTATTATTTATGGAATTAATTGGGTCCCTGCTGTGAGACTGTTGGCTCTCCGCATTCCTCAGCTCCCCACACCTCCTCTCTGCTGTGCTGTGATTGGTCACCCGCCTCCCCCCAACTGCTCCTCTATCCCCACACACTCCTTCCCCACGAGGTATGTTGTGATTAGTTCTAAACTTGCTCGCTCGGCAGCGCTGCTGTTGTCATTGACCGCCAGCCTAGTTCTTGATTTGGTTGATAGTTCGATTAATCGATTACTGTTCAAGAACTCGCTTTTTCTGCTAGGCGATGTGCAAGTCGCTCACCCGCCAGAGACACTGTTGCTTAATGCCATAATCTTCGGTAGGAGCACTGGTATCGGCTGGAAGCTAAGACAATTTTCTACATACTATATATAATGCTTTAATGCATTATAAAATACTGTGCACCCGAGGAGCGTCGAACCGTTGAACCTTAGGTCAGCAAATCAACGCTCTAGCCATCTGATGGTTTTAAAGGCGTATAAAAAAATTGTCAAATATATATGTATGAAGCGGTATGTCTACGAACTCTTATTTTACAGAAGAATCCGATTATGGTATCACAAAAGTCAAATATTCAAAGCATAATCTTTAAAAGAAAAGTTATTTGTTTAAATTAAACATATATTTAGTTAACTTCAACAAAAAAGTATATCAAGTTACATGTCTAAAGATTCGCATTTTTTTGACAGATAGGAATATGTCATCAGAAAATATCATTATGTAACTATGACCGTCACCATATTGAATTTAGTAAGCATATGAGTTATCCTTTTACTTTTAAATTAATTATTTAAACACTTCGAGCATTAAATACAACACATCGCTTACCTTACCACAGATCATTTAGGTTCAAAACCCTTTCTGGTAAGGTTAATTATGAGTTAACCCCTTTTGTAACTATAGTCCTAATTTCTAAACCGCTAAAGCTATATAGATCTAATTCTTAACATTGAATTGAATCGGGGCCCTCGCAGCAGGGCCCCGATTCAATTCAAAAACTCTAAACCCTGTTCCGTCCGTTGGCTCAGGACTGCGCCTGGGTCAGGGAAGAGACATCAACCTTAAACTATAAATTTCCTGGAAAAGTCTGGCAAGTGTGACGCCGGTGGCGACGACAACCTTCATTCAGAATGGAAAAAGCTGTTTCCTGCTCTAGGCCTCATGTCAACACAGCGCACTTCTTCTTCAAAAAATTCAAGAGTGTGACAATCTCAGAATAGTGATCTATAAAGCGGGAATAATATCCAATGATCCCGAGAAATTTCTTAACACCTTTCCGTGTTTTAGGCCATGGGAAATTCAAAATGAGAGCAACAAGATCGGGATCTATAAGCAACTGTTCCTCACAGAGCAGGTACCCTATGAACTTACCTTGTTGAACCCTAGAGTGACCGTCTCTGGGTTCACTGTAAGGCCAACCTCTCTCATTGTAAGGAAAACTACCATCAAATGCGACAAGTGAGACTCAAGGTCTTCACCTGCTTTTTCGATTTCGCAGAATTGGGTTGTTAGCCAGGGCGGGTATGACATTTTGTCCTGCAGCTAGGCATACCTGTTGTATGCAGGTATGGGCTGCTACTGGTCCCAGTGAGGCATAAATATGTTGCCATTCGCTTTTTGTGGTGGCGGCTGCGGGCGAGTCTGTTGTGGCATGACTGGGGCTTGAAGAGGGGTTGCCATTGTGGCAGGCCTTGTTTGCCAAGCAGCTGCATGCTTGTTTTGCTTCATAGTTTGCTAAGACTGTTTCTGGCGAACTTGGCGCTTCTCGGAAGCGAGGCGGCTCCATTTCACTGTTTTATAGCCTACTTGTTACAGCCGCAGTAGTTGGTGTAGTGGTTCCGCCCGCATCCTACACATTTTACTTGTGATCTGTCATTCTGAATCTTGCACTCCTTTGTTAGATGTGGGCCGCTACAGTACCTGCATCCCGGTGCAGCATCGCAGCCCGTCGCCACATGATTAAACCGCTGGCAGCGGGAACATTGTGTGGGCACAGTTGGGTTATGAAACTCCTCTACCTTGATGAGGTAGATTGCAAAACTATGCAGGGCCATGTATGGCTCGGCGTTTGTGCCATTTGGAAATTCTATGGCGAGCTTGTTGATCGCTCGTCTTTTGTGATCAGGGACGAACCAGAACATCTGTAGTGACATTCCAAAGTGTGCGAATTCTTCATGGAGGAATTCCATGGACACATCTGCCGGGATGTGGCAGAAACCCAGCTTTACTGGGATTTCGCATTATTGGCGTAGCAGGCTGCACTGATAGCCCGGCTGCTTTATGATTCGCACTGCATTTGAGTAATCTTGTATTGTGCTGGTAAGCACTCAAATGCTGTCTGATACACTATAGACACGCATGCATACGGATACGCATGCTCTTTCGGCAAATAAACCGTGAACGGTTTTACTATGCAATCAGCGGCTGGCACTGCTGATTGCACCACTGCTGATTGTGCCTGTGGTTGTTATGCACCAGAGATGTATGGCTGACCGACTGGCTACTTTTCGCTGCCCTGAGAGGGCTTGTTTACATGTGCACATTTTTGTCTCTTGTTTTCGTTTTTGCTGGTTGATCGGATATCAGATTGTTGATGCATATCCATTGTTTCGCTAGTCACAGGGCTGTTTGTTGAGGCCACGAACTGGTTGGCTAGTAATTGTGTACCTGCCATGTCTCAATGTGTGCCTACTGTGTAACTGAAATAATGTTGTGCTGGTGTGCGCCTATCCAGGGCCGCACCTCCTGATCTCCACTCCTACTAGAGACGGGGCTAGGGAGGGGCGGGTGACTGACGCTTAGTTTACCTCAAGTCGCCAATTTTTACTATTGTATCTAAAAGGAGAAAAGGTTAGGGAACAGTTTTCCTTTCAAAAACCCTTCAGAAAGGCAACTTAACTAGAAGTCACGGTGTGTAATAGCACTAAAAAGTGCTAACACACCTCTTCTTGTGGAGCTCTCAGTCGAAACTTCCTTCCCCGACGAGCACTGGGGAACCCACCCCGACCTGGTGCGACCTGTGAAGGAGTCAGTCGTCGACGTGATCTGAGTATGTGACGGCTCGCAAGATGGCGGGGGTGCCTATGGTGGCGTGATACGTTTGTGCGAGTGTTTTTGTATGACTCGGCTAGTCTTGCAGCACAGTGGTACCAGAGATTTGGATAACACTAGCACCAAATTTAAGCTTAGTATTCATACTAGTTTCATTATTGTGTATTTTAATCTTAGAATTAATTATTAGGGCCTGTGTTATGGTGGTGTTTTTGCACCCCCTCCCCCTTTTTTTTCCATCAGAATAAGGCGAAACTTAAGTGCGAGGTGTTGAAATAGTTGCAAGGAAGCAGCTAATGAACCAAATGAAAAAACAAATTTGTACGTCTCTTGTGATAGGTAAAGCAGCAAGATTTACTTTATCTAATTGTTAATTCAGAAAGTTTTAGTTTTACAGTTATTGAGTTATTATTATGTCGAGTGCTATGTAGGTACACCTGTAGTTAGTAGTGTGTAAAATGTTGACTCGCTTAATTGTTACTAAAGGTAGTAAGATGTCGTCCCTCGAAATTGATCACTTCCATCACTCTAGTTGACACCACTTGTAACATGATATAACAGATACAATCCCTATGATTACCTTTACTGCCAAGCGAAATTAATCAGTAGATAAATTATGCCCGGTTGTAAGCTCAGATATTAGGATTTCAACCCCGGGTTTAGGGCTTGTTGAGAAGGGGGGTAAAGGCATATTTAAAGGAAAAGAGGTGACTATGAGAGCCAGTACAGTACCTGCTTCCTCCCCACTTCACGACAAAATTACACGTTTGTGGTATACGATTTAATACAATTTTTTTTAATGGTTGTTTCGAAAATTGCGCAGTACCATGAAATCGTGTTTGCATTACAGTGTGTTCTAAAGTAGAGTGCGAGTCCTAGCATTTAAAAGACTCATTTAAGGAAACGCAGTGGTGTAGAAGTCAGATTACTTGCCTCCCGCCTAAAACCAGCTTCGATTCCCGGCGCAGAATCTTTCCCGGAGTTTCGCATGTGGGAATCGTGCCGGACGAGGCTGCTGGTAGGCGGGTTTTCTCAGGGATCTCCTGTTAATCCCAACCTTACATTCCAGCGCTACTCACTACTCGTCGTGTATCGCCCTCACGACCTCGCTGGTGACAGACACCCAAATCCCTCCACTCCGTTATTCTAACATGGTATTGACATTTATATGGACAGAAAGCAGGTTAGCGTTGTGAATCAAGACGGATAATGCACAGTTTGCATACATACTCTAATACATATTTTCTCTGCTGTTCGATGACTACGACCACTTAAAATACACATTTAAATTGTAGCAAGTTCTAATATTACACTATGTTTTTTATTGCAGTGAATTTACATCGTAACAAAGAAATAAATAGATTTAAATCGTTACGTTAACAAATTAAAAATTATAATATTAATCAGCATATTAAAGCATATTAAAATCATACTTTTACTAAAATAAATACAAATTCGCACAGTTTTCACTTTGTATTGTTGTTTAGCACAGAGTAGGAAGGTTTCTTTATCACGCATATCGGCAATTGTTGTTTTTTTTTTTTTTTTTTTTTTTTTTCAATAAGGGAATAAAGAATGTATTTTACCATAGCAAAAACATTAGTCTTTTGATTGGCATCAGTGCGAGTTGAAGAAGAGTTTACTGCACTTTTTGAGTAAGACACAGTTTAAACAGAGAATTTTTCTCCATATATTAAGTAAGTACTCAAACATTACAGATGTTGCATGTTACAACTTCATGCATATTTGTTATTTCGCATTCATAAATCTTAATGTTTTGTGGGCTTTCGTTTATAATTAGAGAAGCGTAGCTGCATTTCCTCCTGGTTTGGAAGCAGACTGTTATGCACGTCCGCCCATCTTGAATGTCTCGCGACAGAAGCATAGAGTAAATAAGGTAGTATACCAGAGCGGCAACAGCAATGTTATTGAGCGGTCGGTAATTTTTTTGGCGCTCTCCACGCATACCAACTTAGTCGGCACAACTACTGCATCACTTCGAACTACGAAGTTGGTGCTACTCAGTACTTTCAGCGCTCCTGGCGTATATAACCTGAGCTTTCTTAAAACTGCAGTACAAATATTATAATCACACGTACCGTTCATTATCTTGAGGAAATTTGAACTCTTGTGGGCCACCTTTAACAGTGCAATAAAATGAATTATGGGTGGGATCAGAAGATTACGATGTTCTGCCAAGAATTGCAACGCATTGCGGAAATTCGGGCGTATCCTGTCGTCACGCTTTCGTCATACCAGGTCAACAAAACTTTATCTCCGCCCCCAACGTCATGTCCTCTGACGTAGTCGGCTCAGACAAATTAGTTTAATTCACTTCTTATATGGGAAAATAGCTGAAAATACTCAAGCACAGCCCAGGATAATTAATAAATATACGGTCTTCCTAAATCGGTGTAGCGATTAGAATTATGATCCAGTGACCTTCTGTAGAATGGAAATAAACCCAGACAATTTATAAATGTTTACTTAAGTAAAATGGTGAAAGATGGTCTAGTTAAAAACTTGTAAACAAACCAAAAATTCATCATAAATATGCCCAAGGAAATATTAAATATGCCTTGGTCTGGAAGGTGCAAAGTATTTAAATCAAAATAATAACATACAAAACTGGTACTATGTAAACAATTGTGAGTAAACACACAATTGTTTACATAGAACGCTAAGAACATGACACCCTGCTGCGAAGCTATTTCCTTAAGGCTGTCATGAATAAAATTCACAGCTGTTACTTGTAGGACGAGCAACATTTTCTTAATAACCACCACGATAGGGAGTACTGTTCATTTTTGAGGGTCAGAAACATATCAGCGTTAATGACTGTATTAGCACGTACGTATAAATAAATAGTATACATTTAGAGAGTTGAATCTTACATTTACGCAGCGATGGCTTATTAATTTATTGGGTACAGAGTTAAGTTTAGTTAAATTATGTGTTTCGTATATAACCAGTTAGAAAATAATTAATTTCTTTTTATAGTTTTGTTAGTCACCTGTAAAGTGTTCAAAATAACTACTTGGCCAGGCGTCTTGATAAATATACAACTGAGTACTCAGACATGGGCAAATTATCTTAAAAAAAAATTGATCCATTAATCACGTATACTCAATTCATGCGCCATGTCTTCTTCTTGTGTGTCTCAACATACTGACACATTCTTAATCTGAATCGATGAGATCCAATATTTAAATCAGTAAACGGCGCCTGAAATATTTTACAGTTATTTCAGTCAATTTAACTAACTAATTAGTGAAAAATGCCAGTTTTACTTCACTTATTGTTCTAGTGACATTTTCCACTGATATATCAACCATTTCATTTGCTGTTTATCCGTGATTTGCTTTTTGACTGATGTCTCAGTTAAATACGGCATAGCAAATCAAATAATATACAAACTAATAAAACTCATAAGATATACTTTTTTAATGTGGGTTTCGTAATTTATAATGCCATTTTACCAGGTAACGTGAACATAAGTATTTCAGTTCGTTGTATCGTCTTTAATTTAGTTTTCACGGAATTATATTATAGCGCTATGTTGAAGTGCGTGCATCCATTGTATTAATACACGTAATGTTTGCATTAAAAATCCTAATGTTACCAACTGAAAAAAAGAAAAGGAATTGCTATGTTAAACGTTTAGGGTTACATATTTTCAATCAGTAATATACATTAAATACATATTTCTCTCTTAACACTTAACATAGTCAGGTAGCTCATTTGGTAAGGTGATGGGCTTGAATTGAGAATTCGGGGGTCAAAATCCCTAGGCACCGCAATCTCCATTTTTTAGTTGTAATAAATTGCACATCATCAACAACGGCTATCGGAAATGCGTTTATTTATCGAAATTATTTGGCTAAATTCAGTTTAAAAAAATAATAATTTGCCGCATACTGTTGGCTGTATCACTTATCCAATCAGTGAAATTGTTTCACTGAAAAAAACAAGTCGTTAATACCTGTTCTAAATGAGCCATATTCACTGATTCGAGCAGTGGCATTTGACTGCGAATCAGTGGATACCACTGATTGAAATTCAAATTACTACTGAAATATCAATCGAGACAGACACATATTAGTTCACATTTGCACAAATGTTTCTTTCTTGACTGTGATTTGTTTGTATGAACGCCTTCGGTCTTCACGCCTATGAGCTGATTGTGATGTGGGGAAAAAAGGGGGGGAGGGGCACGTAGAAGCTAAAATTATCTGAACTTACGTATAAAGATTGCACTCAAGTCGAATTGTTAATGTGATCCGTAATCTTCGCTATCCAAATGCACGCACACGAGATAGTTTTTTTTTTATGACATATGAATTGGCATTATGGAAGCACTTGCTGCTTTCTCCAGATTTTACCGCGAATACATTACTGATCTGACGAACATAGATTTACTCCCATAAAAATCCGAAATCGAACACATCTGACTAGAATATTAACTAACTACGCTATAGACGTTGGCACGATCTTTCCCAAAAAGGCCACCATAGCCTGCAAAATACGCTTTATTTCCATTATAAGTGGGCAATCTAAATTCAAGGAATAAACAAAAACATGTGTTTAGAAATGTTTTCCTTATAAAGTTTAGACTACTGTTTTGTTTTTGTATTTTTTTTTTCGGGAAAACAAAACGTTATTTTCAGTAAAATCGTGCGAACTAAATTATAGTTTAAAAAATATTGACAAAATTATTTTACAAGAACAAAAACACTACGCATACGGAACCGAAAATGTGTCGCGGTTTGTTTGAAATTAACGTTCTTAAGAACTAGCAGCTAACATGGCTGCCGCCATGTTTGTGGCCTGTGTGCGAACTGCTCTGCTGCTAACTAGTGTGAGATGCGCTGTTATTAAAATTAATTAGTCTTTGTGTGTTGGACTACCAAAACCTTTTCCCGAGTGCAAATCTCGCCACCGGGCATTTTTTTTTTTAATTTTTATAGTAATTTGTATACACAGTGAATCACCCACATAACGAAAGTAAGCTTTTTTTTTTGTTTCCCCTTTTATAAAGAGCATATTAAAAAAAACTTGCAGGTTTGTGGACACGTTCCATGAACTCACGGGGATTTATGTGAAATCTACGGAGATAATGTTATTGGAGAAAACAAAGCTACCGTATTTTAATACAGACGTCTGGATAATTTGTGACCGGTATTTTCCGTAATTTTACGGACAATTTTTCTGAAAGTGTAACAAAAATAGAGCGAAAATTGTTTAACCTACACCCACGTGATCTGTGACTTATATGTTAGCCTCGTGCGCAGCAGCTGAAAAATCGATCAAAGCCCCCCCCCCCCTTTTTTTTTTAAATCAACGGTAACAGAGTTTAATTTTTGGCGTTAGTCTGATAAGTGATATTTGTAAATCGCTCCCAAACTTAGTTGCAACTCAGTTTGAATTGCTGGTTGACTTCTGAGTTTGACTTGACAGGAACGTCAAATTTTCTCTGTCTCATGACCATGGACTAAAGATGAGGTAGACCGCTTATTCGTCTTCTGCGCATGTACCCAACCCTGACCTACCCCAATCATGCACAACTCACAAAGTCGCATGGTCAACAGTGATGAACATGTTTGTTCATATCTTAAATTTTTTGATGACAAACACTGTTATATTAATAAAATAATTTTACCAAATTGAATTCAACCCAATTGCATTACAGTTGGTTAGAGGAAGCACATTGGCCGAAAAAGCAGTTCAGTGTTAGGACACGGAGATTGGTTGTACGCAGACAGAGAAATCGGTCTACCTCAACTTTAGTCCATGGCGATCAAACAACAATACAAATGAAAACGCAGAAACAATTAGAAAAATTATGTTTACTTCCGTAACCATAGTAGTTTCTTTATCACACTCGAAATTATATTTACTTTTGGTCCAAGTTGAAATTCACGCAAATTAGTTCCCAAAGTTGGGTCAAGTGAATTCAACGTTAAAATCATGCAAAAATTGGCAAACCACGTGAGTATCGAAAATTAATTCATTGAGGAAAGAACAGTCAGTTTCAAACAACCATTGCAGTTTTACTGATAGAGTGTCGGTATACCTAGACTCTAAAGGCTGTTCACAATTAAGTGAGCACTTTTGAAATCAACCTTAGAAAAAAGTCACTGCTCCTACTTGCATAAATTTTAACAGGTGCACTAAGTGACATGCGCTCAGTAAAGTTGGTAACGATGGAGGGAAAGTAGTTCCATTTCTTATCGTCGAATTAAAATTTTTAGTAAACCATTTGTGGAAACTTGATTTATTTCTTTCGCTTGCTGTATTTTTTAATGCATCTAAGTGTAAAAATGCACAGATTTGTAAAATATTTGCTTTTCTGATGATGTCACAGTTCCACGTGACCGACGCATAAATAAAGTGATAAGGCACGTGGTAATGTTAATTTTAAATATGGCGGATGAGTACACAACATGCATAGAAGTAGATCTCGAGCAGAAAACATGTTGATGATGGTTTGCTTTAATAATAGTCATTCAATATAGTTTATTTTAACCTTAGGCGTTAAATTTCGAGTGAAGTGGAATATACACACTGTGTTTAATACTTGCATGGCAATATTTATGTAAAAAGGTCGTTAAAGGATAAAAGATGGCTGAAAGGAAAAGGTAACTACGGCCTCAAAAGTACTCACTTTACCGTGAACAGCCTATATCAATTAGTGATCCCAGGAATTGAGGTATTTCATATTTGTTTGGTAAAATATATTTAGTTTTGTTAACATCCTGTACAAAACTATTTGATTGAAACCAGCTTTCTATAGTGTATTTTAGGTATTATGTATTATAGGTATTTTCAATTTTAGCTTTAAGTTTATCTTTATTTCTATCACTAATAATTATCTTTGTGTCATATGCAGAAAGTGTGGGTTTGCCATCTTTAATAATTGCGAGTTAGTAATTGATGTACAGTAGAAACAGTGGCGGGCCCAATATACTGTCTTGTGGCACATCATCTGAAATATCTTCTTACCTTGAAGTAATTGTACCACCTTCTTCGTCATATACTTCCACCCTTTGTTTTCTATTTAATAAATAAGTGTCAGTAACTTATATGCAATGCCCTAATTCCATAACTATGCTGTTTATCTAGTAAGCTGTTATGATTTACCACGTGAAACGATTTTGTTTATTCACAGAAAATTCCATATGATTGCTCTCCTTTATCCAGAGCTTCTAGAATAGAATTTGTCAGCTGGAACACTGCTATCATAGTAGATTTATTCTTACGAAAACCACTTGATTCCTTGCAAATTAGATTGTTTACTTCTAGCTATTTAATAAGTCTGTTATACAATATCCTTTCAAATATTTTTGAGAAAACTGGAAGTAGGATATTTGGTCTATAATCTACGCTTCCTTTTCTTAAAAACTGGCAGAAACTTTGCATATATAATATAATATAAGAGACTTATACATAATATAAGTGTTTTTAAAATATTTTTGCGCATGATTTAATATCCATATTTTATCATTCACATATGTCAACAAGATTTTTTGTTTTTAATCTTTAAATTACATGTTTTATTTCCTTTAAATTTGTATCTTCCAATTCAAACTCAGTATATATTTACAATACGTGAGTTATTTGTAATTGAAGGTTTATTAGTTTGGTATGTTTTTGTTAATATTGAATTAGCACTTACAATTACATGACATTTATTGAAGCCATTCGCTGCTTCATCTTCTGTTGATATTGTATGCCCATTAATTAATACATTTATTTTATGAGGTTATATTTTTTTCCCCTTTCCCATTTGAGTGTTAATAATTTCCTGGTTTTTGGCTCATTTTTAATTGTCCTATTTTTGATGCTGATTTCTTGCCATTTCAACAGTTTACGGTATATTTTTCTATAATTGAAGTAATTTTTCTGAAAGTATGGAGCTTGTGTCATTTTATTAACTTTGTGTGGGTGTTTTATTTTTTTATTTGATGTAATAATGCCTGAGGTAGTTCACCCTGGTTTACCCCGGTTTTTTTTGCCAGGATAATCTCTAATTATTTTTATGTGTTTAGGGGAGGGTTCTTCAAAATATATTTAAAAAGTGTTTAGAAAAGCGTTAAAATTAGTATTAACATCTTTATCGTTGTTTAGTTCATCCCAGAGCTCAATTGCTAGTCTATTATTAAATTTTTTGATGTTTTCAGCAATATATAATCTCATTGCTCTATATGATTAACTTGTATTATGTGATTAAAAAGTTATAGCAATTTTGAAAAATTGGGCATAGTGATCAGATACTCCTGGATCCAGATTAAAGTTCTCTGTTTGTAAGTTGTCCCTACATAATAAATAATCAATTGCTGTTGCAGTGGATGCGGTAATGCGAGCACTGGCATTATTTTTATTAACTAAATTATACATCTTAAGTTTGTTTTCTAGCTTGCTTCTCTCTTGTATAAATATAAATCTATGTTTAAGTCACACCTTTTTTTATTTAGGTTATGTTTAAAAACTAGTTCTAATGTAGATAAAAAATTTCTGAAAAGAGATTGAGACTACTGCCAGGAGGTCGATACAAGGAAATAATTGTTAAATTATAGTATAAAAACCCTAAGTTCAACTGCAGCACATTCAAAAGCACCTTGTTCACTTATATTATTTATTTCATAAAGCACTTTTGCAGATGCACATATAGCATCGCTGATCAGTATGCAACTGCCACCATATCCAGGACCTTCCCTACAAAAGCTGATAATTATTTTATAATTATATTTACAATCTCTTTTACTTTCAACTTCAGTTATCCAGTGTTCAGAAAATCGTAAAATTTGTGGCATAGGAATTTCTTATAATGAATTAATAAAAATATGAGTTAATTCTGCCTTATTTCGCAGAGATTGGACATTATAGTGCAATATAGGTATAGATTTAGGAGAAGAGATGAAGTTAGGTAACTTATCACACACTTGTTGCCGTAACATGAGAGTATGTTGTTGGTGTTGATGCTGTGAAAACTGTGGCAGTTGCTGCTTCTGTTGTTGTTGCTACTGCTGTAGTAGTTGCTGCTGCTGCTGTTGATGCAGTTGTGGGTGCTGATGCTGTTTTTGTTGATGTTGCAGTTTGTCAAGCTGTAATAGGTTATCCTTTAATTTTACATCAGGAACTATGCTATTTGGTGAAATATTAGTTTGTTCAACATTAATAACTTCTTTAGATTCTATTAGTCTAAAAAAAAAAAAAAATTCTGTTTGCATAGACCAGCTGGATTCTTCATATTCAGCCACATGCAGGGTATGGTTCTCTCACACTTGCTGGTCGACTTTTGTTTACTAACAATCTTATCACATAACATTTCACTTACGGATAATTTACCTGTATGGTTCACGTGCTGACCATGGGTAGTAAAATTTGATCTGTGGAACACTAGGTCAACAATTCTAACTTGATTGTACTGTTTCCAAACTTTCCTTAATTTTCTGTTGGAGCTAATTACTGCCTCATTGACACAAGAATTTTCCGGGAGATCAAAACGGTGTGGCACTGTCATGCTATTTACATTTGTACGTATTTACAAACGAATAGAAGACTTTAGTGCAGATAGTATACATTCAGATTCATTACAGGTAATACGATTCGATCCACCAAATAGTACTACATGATCATCCTGGATAAGAATTTTTAAAATCATTTATTGAGGATATAACCTCGCGCAAAGGAGCGTCTGGTTTAACGAGGCTACGTACTGTGAAGTTCTCTAGTTTTTCCATCCAGGACACCAGCATATTTTCTCGCATGGCTGTTCCCTAGCACTAGCTTTTTTTTTTTTCTCCACTTGCTATTTCTTCACTTGCTAGTGTGAAATGGTTGCTTCGGTTCCCAGAAGACATTTTATTGACTGGTGCATTTTTTTCTTCCTCGGCTGGGTCCATTCAGCATTGGTCATTCATCTTCTTTTTGGGGAATCTGTGGAAGAAACCTGTTTTAACTAGGAATTACGGGGATTTCATACACTTGCGGTCTCGCAGTTTTTTTTTTAGACGATTTCCAATTACCTTCGAGGTATGACGTAACTTTTTTTTTTTCTCGTTTTTTCAAGGATCGCGGACATGTTTATTCACATAATTTGACTCTGCAGCATTTGCCAGTTTCAGTTGAATTTCTCGAGTTTCTTTCGGGTCATCTTGTTTGTGTTTAGAAGGTTTCGCGTCGAAAGCACGTTTGATCTAATAGATCAGCTAAGATTGCCCTAACTTTTACTTCAGCATCCAGATTCTTTTCTGTAGTATAAAGTTTAGCTTCGCCATTAGAACACGAGCCTCACGACCTTTCATTCGGTATATCATCTTCACACATCTCGCTACATTTATCTGAAAATAGTACCACTTGTAGCTTTTATTGCACAAAATGCCATTTCTCACGACTTATTTTCACACTTGCCACATTTGTTATCTATACTAATATTATAAAGAGGCAGTGTTTGTAACTTTGTGTGTTTGTGTGTTTGGATGTAGGAGGTAATCTTCGAAACTACTCATCCGATTTTAAAAATTCTTTCACCAGTAGAATGCTACGTTATCACTGAGTGTCATAGGCTATATTTTATTTTAAAAATAAATAGGGATCCCTACTAAAACTCCAATAATGTAACCCAAAGTGTAAATAAATGACCTATAGAATTCCTTACATTACGTGCGCTGCGAAAACTATTGATGATAGAACAAAATAATGTACTACGGCTTTGCAGGACGGACAGCTTCGGAAAATAATACGTGCTGTGTGCTGCGTACGGAGCCAACCTTAGAAGCTCTACTGCCATTATGGGGGGAGTTACTTTTGTGTTTGCTGGGGATTTTCGACAGACACTCCCTGTAGTTACAAAAGGGACGCGTGCAGATATCATCAAAGTATGTCTTAAATCATCTCCCTTATGGAGTTCTATTCAACACCTAAATTTGCGAACGAATATGAGAGCCTATCTTGGTGGAGACACGCATAAAGATTTCCCACAACAATTGCTCAGGCTTGGAGAAGGAGTTTTTCCTTCTCTAAATTTGGGCACTAATTCTGCTGAAGTCATTTAAAATTAGACATTAGGTCAGATAGTCCACTGTCTGCAGCATCTTATAGAAGCAGTATATCCGGGCCTCGAAAATTTACTAGAAAGAGACTTTCACTGGTTGTGTTCCAGGGCAATAGTATCGCCTAGGAACGACACTGTCAATGAAATCAACAATCTCATTATACAAAGAGTTCCCGGCCAAGTCAAAACCTATAAGTCGATTGACACAGTCACCAATGTTGACGATGTCGTCCACTTTCCTCAAGATTTTCTAAATTCGCTTAATCCTTCTGGCTTGCCACCTCACGAACTATCATTAAAAGTCGGTACTCCTATCATGCTTTTAAGGAATGTAAGCCCTCCTAACACGTGTAATGGCACAGGATTGCTCATTAAAGACTTGAAAGAAAATTTGATTGTCAGGACCATCCTCACCGGTCCAGCAGCCGGCCAGCTGGCAAACATCCCGAGGATTCCCATGATTCCCACGGATTTGCCAATATCTTTCAAACGGTTGCGATTTCCGGTAAAAACATCGTTCGCGATTACTATTAATAAGTCCCAGGGTCAAACTTTCTCTTTGGTTGGAATCGACCTACGAAAAAAGTGTTTTTCCCATAGCCAACTATATGTTGGTTTATCACGAGTTGGAAGTCCCGAGAAACAGTACATTTTGCTACCAAACAATAACAGGACGTCAAACATTGTCTACAGAGAATGTCTTAGCCAATAACATATTAAATACTTCTATCTCAGATAAATGGCATTGTAATATAATATATATTAAAATGAAAAATTATAAAAAAGTTTTAAAAAAATATCAAATTAGCAAAAAAACTTTAAATTATAAATTATTTAATTAATTATTAAATTATAATGTGCTTTTTTTAATGCTTTGGGAGAGTTTTACCCAACCTAATTAACGCCGGGTTAAGCAGTTTTTTTTTATCTTAATTGCACCCGTGCGAAGCCAGGGCGGGTCGCTAGTCTACTATAACTTTACATTTATTCAGCGTACTACCTCTACCACTCGGCACCGTCTTTGGACTCTAGCTCTAGGTGTTCTGTACGTAAACCTGGTTGTAGTAATTATATATATATATATATATATATATATATATATATATATATATATATATATATATATATATATATATATATATAAAAGTATTACACAGGCACTTCCCGATAAATTAATGTATTTATGATGTGTTGCAACCGCAACAACCTAATTTTTATGTAAGAAAAGTATATCATGAAAGAAATTTAATTCATACTCGTGTCCATAATTTTTTTTAAATTGTGTTCGTAGAAAACTGAGGATAAACAATTGTTTTTCACCTTTTCTTGCATTATAATTATTTTATATTTACTTATGCCGTAATATTTCCCGTCACTCAATTTACAACAAAGCATAATTATATCCATAGAAACAAAGGTAAATAATACTGGAAGATAGAGGTCTAGTTCGTGTAAAATAATATACAACATGTATTCCACTATATTTCAACCTCACTGATAAGTCTGGTTTTTTTTCTCCTCCTCCGCCTCCTCCTCCTCCTCCTCCAGTTCTGATAATGTAGGTGGTTCTGTTCATTTTCAGGAACCGTTCGCGAGTTCGCAACAGTTCCGAGACTGACTGGACAGTTCCGAGGCTGTCAACATTTCTATCGAATTGTCGGAACCTTTACATCCTTGCTGGCTTTACAATGCAATTTTGGCAACAAACAGTTCAGGGCTGGGACCGTTCCCGGGCGTTTAGCAATTTCATAATATAATCATTGTTCGAATATGGTAATGAAAAACGGGAAATAACTCGATGTTGTAGCAACCCAGTGTACTTAAGTAATACTTGTGTTATGGTTAACAATATTTTTACCAATTAGAAGCTAAACACAAATGAAATACAAACAAATTTTCGGTATTTTTTTGCACGGAAGTGGTGAAATAGCATGGCGTTACGACGGAACCGTTCATTTGGTTTGCTCTGAACTCTAGTTCCAGTTCCTCTTTCCTTGACCGTTCTTTGCGACCGTTACGTGTAATATTCCCCATCCCTAGACGGACATCTTGTGTACTACCATGTAATGAAATGCTCTCAATCCCTATTTTAAAAAAAAAATTGTACAGAAAACGAACATATTTGTTTTCAAATACACATTGTTGAAGTTAAAGAAATAGAATCTTAGTTTTAAAATTCGGAAACCCATAAGAAAGTGAGAGAAAATAAATAAAGAAATAAATTGGTTACTGGCAGCAGTTCAACTTGTACATCTCCATTTAAACCGCTGGTGTAGTGATTTATACATCAAAACAAATTCTTAATTGTTTTATGGGGCAATCATATTACCGACTGAAAGAATGTAATCCTTTGTTTAGACCAGTTTTTTTCTCGTAAACGTAACAGACATTGTACGGTAGATTAAGTGACCATGGAGGAAGGAAAAAGGGGATGTTTACAAAATGTGCTTTCTGAAGCGCCCAGAATGGTATCGCAGAAGAAACTGAGTAACCTAATTCTGACTCGCTGAGTCAAGTAACACAACGCTATCTCACATAAACATGTGGCTAGTAACCAATGGAAAAGTAGAGGTGTTCACTAATTATATTAAATTCTAGTACGTGCGTAACTTTTTTCAGGAAAATTGTGTCCATACCTAGTATTATTATAATTGAGCACATGTCACTAGATATAAAGTATGCACATGGTAAAATGTCTTTCGTTGTTTCAGAACAACCTGCAAATTTCAACTCTCTGAGATAAGAAACTCGTCGTCAAGAAAGTTTGAAAACTGAATACTTTTAACATTATGGAAATAAATAACTTTGAGAGATTATGCCAGTTGCACCTAAGCCGACATGCGTACTTCGAAAACTGTTTTGTTCTTGCGAGAACAGATATTGAGGTTCTGATCAAAAGATATGAGTACCTCAAAGGTATGGTGGAGTCATCTTGCAGCGAGGATGATCTCAAAAAAAGCATGATGTGCAACGGTTTTCTCAAGAGCATCATAGAAAACTCGACCCAAGATAATCAGAAACTAGAGGAAAAAATTGCCGCTTTGAATGAAGTAATCACACAGACGCGAAAACAGAATGAAATATTGCTGGAAGAAGCGCATAAACAGAGGAAGAGAAATGACTCGGAGGAGTTGGCCAGGAAGCTGGTGGAATGCCAAATAGAAATAAAATGCTCACTTCGGAGGTGTCTGCTCTGGGGCAGGAGAAAGCCCAGTTGAAAGCCATGGCGTCCTTCTGGCAACAGAAGGGAAGCGAGCTGAGTGGCAGGTACGACCAACAGGCCTCCGTGATCGTGGACATCGTCAAAGACGTGTCCGTCGTCAAGCAGCAGATGACGAGGGTGATGGAACTGGCCGAGGACTATCCGGCTCCCGAGAAGCACGTGGAGAGTCCATGCAAGGATATCAGGGGTGTGTTCAGCACAGCGATGAACGACATCTACCAGTTCGAGAGCTCCGTCAACGAGCAGATGAGAGGCTTCCAATACGACATCGACCAGATCGCCCAGACGAACTCCTCGCTGAAGACGAAGTGCCGGAGCCTAGAGCAAGAGCTGAAGATGGTCTCCGAGGAGAAGGCCTCCTTGGAAGAGAGGCTTGCCTCCAAGAGTAACGTCGAGGGAGAGCTGTCAGCACTGCGGGAGCGCTGCGAGTGCTCGGAGAACCAGCTGGCCGACGCGGAAGCTTCCAGGATCGCCCACGAGAAATCGCTCGCCAAGCAGGTCGAGTTGGATGGCAAGTTAAAAACTGCCGAGGCTCAAGTCAAGCAACTGCTGGAAGAACTACAGGAAGAGCGGAGCAGACTATCCGAGCAGATCGCCGCCATCGAGGAGAAAAACAAACTCTTGGACAAGGCCAAGCAAGAGAATGTAACTATGCAGCAGGTACGTAGTGTTGTTTGATATTCATTCATTGCATACGAGGTGGTATCGAAAAGTTTCGAGACCAGCTCTGTTTACCACAGAGTACTTTGTTTATCCAACGTTTTCACATTATCGCCTTCAAATTATTTACCTTGCATGGGAGTACCAGTATTCCTGCTGGTCATGAGACTTCTGGAGTGTGTTCTTGGAAGCCTTCTTCTTGAAGTGTGTCAAACACCTTCTGCGATCCATGCTGGATCTCAGCAGTGATGTGAAAACTGCAACCTTGCAGCAGGATATTAAAATTCGGGGAGAGGATGAAGTCTCCAGAAGCCAAATCTGACGGGAAGGATAGGTGTTGAAGCACGACCGCGTTGTTTCCGTCAAGAAACTTATGTGTGAGGAGAGCTTGGTAATGGTGTATTATCGTCGTTAAGCATCTAGTTTCTTGCGTGCCACATATCCGAACACTTTCACCGAAACGTGGCCAATAAAACATACTGTTGATGATCGAGCCCCTGGGGACGAAATCTCGATTCACAATGCCGTGAATGTCTGAAAAGACGATGATCATGCACTTTCTCGATCTGTGGGCATGACTCGACTTTTACAGCCGTGCATAAGGTGGGCTCTTGCACTGTGAGGATCAGAGCTTCGTCTCAGTGTCATACCCGGTCATTTAAGTTTCATCACCGGAAATTATCCAACCATTGCGGAGATCAAGTGTGAATCGCAGAAAGAGCTTGACACGCTTCGGGAAGAATGTTTCCAGAACATATTCCAGAAGTGGCAGTGATGCAGGGGGCACTCTATTGCTGCGCAAGGGAACTATTTTGAAGGCGATAGTGTGTAAATGTTAATAAATAACATAATTCAATGTGTAAACAGAGCTAGTTTCGAAACTATGCAGTACAGACACGAACAAATTTACAGGACACAAAACCCCCACATGAAAGCTCAAACAAGTCTTACAGAATTTTAGAGCCTGGTTTCTGTCCCTCTATTCGAGTGAGACACTGAAATGGTAATTATTTGTTTAAATTCATAATAATGTCAGAGTTTGACTTGTTCGGACATGAATATAACTTAGTAATCAGGCGCATGTCGATGTTAGTTTTTTCATTTGGAGGAAGAATATTAAACTTTCAGTAGCTACTAATCCGACTTTCTAAATAAGCTCAGTTGACCACGGATAGCTTTTAGAAAATCTTTGTTAACTCACACGCTTCCCATAAAATTAAAAATTATATCCATTGACGTCTATGAAAATTATACACCATTTATTCTGAGAGCTGTGTTATTAGCTAGAGATTATTACAATATCATAAACATTTCTTAAAATAAAGCAAAAATTTTAAGCATGTTACATTCAATTTAAGTAATCGCTTACCATAGAAAAAGAAAGATTTGCTGCTAGTGACATATTGAAATATGAGATCAAAATGCTTTACATTATTAAAATAATTTGCAAATAAAAGAAGTACAGCTTTATTTAGTTATTCAAATGGAAAATTATAATATCCTTTAGCGAATTAAACATTTATCATATTGTTTATAAGCTGTAACGTAATTACATATTTTTGAACATCGCACTTATTAATAAAGAAAACATTCTTAAGTATATAATTGAGATTCCATTCCTTAAAACACATCTTAAACCACTCTATTTTATGTAAAATGTACTTTTATTCTTTTGCATATAGAATGTTAGTAAACAACAAAAATATAAATTTATTGCAGTGATTCGGACTTACATGTTACATGTTCACAATTTTGTCAAAATATATATTTTATTCATGTATCAAATATTTTCCAGAAAAATGCACGCCAAGTTGAAACATTTCAAGAAACGATTAACAAGCTCGAACGCCTTGTGAAGTCTGTGCAGTCCGACTTAGAGGCTACCGAAGAAAATCTTACTGCACGGCAACACGAGATAGTACAGTTGGTACATTCACTTGAAAAGAGAAACGAAGTTATACGTCATTTAGAGGAGGAAATGGTATCACTGAATGTGGAACGGGACCAGAACTTAGACACAATTTCTCTATTAAAAAACAAAATAAAAGAGATGAGTGGTTTCGATAAGGATCTCGAGTCGAAAGTGGAGCACATAGAATATCTGCACCAAGAAGTTGAACAACTGGAAAAAGAAAGAGAACAGATCATGTTGATAAATGACGACGTGGCAGGGGAAATTAAAGAGTGGCAGGCGATGATAGAATGTCTCTGTCTGATGATTAACGACGTGAAGGATTCCCTGACGGATCAGACTATAGAGAAAGAAAACATGATTGCCAAAGATGCTGTCCCCAGCACGACACCTAGACTGCAGGTGTTTTTCTCATCGAGGGAATTGCAGAGTAGTGTCTCAGTGTTTTCCGAAATAAAGGGAAGAGTTAGTGAGATACCAGCAGATGCAAAGCAATTCGAGGATTTAACTGGACCTTCCCAGACTTCTCGCATGTCAGCAGTAACTAGGACTGAACAGTCCAGGCAGGTCTGCGTTTGCATCGGCGACGACAGTGTAGTCACATCAGCGATGAATATGGTAGAAGATATTAAGGCGCATCTGAGAGCGTATGTACAAGAAGAAACGAAGAAACGGAACCAAGAACTGGTTACCATGTTCAGAGCACAGAAAACTAAGTCAGAATTAAATGGGAAATGCGAAGAACTGGACAAGACAAGTCTAGAACTTAAAATTGTCAAGAACAAGTATATTTCGGTTAAAAAAGAACTGCGCAAACAAAAGCAGCAAAACCTAAGCTTGATAGAGGATCAGAGCATCGCAGAGGACACGATGACAAGAATCGTTCACGAAATGAACGAATCCGGGTCTAAAATATCAACTTTGGAACGTGATGTTAAGAAAGGGCTCGACACGATACGAAAGCAATATGATACAATTAAAGTGTTAGAAAACACTATAAATGAGCTACGAAAAATGTTACATGAGCACAGTGTTACGACAAAAAATGAATCAGAGTCTTCGGGAAGAATTCAAGAAAAGTCCTGTACACAAGTTAATATGGGAATACCGCCACCTGAAAATACAAATAAGGACCAATCTTCTGCAGAAATCGCACAAGACACAGAAGGTATCATCAATTTAGCCAGTATATATGTATATAAAAAGGATTTGTATGTAATCTAAGTATTTCCTTATAAATGTGTACACCGCTCAATGGATATTAACGACATTCTTCATTACCAACTTAAAAAACTGATTAGCCAAAATTAGCTCCGGGCCTCAATGGGCTCAAAAACTTCAATATCCTTAAAATGGGGTCGTGGGGCTCAATTCCATACCGTTTCAAAGATCTGAACCAAGCTTTTGCAGGGATGCTCTTCAGTCCCATACTTAAAATACAGGCTGCGCCAAAATGGCAAAACCTCTTTGTGAATCTCAGGACTGTATTGGGTCCGAAACCCCTAAAACCTCTTCTGAATTTCAGGACCGTGTTGTGTCTGCAACCCCTGAATCCTCTTCGTGTATCTCAGGACCACATAGGGTCTCGAAACCTCTAAACCTATTCGTGAATCTCATGACCTCATTGGGTCCTAAAACCTCATATATCCCCACCCGAGTCTTGGTAAAACTGCTCATTACACCACGGAGACGATTAGTGTTAAAACTCCCGAGCTTATGTGTCCAGAGGACATTTAATATCATGGCTTATCTCGTACACAGACAACGAGGAACAGACTGAGTGGTGGGATAATGTCTTGATGCTCAACAGTGTGAAGAAAACTGCTGCAGTTTCATTCGATGATCAGGATCATTACGGTGTTCATTTGTCGAGGATGTAGAAAAAGTGTTGGCCCACCCTGATTGCGTAACATTTGAACATTCAACTGGTGTTCATGACACTCGCAGTCCATACATTATAATATGGATGTCACTAAGGGGCGTAACCTGGGAAGGTGTTAGGGGATTGTAACACATTCTCCCCTTTTGGCCATTAGGTTGTCAACAGTTGGTATTGAAATGATTAATATTCCTTTAGTTGTATGGTCATTTTCTTCTAGTAGTTTTCATAATTAATACATGCGTCAGCACCGCTGAAGGTGGTGTAACCTCCTTCCCTTTTCGTCAGTCAGAGTAAAACCATCCCTTTCCACCCTTCCCAAACGAAAAAAAAAAAAACCCCATTTAGCACCACTTCTAGCTCCCTTGACAAATTTATGGTTACGCCCCTCGTCACATCAAAGTTAGCTGTTGCTAAATGCTGCAATCAAACTGCTTCAATAATGCGATTTCACTTTGAATTGCTGCAAAATTATTCACCACTGTATTCAGCGAATTCCAACTTCTGGTAAAAGACTGAATAGATGCGATGTCCTTGCTACCTCTTAACACACCCGCTGTAGATGTTGCATACTGCAGAATGTTATAGCTGTTAATTTCAGGATATTTTTTGTGTTATTAATTATATTCGTAGTTTATGGCATTTTGTACTGTCGTTAGACGAATAACAAAACATTTCATCAACATCGTCTTCGTAAAAGCTTTTTCGTAAATATTCACCTTAATTTTTCAAGTTTACATTTTTCTTGCTAAGAGCACATTTACTTGACGGCTGTTTCTACTCGTGTGTATTTTACCTTGACATTTATGTTACCTGACCCGAATAGTTATATTTTTTCAAATTAAATTATTAAATTTGAAGTTCGTAACATCTTGCAGTTTACACAGAGAGGTACTTCATTCAAGGCTGTCATTTGTTAGCTATCTATACGAACTTATCTGCACAGAAAATATCTAAAGTTATTGCAACAAAGAATTACTGTTCAGGCATTTACTTCAACGTTTATGTTGTAGTCAAATTAATAACGTTGTGACAAAGTTAATATTGTTGACCATTCACAAAGTCTTATATTACTATAATGCATATAATCTGTTGAAGTGTTAATTTTAATAAATCGTTTAAGTAATGTTGCCGCCACAAAAAAATTTGTATTCACTACAAATAACACTCAGATCGGAATATTTGTGTTACCTTAACACTAAATTAATGTCCATCCAACACAAGTTTACACTAACTTGATATTGTAAGATGACGAATACTAGTGAACAGCGATAACCTCGTAAAATTAAACACGTTTACGTATATATTTAAATTTGAAAAGTCTTAATATGAGAACTAAATGTTTACGTGTGCCAAATATAAATATACTTCTAAGCGTATAAAGTGTTTCCATATAACGAAAGAGTGCTGCATTTCGTCGTTATATTGAGTCGGATATCCTCAATATGAAAAACAGTTATACATGTTAAAATAGAGTAGTTGGCAGGACGTGAGTTTTCGTAAAGTGGAGGACGTAATCACTCACGGTGCGTTGGTAACATTTATTTTAATGGAAAAACAAACGCACTTAACCTATTTTACACCGGAATATTGTTTCAAAGTAAATAAAATACAAGAAAAATTTTAACACTCGTGTTAAAATTAATCAACACTAAATTAGTTTTACCGCAACATAAGCATCGCCTTGATTTTGACGGTGTAGTAAGGAAGTAATATTGTAACAAAAATACTTGACACTATATTTACATTAATATCTTAAAAGTATATTACATTTACCGCCACATTAATTACTGATTGCTCCCAGATAAAAAAAAATTACTGTAGTAGCAACAGTGTTGTTGTTGCCATAACATTATACTTTTATCTGTGTGGAAGACAGAGATATCACATGACACCATTACATATATGGGGAGATTGTACTAAAGTAAATTCGTATTGTTGAAGCGAATTGCATAAGAGGAAATCATAAGTCATTTCAGAAACTGTGCTGTCGTCTGTTCATAATATAAGCTATTCAATTATGTATATACATAGGCAAACTAACGAGTTCAAAGACCGTCTTACACAGAACTGCTCATATATTTCTAAACCGATATATTTATCTTGTACGAGAAATATCACTCTTTACTTAATGCCATTTACCAAAAATATTATTTTTAAGAACGTCTTACATAAATGTTTTAGTAGGTAGGCAAAGTGGATAACACCATCTTCAGCAGGCAAGTGTCCGGAATATGTTCTCAAAGTTAATTTCAAAATACTTTAGTTCCTGTTCTACAATAACGACGTTTTATTGTTCTTTGCCAGCAGATCACATACAAAGTGGTTCAAACTTGGTGGAAGATGGATCTTATCGATATGAAAAAATATCAGACGAGCTAGAGGTGAAACTCGAAATAATGGAACGCTCCCACCACAAAGAAGTAGATAACCTTAACCGAGTGCACGTGGAGAACATGATATCGTTAAAGAAGGTATTCGAGAGAGAAAGGACCAAAGACAGAGAGATGTATGAGGAGCTAGTGGGGAAGCAACAAGAAATGCACGAAGAGCAAATCAACGAGCTGAATCTGTTGCACGACTCCGAAATCTCGTTCCTTTGGAGCAATAAAAGACGCGAGCGCTCCAACGAGGAGACCCAGACACCTGAAGACTGGACTGTAACACTGGCCGCAGGAGGAGAAGTTATCCCCGCCCAGGAGAACTGCTCTACAGATCCACTAGCTGCCAAAGAAAGAATTCTTCTAATAGAGAAGAATAGTTTCGACGTGAGGATCAGAGTACTTAGTCAGCAACACGCGAAGGAACTGGACTCGCTGAAGACAGAACACGCCAGAAAGCTAGCCGACATCGCCGATGAGCTAAAAAAGTCTCTCGCCGAAGAAGAGGCCGGTTTGGAAAAGCAGTTCCAAGCTCTTCGTGGAGGAAACGAGCTGGAACTGTTGCGGCTGAAGACGAGGTACTGCTCCGAGATGAAGCATGAAAACGAAAAGTTTAATCTTAGCAGGAGAGAAGTGCTTGTATATGCGAGGAAAGCATTGTCTATCTCGAACATGGAGGTGATGGAGATAAAACCGTACTCAGGTTAGTCTGTCCTAATGCATGAGTTTATTGCTAAAACATATATATATATATATATATATATATATATATATATATATATATATATATAATATTTGGTTTCTGTATTACGTAAAATTGTGAATTCAGTCAGCAGTAAGCAGAATCCCAAACAAAATCGCTCAAGAGGTTACGGATTTGAATCCCGTGCGTGTCATAAATTGATGTGCTATGATTAGATGTAAGTTTAAGTAAGTTTGTTTTATAACCCGTATTTTTAATTCCTCCCACTAAATCAGCGCAGGAGCACAAAATGTCGTGAGTTAAAAAAAAAAAAAAACATCAAAAATTTGCATTTTAAATAATGTTTGCAATATTCAAAATTAAAAAAAAAAAAATTATAATTCAAGAGTAGTTAATTTACGATCCTTGTATTGCCTATTCAAGTTTCTAGGCGCATACTGAACATAGTAGGTAAAGTACGATACCACTTTCGTTTAGACATTTACTACATATACAAGTATATTTTGGCACTGAATAACTTCAATAAAGAAAAATTCTTCCTGTCCGTGACATATGCGAACCACTCCGCTGATTTGCAGGGATGTGAATTTGCTGTTGTCAGCATATACAGCGTGTATAATGAACATGTGTACAAACTTGGGCACGTGATTCGTAACCGGAAAAGAGGAAGATTGATACAGGACACCCATGGTCCATCTCAAATAATAATGGCTGTAGCAGCCCCTAAAGGCGGTGGGCGACAAGGACATTACGTGTGATATTAGGCAAAATACTTACGTTAGAAGAACAAAAATTGGTTTACGGAGCAAGTAAACCAAGATATTGGATATACTGTAGGTATGGTCTGTCGTACACACTCCCATCATGTAAATAATAAGGTTGGCGCCCTTTAATTCCATGCAACACGTGCACCGTGAGGTTAAATTGTTTGTGGATACCATGGGATGAAGAAAAACGACGTAAGTAACAAATAAGTCCCTATTATTGCAGCTGTCTAGGACCCGCCGTTTCCTGTTAGATCGCAAACGAAGGACACAGTGGTAGCAATAGCATGGCCTAGTGAGTAGGCAACCCTTCACGCACCCGGAGGAATTCAGCGGGGAGTCCCGCCGAAGGGTGTGTGGCAGCACGTAACAGCGAGGTCTTGAGAGCCGATGAGGGTGATTGAAGTGAATATGGAGCTGCGCCGGAATGAAAGGGTTAGGGCAAACGGGGGAACCCCGAAGCGAACCGGGTTCAATTCCCGGTCGGGTCACCCTCGGATGTTCGTATGTGCCGAACGATGCCGCTGGTCGGCGGGTTTTTCTCGGGGTTCTCCCGTTTGGCCCGCCCTTTCATTCCGGCGCATCTCCATACTCACCTCAATCACTCTCGTTGGCTCTCACTACCTCGCTGTTAAATGCAGCCAAACTCACTTCACGCATTCGGCGGGGACTCACCGCTGAATTCCTCCGGGTGCGAGAAGGGTTGCCTACTCACTAGGCCATGCTATTGCTACCACTGTCTCCTTCGTTTGCGATCTAACAGGAAACGGCGGGTCCTAGACAGCTGCAATAATAGGGACTTATTTGTTACTTACGTCGTTTTTCTTCATCCCATGGTATCCACAAACAATTTAACCTCACGGTGTACGTGTTGCATGGAATTAAAGGGCGCCAACCTCATTATTTACATGATGGGAGTGTATACGACAGACCATACCTACCGTGTATCCAAATTCTTGGTTTACTTACTCCGTAAATCAATTTTTATTCTTCTAACGTAAGTATTTTGCCTAATATCACACGTAATGTCCTTGTCGCCCACCGCCTTTAGGGGCTGCTACGGCCCTTAGTATTTGAGATGGACCATGGGTGTCCTATATCAATATTCCTCTTTTCCGGTTACAAATCACGTCCCCGAGTTTGCATAAATGTTTCCCTATACACGCTGTATAGGTATATGAGTGTGTGTGTGTATGTATATATATATATATATTTATTTATTTATTTATTTATTTATATTTATTTATATCACTTTTGCATCTTTCACCAAGCACATGAAGTAGATTTTCAATCATTCAGACTGAGATGGGCTTAATATTTAAACAACCTTTGCATATTCTCTCAGTGTTTTCGCGGAATTACATCTGAAAGATTTTTGTACCAAAATTACAATTTTTTTAATGCCAAACGCAGTACTATTTTAATATATGACGATTACTAAATAAGTTGTGAAATTGATCGCTTAATCAGCTTTACTATTTGATGCTGCAAAGTTAATGCCAGTCAACTGAATTGTGTATAGGCGTCTCAAGCAAATTATTTACACACGAATATATCTTACTTAATTTCAATCCTGGTCGTAATGAAAGTCACGTGAGTTGTACTAAACCGAGAATTTACGGTAGTATAGATTCACAGTTTATTTATGTTGCCATATCTTACGTCTTACTTTCATCTAGGTGTTGAAAGTAATGTAATACGGTAGAATATTTAAGAAAGAAAATATCGTTTTGACATCTAGAAAAAAATGCTGTTGCTTATTCAAACCGAGTACATAATACCAAAAAATTGCGAAGAAAACTTACCTACTTCTTTCTTTAGACCATGAAGATTTCACGTAATTAATTTTCACACAAAAAAAAAATAGAATACATTATAAGATTTCGAGCTGTCTTTACTGAAGGCGTATTTTTGAAAATAATTAAAACATGTTTACACGGGAAACATATTTCAAGGACCATATACGAAAAAATAAATAAATAAATAAAACAGAAATATTTCCAAGTTTACTTTTGAAGGAAGTAAAAAAATAAGTTTTAAATAATGAGTTACCTATTACCAATCTGGTCACACGTCTACTATTACTGCGCGATAAAGTTGATTGCAAAAAGAAAACGGAAAAACAAGCCACGTTAGACACTTGCAAAGGAATCAAGATATGCGAATAAGACTATTACACTTCCACTATCACAATGACATAAATCAAATTAGTTCTGACCGCAACTAATTGTGAAGCAAAAATTATCACTGGGTGTACATTTTTCATCTCCAGATTTACTTTTAATACATTGTGAAAGAAATTGTTTAATTTAATACGTACCGGTTAGTTCATTGTAGTTTGTAGGAACCTACAACATTTTCTCACTAATTATAGAAACATTTTTAAAGTCCTATTCATTTTACAAATCATAGTATATTCGCAGTTTCTTCACACTTTAAGAATAAAACGTTTGAACAATCACAACAGATGCCTGGTTGTTTCCTAAATAGATCATGTATCACAAGCGTTGTCTACTTCTGTTAGCATAAATGTGCTATGGTTTTGGATAAATCAAAGTTTTACTTTAGAATTATTTGCTCGTCTGAAAAAAAAAAAAACAGAACTTTAAGAATCCAGAGCCAGCTTTTGCAGTAATGCCTTTACTAGACTCGGTTATGCTTTATTTGCATGAGGCGGAGGAATATCCTGGAAGTAGAACTGTAGCAGAGCTTTAAAAGGTTGGGAGTAACCGTGAATGGACTATAACAGTAATTCGTACACCTAAAAATAAATGTTTAGGATGAAGGAACATGTGTGAAAATGTTTAATGAAACTAAAATGTGTTTGACAGCAGTTACGTGAAATTATAGGCTATTCACGGTGAAATGAGGACATTTGGAAGTCCTGCTTAAGATCTACTTCTATACACGTTATGTATTCTTCCACCTTATGTAAAATTAACATTGGCATGGACCCCATCACTTTATTCATGCGTCGGTCATGTGAAACTCTGAAATTGTTAAGAAAGTAAATATTTTACAAATCTGCGCATTTTTACACTTCGATGCATTTAAAAAAAACACAAAGCGAAAGAACTCATTTTAAAGCTGTCACGTAACACCCTTTATTCAACGTTAAGATACGGAACTACTTTCCATCCATCGTTACCAACATTACTGGGCGAATGTCACTCAGTGCGCCAATTAAAATATATGCATGCAGGGGCAGTAGCTTTTTTTCTAAGGTTCGTTTCTAAAAGTGCTCACTTTATCGTGAACAACCTTTAATGACTTCAATTTAATTTCTCTGACACGTGACAGGCCACATGTGTTAGTGTGGAGAGAGCTATGTTTGCGCCAGGTAACTGCAAACACACCATCCGTCCGTCTGCTCTTGTTTCAGCCGCGCGCCGCATTGTTTGTTGTGTGTTGTTGCAGGCAGCAGAAGGGCAATGGCTGTGGCTCGGAGTGACACGTCGCATGTCATGTCGAGTGGATCAGTCGAGCTGAATGACTTTCGCCAGCAGAAGTTGCGATGCCCCGTTCACAGCGACTCAGACGTGAGGCACTATCATTTTACGTAACTATTTGCTCAAAGATTTATTAAGGCACCTGCGTACTTGGAGTTATTTTGCATGTTAGGGCACAGAGTTGACTTGCATTTGAACAGGAACAATTGAAAATCTCCATGTGTAAGGTGTTTATCAGTTACCTCTAATATTTATGGTGTTAATTCCCCTAAACCGACAATGTGTGTGTTAGCAACAAAATTGATTTTGTGTATAGTTGCTTTCGGTAAAGGTGAGTGTGAACTTAATAGGAGTATAAATACTGTTATTAGTCTCGATATTTTTACACATTGTATGACACGCGCAAATAAAATTCAAATAAATAAAAATTATATATAGATTAAGACGCTTTAATACTGTACACTTATTTTCAATAGTGGTTTGAAATTTTACGACTGCAGTGTACGGTATTGTAGTAATAATCACAGCATGAAAATGAATTTTTTTATAACTTAATGTGCAATGCATTCCTACCTTCGTTAAGTAGTGTTTGTGTTTACTAAAGGAAAAAACATCTTATTGAACTCGAAAACAAATGAGTTGATGTCTGTTTGGTTATTTGATGTTTTTCTGGGTGTTTTTGAATAAATAATTTTCTGTCAAACTTTTACATTAAAAATAGAAGTATTTTCCTCTATCGGCTATAAGTTCAGTGGCTCGGCGGAGTAGAGTTTACATGCAGTGCACTAATAATTGAGAAAGCCGTGAGCTACGCGTCGGGTCGAGCATCAGCCAATCAGAGCCTTGGCGCTAGCAATGAGCGTAGGGAACATTGCACGAGCGACCGACAATGGAATTGACGCTCGTCGCCAGCGACAGAGAATAAGAAGAATAACATTTGTGTATTTCTTAATAAATAAACTGGCAAGAAGCTGACGTTAAGAACAAATGAAAATGTACATAATAAATGGGCTGCAGATATATTAATTAGAGTCCAAATTTATATATATTTTTCTTATATTAGGAAAATAAAAGGACGAAATGTTTCCCAATGCCTGAAGAGTCGTTCATGTTCTAAAACATAATTTCGAATTTTAATATATTTTTATTAAATAAAAGTGTTACATTTAAATTTAAAATGATGTTGTAGAACATAACGACTTTTCAGGCTTCGGAAAACATGCTTTTGTTTTCCTACAGGTAGATAAAATTGATATAAATTTGGACGCCAATTAATATCTCTGCAAATTGTTTGATATGTATATTTTCATTTGTTCTTTATCTCAGCTTTTCGCCTGTCTATTTATTATCAAGTACAGAAGTGTTATTCTTCTTATTCCCCGACACTGGCGACGAGCGTCAAAACCAATGTTCGTCGCTCGTGGAACGTTCTCGACACTCGACGCTGGCGTCAAGTTTCTGATTGGCTGGTGCTCTACGTGACGCGTCGCGCCGCCCTGCGTCACTCTATTGTGAAAACCTCGTAACGTCAGCCTGAAAAATTGGCAACCTGTATGAGACTTCAAAAACGCGGCATTTTCTAGGAGCAAAAAAACACATCTTAAGTGTTGGCACTTGTACCGAGTGTTCGGAAATAGCTGGGAATAATATCAAGGGGCAGTAGGGCACGCCGAGACAGAGATTTTGATAAAATAAGGGACATGCGTCCGGAAACGCTCCGACCCCTCTACATTTTTCCTTCAGAGCTACAAGTATCAAACGGTGTGTGTTCCTTTTGAGTTAGGCGCACTGCCTGGACCACGCATGAGCAAGCCAAGCGGAGTATACATAAGTGAAGTGCGGTGCTAAGCAAAGCGGAGCCCAGCCTGCCTGCAGGAGGGCAGCAGACCACAGTCTCCAATTGTCATCAGTGATGAATTGAGAAGTGTCTGTGCTAGTGAGGTTATGGCACTGTACACGTTTGCCGGAATTAGCCGACATGGTGTATTATGTTTACGGGGAGGCGCGCTGAGTTGCCCTTGAAGCGTCACGAATTTACGCAAAGCGTTTACCCGAAAGGCGGCAGCCGAATAGGAAAACGTTCGTACCGATATTTCAACACCTACGAAACTTAGGAGAGATTCAACTAGAATGTGATAGTGCTGGAGCCAGGAGACGTGTTGAGGACGCCCAGTTTTGAGGAAGAAATTCTCTATCAGGTGGCAGCACAACCCAACACAAGCACCCGTGCAATTGCGTTCAACAGTATGTCACTAATTCGACAGTTCAGCAGATATTACAAGATACTAATTTGTGCAATAGCCTTTACGACATTGGCGATATACGACATCATTGATCTTCGTAATCCTGTATCGGCCTTCCTGCTTCCCAACATTTCTGTAGCTTCGGGAATTGCTATTTCTGCCTCTCTTGGTTGTACAACCACACAGGCTGTCCTTCATGAAATACCTCGTCCAACATTTTCCTGTCATACTGCATCTTCATCCCATCACACCGTATTCTGAGGTGCTGTCGAGCAAAAGTGTAGTTAAGCTTTTCGACCACTCTATCCAACCGAGGGTGTAAGGCTGTAGTCCTAGTCTTTTCCATCCCAGAATCTTTCTTACCTTCTGGAACACAGAAGCTTAAATGTGTCTTCCCTGATCGGAATGGAGTTCTAGTTGCATACCCAGAATTTGAGAAAACATGCTCTACGACCCCGTTGTGCACAACCTGTCGCAATAATACCTGTAAAGGAGGCCACAGGCGAGACAGTTTGTGCACAACTGGGCCATGCATAACAAAGTTCATCGGCCACAGTACGTGCTACTTGTATTTGGAGGGTAATGACCTCAAGCCACTTTAGTAAAGTTGTCTTGGGCCACCAGTAGATACTGATTACCTCTCTCTGTGACAGTTAAGGGCAGCAGAATACTTACTCTCGTAGTCTCGAATGGGGCTCCAGCATAGTATTTCTGGAGGTGAACTAGCCTTGGTCCCTTCGTCGTGGTGTTAGTGTCGCACATTCTGCATCAATTCTCAACATCCTCCTGACAATGACGCCAGTAGAAACTCAGAATATGAACAAGCATCTTATCAATACCAAAGAGTTCACTGGCTGCCGCATTACACAGTTCCTTTAAGACTTCAGGAAACTTGCATTCTGAGAGGACCATCTGTAAGCATGTATGTTTTCAATCATTACTTTCCCAGTTTCTTTAAAGTACACCAATCTTCAGTAAGAGGGAATTCCATTGTGCCCAGTATGCTTTGACATCTGCGCTCAGACTAGATATCTCTTCCCATTTTCGCCGACAGACAGCTTCTTTCTGTTCTAGTAATGGTTGCAAAAGTTGGATCATTCAGCTGATCTTTCCTAATATCCTCATCACCCCAGGTAGGTGACCTATAAAAAGATAGAGAACCTCGAATTCTTGTCCTATGTACCTTAAGTGATTCGCCACTCTTGTCTTCCTGGCTTTCCCAATGACGACAGAATGGCTCACATAGCCTCCCAGAAATTGCATCTGTATTGTTATGAAGGCATCCACGTCAGTGCTGTATTTCAAACCCATATTCTTGATGATGCTGTGTCCATCGAGCTATTTGATCTTCGGGGTTCTTAAAATTTAGTAGCCACCATAATGAAGCATGGTTGGTTCTTATAACAAAATACGTGCCATAAAAGTAGGAATAGAAGTGTGAAATTACCTTCACCATTGCCAGAAGCTCCCTGTGTAACATAGTGATTTCTCTCAGGCTTATGCAATGCCCTACTGAAGCATTCTAGTAGCCTTTCCTCCCCATCCTGAACCTGAGATAACACAGTTCCAATGCCTATATCACTAACATCAGTGTTGAAAATGAAAATTCCCTCAATGTTTCGTGAAATCCAGGACTGGTGGATATATCAGAATTTCCTTTAGCTTACTTAAAGCATCTTCAATACTCAGTAGTCCAATGAAATCTCCTTTTTTCCCTCAGTCAGTTCATAGAGTGGTTTGGCGATTGTGGCGAACCCAGGTACAAATCGATCGCAATAGAACCATACTTCCAGAAAACTCTGCAAATCAGTTTTGTAAGTTGTCGTCAGCCAATTTCTTATTGCTTTGGTCTTCTCGGCATGTGTTCCTATTCCATGGGCCAACAATGTATGTACCAAGAAATTTATTTTCTTTTGAAACACGTGGTAATTTGAGGGACTAGCTTCAAGTTGGCTGTGGTCACATTATGGAATACAAAGTTTAAACATGATAGATGCTCTTTAAATGTCCTTCCTGTTACGACAATGTTATCTAGGTAAAGCTGCAGGTAGCTAAAGGCAATTATTTTTCCATCAGGCATTCGAAGGTGGCAGAGGCATTACACAGCCCAAACGGCATAACTTTGAATTGGCAGTTCTCTTTCCCTTGGACACAAAATATAATCTTCTCTTAGTCATCTAGAGCCACATCGCACTGCCAGTACCCACTCATCGTGTCCATAGTTGAAAACCATTGAGAACCTGCTAAGCTCTTCAGTGTGTCGTCTATCCTTGGGAGTAAATAAGGATGTTTCTGTGTCATTATAAAGCAGTCATTAATCCACACAAAATCTCCGAGTAATCCTTCTTCTTAACAAGTACAATGGGGTATACCATGGACTAACTAATGTTTCTGTCACGTCTTTTTCCTTCATTTCCATCAGAATTCCCTCCACTGCCTCATGCGAAGCTAGTGGTAGTCGTTTTTGTTCTGGCATCTGTATCAATGTTTTGGCAGGTCACATCAGTCCATCCAAGGTCAATCTGTCCACATGAGAAGGCATCAATCTTTCTCTGCAGTAACTCAAAGAAAGCCTTCTCCTGTAGCCGGTTGAGTTTTTCTCGTGCTATTATTAGCCGTTTCTCGAGTTATTCTTGTAGAAGACATTCGATTTGTTTTATTCTAGAAGCTTCTGGAACGACCTGCATGAAGAATCTTTTTCGCGCGATGAAGCATTACGACAATGGGCACATGCAGTTTGTGCAAGGCGATGCAATAGAGGAACATACTGAGATCTGCAGTGGTTCGTATACTGGGAGCCAGCAAGTGATGTCGTTAATAACTCTTGCTACATCGATGGGTACTGTTTCTGCAGACGATTATGACGAGAGAGTTAATGCTAAAGACGGAATGACTGAGTCGGTTTCTGCGGAATGTACATCTGCAAGGCATGCGCATGGCGACGACGAACTTCAAAATAAACGATCATCAGCTCTAAATACTGATTAAAATACAACTCCCGCTACAAATAAAAGTAAACTTGATATTGAGGGTGAAGCAGGAAGTAAAGAGGTTCATGAAGATTGCATTGATGATGACTATGACGACAGTGATAATATTGAAGACGATGGATGATGATTCCCTCGACATTCCCACACATTTCACCAACGAGTTTCCTTCGACACGTGATGTGCAGAAGGCAGAAGGCGTCGAGTATACTGAATATAAGTTTCCTGAAGACCCAAACTAACTTTTAGACAGACCTAGATATTTGCTTGAGCTTCGAGAACGTGGGGATTACTCGAAAATGAAAGAGATGGTTTTGATCGTTAGAGAACTTAAGTATAGGGATTATATAATATGATGTGATAAACTGCATTCTTCTGAAGTCGTAATTACAAAATAATAATAAATTATTAAATAATGATTTGTTTTTCTTTATTTTTGTGTGCCATATCCTTATGTTAGCATTTAAGTTTTTCATTTTGATAATAAATTATGTATGAAGGTATACCATTGATTGGAATTTTTTTTCGGATAGAAATTACATGTTATTTATGTATGTAATTATAAGTGCCCACAGTTCTATTGGCAGTTAAATAAAAAATTAATGTAGCAGTCAGTAACAATATGATTGCCAACATTTTAGATATTTTCTCATGTTTTTGTTTTCAAGGTCCTTCAAGTTCATGGGGTCAAGGCCGAAGTAGTCTGCATCTAACATGGTAGTACTAGTCTGTAATGTATTATGCTTGCTGAACTTTATAGATTTCTCTTGTGTTTTGTTTTAAAGGTCATTCAAGGTCATGGAGTCAAGATCGTCTGCATATAATATGATGGTGGTAGTCTGTAATAATGTATTGTGCTTGCTGACTGTTATAGATGTTTCTCGAGTTTCTGTTTCAAGGCCATTCAAGGGCAAGGTTGTCTGCATTCAATATGGGGACAGTAATATGTTACATAATAAGCTTTCTGACTGGGTATGGGCGAGGGTGTGGATGCCTGTCGACTAATTGATTTTTGTAAGAGGGCAAAGGGGGCCTTAGAAATTGAAATTTTTAAATACAATTTTAAGAATTTTTAATAATACATTTTTGAGTATTAAAAAAAATTGGAATTTTTTCGGAATTTCTTGGGTTTTTGGGGTTAAAGGTTGAGGTCAAGGTCAAAGGTCATATGGGTCAAAGAGGGTGGACAGGGCACTGGAATGACAGAGGACGATGTTGGACGACTGGCTCCTGGCTTCTTATAAATGTTTAAATTAGTTTTAAATAATTTTTAATTATAAATGTTTGAATGTTTTTTATAATTTTTAAAACGATTTTTAATGATTATTAATGACAAGTTTTGGGGTCTTTTGGAATTTTTTTTAGAATTTTTGGGATTTTAGGGTCAAGAGTCAGATCAAAGGACATTGGTCCTGGGTCCAGTTCTCCTGGCTCGGAGTCACTGATCTGCCTCGCCGAAGTCATTAGGCCACCTCACCTGTTCCGGGAAAAATTGGAAATTCCTGGGGGTCCTTTTTTTAATAATTTTTTAATAATCTAAATAATTTTTTAATAATCAGTTTTTTTTTGGAATATTTTTTAAAAATCTTTATAATGGTTTGGAACTGTTTGGATTTTTTGGGTTTTCTAAAGGATTTTTTGGTTTCTTTGGGGGTTATGGGGTCAAATATCAAGGTCAGAGGTCATGGGTTCGGGGTAAAAGGTCAATGACATCCAAGATGGCTGTCGGGTGACGTAACAATATGGTGGCTCCCCGAATCCGAATCCAGTCCCAGGTTCCGGATGACTGTCAACCATAATTTCCTTACTAGTTAGCCTATAACAATGTTGGTAGATTCTAATCCATGCCAAGACTGTAACATGACTTGGGCCGAGTGGTCGCTTCTGACATGATGGGCTTGGTTTAGTCACGTTTACATACCATAGTAAAATGTTACAAATTTATATAGCATACCTATGCCGAGACGAAAGTCGAGACAATGTATGATTTGCAGAATCCGATATCATGAAAGAATTCGTCTTGGAGAAAGAAGACCGGGAATATAGTAACTGAAAGGGAGACTTCTGGAAGGTTCCACAATGCTGTATATAACATTTCGTTACGAGTTATAAAAATAATTTTTAAATCTGATAATAAAGACTGATTTTCGATTTGACATACCTTATGACTAAAAATACCAATATAGCAACTGGATGAGCATTCATAAAGTGGTCGTAACTGCTGAGGATCTTTGGGAAAGATCGGAATCCCGATTTGAAGACTTCCGAGAATCTCCCTGACTCAAACCAAAGACTGCCGAGTACTCCCGAATCTAGCGAAAGACTGCCATCCTCAAAGAAGCACAGATGCCCATTTAAAATATATTGACTGCCCATAAAAGTGATAGAAATTATGTGCTTTATTTTTCTTCCTAATTCCTCGTTTTTATTTCGTAGCAAACACAGGCAGTACCAAATGTTTTAAATGCTATTTAACGCCTCGGTTTTCTGCCGGGAAGGAATCGTGCTTAGTGATGCCTTACGTGCTATATCCAAAAGCGGGACAGTTATACTAATATCTTAACAGGTTTTCGAAAGTGTAACGTCATGTTTCGAAAAGTTTCTTATTGACCCCATCCATGGACGTCGGCTACAAGAATTCTTTAGAGAAAGTGTAATAGAACTTCGAATCAAATAAGACTCTCACATTTGGCTTGAAACTTCAAAAATAAACACATCAATATAGCTTGGTTTACAGTGGTGTCGGTCATGAAGAAAACATTTTTTGTACTAGAGTCTGTGGACCGCACAGACCATCCTTAATACACACACATTGTGGGTGGTCATTATAATAGCACAAACAGGTTTTCATCCACCACTTTTAAACATACTATCCCAACCTAACAGGACTTCGTAAACTATTCCAGTAGAGTGGGCAAATGCATCGTTTTATACTTTAAAATAACATAGTAATAATGTAAACTTACGTATAATATTAGACGACTGTATGATTTTTGTAGTTTTAACTTGGCCAGAATAGTTTATGAATAACGCAGTTCGTTTTTCCACACGCATTCTAAGAAGCCAAGTGCCCGGCTGCCCACAAATTCTTATTAGTTCGCAAACATTCATGACCCTGCTGCAGGTGCTGGCGGCGGAACAGTTGGAAGCCCTTCACAACATGGTCTGCCCCACGTCGTGCTTGGCGCCCTACCCGCGCTGGAGCAGCTCGCAGAGCTTGCAGAGAAGCCAAAGTGACTTCAGCAACGATCAGAGTGACCAGAACGAAGAGTTCAACCTCCGCGATTGCAACACAGGTACAGCTAACAGTCCCCGAACAACTTCTAGTTGTGGAGCGTCATCACCAGGTTTTGTAGTCCTTGAACGTCGTCGCTAGACTTTGTTGTCCTGGGGAATCGTCGCCCGCCAGGCTTTAGAGTCAAGTGGCTTCGTCACCAGGCTTTGGAGACAAGTGGCTTCGTCACCAGGCTTTAGAGTCAAGTGGCTTCGTCACCAGGCTTTAGAGTCCTGGGGCATAGTTGCCAGGTTTTGTATTCCTGGGGCGTCGTCGGCATTCTTTGTAGTCCCGGGACATCGTCGACAAGCTTTGGAGACATAGGGCATTGGTGCCAGGCTTTGGAGACCAAGGATGTCGGTGCCAGGCTTTGGGGACCTGGGGTGTCATCGCCAGGCATTATAGTCCTTTGGTGTAGTCAGCAGGCTTTAGAGTCCTGGGATATTGTCGGCATGCTTTACAGTCCTGGGACGTCGTCGACAGGCTTTGGAGACTTAGGGCACATCGGCGCCAAGCTCTGGAGGCCTAGGGCATCATCACCGGACTTTGTAGTCCTCGGATGTAATCAGCATGTTTTAGAGTCCTGGGGCGTCGTTGGCATGCTTTGTAGTCCTGGAACATCGTCGGTATACTTTGTGGTCCTGAAGAATAGTCAGCAGTATTTGGAGTCCTGGGACATAGTCAGAAAGCTTTGTAGTCCTGGGGCACGGTCTGAGTGTGGCCAACAGGCTTCGGAGTTCTGGGATATCGTCGCCAGGATTTGAAGCTCTGTGTCGTCGACAGGTTTTAATGTCTTGGGACATCGTCGGCCGGCATTCGAGGATTTGACAGTATTTAGAGTCATTTGAAGATTAATTTTAAATGCTAACTTTACTTTGAACACCCATTTAGTGCGATGTTTATATCTCTTTGAGAGAATCTGAGAACCCATATTGGATGTATGGCTATCGAACCAGCCGCCTACCACAACCAATTAGTGATATATTTCCAGCAAGTGGCCACAGTGGCTGAGCAGTTAGACTGATCGCCTCCCACCAAAGCGAAACGAGTTATATCCCTGGTCGGCACGCTCCGGATTTTCGCAAGCAGAAATGGTGCAGGACGAAGCCGCTGGTCGGCGGGTTTTCTTAGGAATTTCCCGTTTCCCTCGCCCCTTCATTCCGGCGCTGCTTAATACTCACCTTACTTCATCCCTATCGGCTCTCAATACCTCACTATTATGAGCCGCCCAAATCTCTTCACTCACTCTTTATTCCCAGCAATATCCTACTAGGAAACGTGGTGTACTTTGCCATTATCAAGTGGAGTTTCCTCTAGGTACCACCAGCCTCACCCATATGCATGAATTATTTCACTGCTTTAAGTTATCATTCCTCGTCACTCGCGAAGGAATCCCAACCCATACGCCAGTCCCTTGGTATTGCCCTTTCTTTTAAATGCACCTCTTCATAAGCAGGGCTGAGCTATATTTCGTGTATATATATATATATATATATATATATATATATATATATATATATATATATATATATATATATATATATATATATATAATACATATAATTCATTAAGTATTTTCCATTTTATATTAATATACCGAGTAATTAATGTTCGAAAATTTGTAGGCTCTTTTTCAGCTTATTAATAGGTACAATTGATGTTTAAGAAACCAATGAAGCTTTTTGATTAAGCATGTTTGGTATTCAACTCTTATGTTGTGATGGGGAGAACAATTACGATTACTTGTAAAATTGCAGCTGTTTTTAAATATATTTTGAAGTTTCTCCTTGATACTTGAGCTGTATTTGATTCTAATCTATTTAAAGAATAAAGTCGCAATAGGTTCTAAAGAATACTAGCTTGTATTATATAGTATGAAAACTTTCACTATTTTTTGCTGATGCAGTTTTGCCACTTATTGAATTTGTATTAAGGTATGTAACAATACCAACTTAATATTGGAGTGATTTTCTACTTTACTATTGTCCAGATTTTAAGGAAGATCATGAATATTTTTAAATTGTCGCTATATAACCCTTCAGAAAATAATTGTTTTCTTTAAAGACAAATAAAAATTTCGTGAATACTTTGTATTTTTGAAATGTAATCAAAATACTTTTTTTTATTAACATTATTTTTTTTATTTTTTTTTATTTCAAATTCACTTTCCAAAGTATTTCATATTTTGTATGTCAAATACAATATGTAAACTATTTTTCCCATCCCTGTCCATAAGTTAGTCATTATTTACAGAATCGAACGAGGAATGCTGTTTGATGAACTTGATGAAGCACTTCGAGTTGATTAATAACACGGTGGGCAAAACACAGAGGATGATCCTCTCTCTGACGGCCAAGCAGCAATAGGCAGATCCCAGCGCGGCCTGCTCCTCCTCGACGGTGTACGATAGCCACTGGTGTGAAACTTCCAAGTAAAATGAAAGGTGAGAGCTGGCTCACTTTCGAAACCCAAAAAAAAATTACGTAATTTATCGATATCGATAATTTATTGAAAATATGAAAGAAAACGAGATTTCCAAGAAACACACACACACACACACACATACATACATACATATATATATATATATATATATATATATATATATATATATATACATACACACACTTTTAAGCAATTTTAATAGTAGGAGGGAATAGACATACTCGGAAAACAACAGGTGTAGTTGAGATAATTCATTGTACATGAAAAAAATATAATGTGGAAGAAAATTGCTTTGAATCGAAAAAAGTTAATGGATTAGTAATATAGATAAATTAATAAATGAATACAGAATACAGAACATACTTCTATTAGTATGAAACCCATTGAAGTTATTAAAAATAATATAAAAAATAATATTATATACACAATAAAAATTATTTTCTCTGAAACTAAATATAATATTGGTGATATAATTAGAAGAAGTAAAAACAAAAAAAAAAAGTTTCGAAAAACATTATACAGTCAATTGGTCAATATAATTATTTAAAATTGAAAAGTTTTAAAATATGATGCTCAAATTGTATTGTGGACAGTTAGTTAGTGTATAATTATAATTACTAACTAATTCTATGTCACCCTTTTTCTTATATATATATATATATATATATATATATATATATATATATAACTAAATGTAGTTTTTTAATATTGCCATCGTCGGGTGAGACACGAAACGAACGATTACACTTTACTCACTGCAGGTGGGCGCCAGCTGTGCTTCCCAGACACCGCACTTCGAGACTCAGGGTTCTCAGGGATGCTGTAGGTTCTGTATGTTCGTCTCACCTGAGCATCTTTACAAAATACTGCTCATTACTAAACATTCAATGCTGAAAAGCAAGAGATGGCTGGTGTGACACTAAATAAAAACATATCTTATGCACTGATAGAATTGCTTTTATTTTACCACTCATACATAAGCAGTGTCCGAAATGGCAAATTTGGGGAATTAGAGTTTAGGAATTTAGGGTGGATGTTTTCGAACAGCTTGTAACAGCGCTACATGTGACAAAGTTGGAAACTACAGGCTTGTGAAATTTCGACGTTATTTTTTTGTCACTCTTTCAATAAATAACTTACTCCCAAGCATTTTTCACATCTTGTAAACAACTGATCATATTTATTTCTAGCCTATATCAATCTTCTCTTTATTTCTTCGCTCCCTGGAATCAACATTCCTTTTCAAATAAACAATCGCTTTTTTATGCAATTTTAATTCAACATACGAACTTTTATTTTAAAACAACTTCGTGTAGATCCCTGATTCTCCGTTTTTAAGGTGCATGTATTTTTTAGCAGTTCAAGAACAGTAAATACCGACGTTTCTGCCAAACGCTGGAAATAAAACGTAAATAAACAACAGCAGACGATTTTACGGACCTATTTGGGAATTTAATGTGCAACAGCACCTCAGTAAATATGAACCCTAAATCCCCAAATTTTAAGGGCCTAAACTTGGTCACGTGGTCGATTTAGTAACCTAAATAATCGTCTCGTAGCCGTATCGACATAGCTATATTGTGCCAGAAAATGATTTAATGCTTAACTTCGGACGTATCTAGCCAACTCCGTTGAGTGATTCCCCCAACTCGCAATTACTCTAGCGTACTCCTTGATGGATGACTTTCTCCGGGGTGTTTGAGAACACAGCCCCCACAAGGAAAGGGGTCTACGGCCGCTAGGATGAACTGTAGATTTTTCCTGGGGGACACGACACGGAAAATTACAAAATGGACACTTTCACATATGATTATTGATGTCGCTAATACTTACTCGTTGGGACACCCCTCTAAACACGTGGTGTGTGTGGTGATGGTCTATACACTTAGCAGGCTATGACGAAAATAATGTCACCATACAAATTACACAAATAATGTACAATAAACACACAGATGTGGGAAAGCATTCTTACATGACGCAGATGGTGCTGGATGAAGTTCTTGGTAGGCCAAGTGGTGCAGGTGAAATTGCAATATTTTCAGTGATATTCATAAGAATCCAGTCGGACACAATCACTGTGCTATTTAGAAAATTATTCTGATTGCATTTAAGTACTCCAGCGTTGCACGCGTGTCCGGTGATGGAAATATCCATGTGTGCGGTTGACCACATTGTCAGTTACATAACATCAATCATGGCAAAATTACAAGAACACTTTTAATGAAACAATGTATATTGTCCTGAGAAAAATTATGATGCACAAGAAATTATCAACAAGAACACTTTCAATGCGATGATGGCCCAACACAGACTGGGCGGCGGTTAATCACATGGTCGCAAGTGATGTGGCCATAAGACAATTTAACATGACAAAAACCCTTAAATACATACATACAAATTTACCCTTAATATTGCCAGTGGCAATGAAGCAGAAATTACAATGCAAAAGCCTTTAACATAGGCGGATGGCGCCTGATTCAAAGTTGCGCAGGCTGAGTGGCCTCTTCGACATCTTTTCTCCTCCCATCGATTTAAGTTTCAAATAGCCATAAGGACGCAAAATTATAATTTAAGCGGAAGCATTATGCTGGGGATGTCTGGCAAAATGTGCGCAAAATAAGGTTAACCGGTTAACTAAAATGAACTATTGAAATTTAACTCAGTGTAAAAATATGAAGTGCATACATGTCAGCATCTTACCTCGCCAGCTCCCCTAGGACGACTGCCCAGAGGCAGGGGTCGCGCGGACCTAGCATGGCTGCCTATGGGGTTCAAACAAGCGGAAGTGCGATGCACACCGAATAAAAATGCGAATACTTAAAATAATTGGCGCATAAATTATTTTAATACAAAATTATTAAAAACAATTTCAAATCAAAAATATCATGATCAGGAAATTGTTTTTTTGAAGGCATTCACGCCTGAATATCAATGTCTATTGCTTTGCGCAGTGCACATTTTTAATTTAAAAAGAACATTATGCAGTACTTGTAAAAATACATTTTTAATACATTGTAATACATTTGGTCCTGAAAGAGAATGGAGAAACATACAATACACTGCAAATATTAATAATCCCGCTATGGGAAAGTACATGTTATGGCTTCTTTGCGCACATGCGTACCCACGTGTCAAGTGAGTTACGAGTGCCATCATGAGCTGACTGCTGCTGGCTGTTAGCCAGTGTCAATATGACATTATGAAGACTGACTACCCCAATCAATATTTTAACCCACACAGTAGTTAGGTCAAAAAAATATTTTGTAAAAATCCAATTTTTTTTATTGTCTGCCTTAAAATGTTTGGATTGCCCTTGGATTTACTAATTTTAATTACATTAGAAAAATTGCTCCTAAGATGTAGTTTTCTTAACTATTTGATATCCTTTTTGCATTTACACTTTGCTGCAGCTCTAATGGTTTGCCACACACTGGTGGAGTTTATTCGGCCTCGTGGACCGGGTAAGGCCATACAAAGCATCTTGTCAGCCTCCAAGGGCTTCTCTGTACTGATCAGGCTGAAGAGTGCTACGACAAGTGTGGGTGGGCTTCTATCTTCTTGCCTGGCTAGTCAGTATTGGATTGTCGTCCTCGTCAGCAGTCGACTCTGGATCACTGGGTGCCGGGGGACGTTCGTCGGCGACCTCCTCGAGGATGGGTGGCATCGTTGTGGCCTGCAAAGGCACAACCAGGACACTCTCCATTGTCTCTGGTGCTGAGAGGGCCTCGGTGCTGGGGCGCAAAGACCTGCCAAGACAATCGGCACCAAGGGGTGCTAAAGCCTGCTGGGTGGTCGCATTGTCCAGATAGGGCACGGCTGATGGTATCAGCAGAACCTGGGCTGTGATCAAGAACAAATTGTTACTGGTGCAGCCATGGATCACACAATATGACAGGTTCAGATAGGTCCAGCGAGACAATAAAGTCAACTGTACTGGTGTGCTTAGGTAACTGTACTTCTAAGGTAGTACGGCTTCCTACTGGAAGTGTTGCATCGTACTAACCCATTCGTAAAATATTTTTCTGGAGTTTTATGGATGCCCTTTGTTGGGCAGTGTGGACATAACTGTTAATAAAATTTCCAGTGGTGGTGGAATATAGCAAGGCTAGTATGGGCTGATAGTTAATTGTGATCTCTATGCGAGGGGCATCTGGTGGTTCGGATCCTTTGTTCAGTTCTAGAATGTGGGGCCCTTTGCTTCCGGATACGATGGCCCACATTTTGTTCCAGTTCTGGCATTTCCCAGCTGATACGGCTTGGCTTTATTCTTGGGTGGCCGAGGAGGAGGGGCGGGTGCCCTTGTGGTTTCCCCTTCTCCATGCATCCCTGGCAAGCTGGTCTGTCTGAGAAGTCCCGGATAAAGTGGCGGCTGGGGCAATACCAGCATCTTGATGGGGGTGTTGGGCAGTAGATGTGCTGGCAGAGTAAGCAGTGGAGATGATGCAGGAGAGGTGGAGGGGTAGCCATTCGCTTGTCTGTCTGCCTCTCAGGTTCCACATATTTCTCACATGGATTGTCTAGAGTGACTTGTGCTTGGTAATTGCTTTCACTTACAGACACTCTTTCCAGGAGCTCTCCAATGGTTGTAGACTTCGGGATCTGCAATTAACTGCGACATTTTGCAGGAGCATTTGGCTGATATTTCGCACGCAGTTCTCTTCATCGGCTTTTGGACATATTTGTTGGTAAAGATGGGCTTTTCTTCGAATAAAAATTTCGGCCTCCTCGTCTGAATGCTGGGTTTTTCCATAAAATTCTTTGGTTAGGTGAGCCACTATTTCCTCGCCTGAAAACTGGGTGGCGAGGTGGGAGCATAGCTGACTCCATTCTGTCATGAATTCTCCATACTTGGACCACCATACTAAGGTGCGGCCGTGGCGTTGTTTGCTTGCGCGGGCTATCCACTGTTTACAGGGTATGTCGTCGTCGATCAGTTCCTTCTCGCATTCCTCTGTGAATGCTAATGGATCTTCGTGGGGCGGCAAGCGAACTCGCGCAGCTGTAGTTCACTGGTTGTGCACATGTTATCTAGGCTTACTCTATGTCCTCTATTATTTGGGCTGTATTCGATAGCTCGGCGGCAGACTTCGCAGCAATAGACTAGGTCTGTCGAGAGACCTCTTTTCTGGCCAGACTATGCAGTTGTGATGGAAAGGCTGAGCACAGATTGTACAGCGGATCAAATAAATGCCACGACATGGGTGAGCTATCCAACTAGAGTATGCTGTTTGGCAGGTTCGCCAGTCCAGGCACCTGTATTCTAATCCATCGGTGTACTGTACTTCAACGGCCCATCCTATGCACTGGTAATGACATCTCTCCTGCCAGTGTGCATACATAATAGAATTGGTCCCTGTGCAGAAGCATTTGGTTATATGACGTGCATCTCGGGCTTCAGCCATCGTGGCCTCTTGGGAGTCTTGAAGACTGATTTTGCTAACTGACATAGCTAGGTCAGTAGTTGGAAGCAATGAGGTTTCGAAGGACACCCTAAAGTCCCTGATCTGGCTAGATCTGATGGTTTGATTAGCTTCGCAGTTCTCAGCTCGTGTTGGCCGATCTCTGATCCTGCTTTTCGTATTACCAAACGTGTCTAGTGCCAAGCAACCTACTAGGTTTGAGTGACAACCGATGTAGTTGTGAAAATGATGTGGCCGACTCAGTCCTAACTGTCTAGTCGACAATATTACAGTTAACACCCCATGTTGGGCACCAATAAATATTTGCCACCTACTTCTTGACATGTGGCAGTTCGTGTACTGGTTGCTAATTGCTACATCTCAAAGTGGCTACTTTGTTAGTGTACGCCGGGTGACACTTTCGAGTGTGACCTGCGCCTCATTTACGCCAGGCAGAGACTCGTCATGTGTACAACGTGGGCCATGTTAACTGCCAACTGGGCATAGTGTAATTTACTGGTTTGTCAATGGGCCTGCTGATGGGCTTAGGTGCCGGTGGCTTACTAGTCCTATGCTAGGGATGCTGACTGGTGCTGTGGGCGACTTGCTGGCTGAGGTGCTGCTGCAGGTGGATCCAGACTTCCCCCACAGACTGGAACTCCAACTTCTTCTGTTGAAGGACCTCGACGGGTTGGGGTAGCATCGGGTCTTGAACCACGGGCAGTCTGCTCCCCCTGGAATCTTCTATCTCCTGTTGAAGATGGTGACAATGAAATAAACAGGACCTAGAGGCTTTCGGTGTTGCTGAAACAAAGACGGGAGGGTGCCAGTGGGCTAGTACCCACCGACTGACAAGCAGCTAGAGCTCTTTCTCATGTGGTTACTTGGCAGAGTGCCTTACTGGGGTGGGAGCGACCCCGGGTACACCAGTAGGCAGTAGTTGCCTGTCGTTCCCTAACGTTCTTCCCACATCTCTTGGTGAAGGGCAGTATGTTCTAGAACATGGGTCTGGTAGATAGGAACGTGATGCACTAGAACGATGCTGAGTAAAACCTTACTTTTCAACTGGCAACACAAATGGTGCAGTGATTGAAGAGTGGGTTTCTCGGAGGTGCTTCAATAGCTTCCACAGGTGAGCCCCTTGAGCGGACAGGTCCGACCCAGAGCCAACCAAGCACTCCCACCGGCAACACAAATGGTGCGGTAGACAGGTGCAAGTTGTTCTGGTGACTTATCCTCTCAAGCAGTGGTATTACTAGTGGTTGTGGCTCTACCGCTCAATACAGTGCATATAGCGAATCGGTGGCCATCGAATGGTGTATGCTTTGATGTAAGAATTCCCCCATCTGGAAGAACTCAAAATTCCTACACTAAGCAGCAACTGGTTGGCAAACACAGTATCCTGCTCCATTCTGCAGGATGTAGATGTTTACTAATCTGGACGAACACAAGGGAAAATAAAGAGAGTACAGTAGTTAAGTTCAAATTGTGTTTATTCTTTGAAGATTAAGCCACGGTGGCCCATACTATCTCCTGTCTACCCAGAACTGACCAGAAGTAGTAAACTACGCTTTCCTGGTGAAGGGAACCTATTTCTAATCTGGCTGGGGGCAGTGGGACCAGGTAGCTCATTACAAATTTCCCTCTTTGTGTATGTGTGCCCAGATGGGATTTATGGTGCGACCCACATCCTGAAGGGTGCTTGGTGTAGCAGTTGACAGGGGCAAGCAACTAAGGGTGGCAGAAATCTTCTAGAAGACTTTACAGAGCGGAGGGCTTCATAAGTTCTGCTACATGTGGTAGTGAGCTGGTGATACCTAGAGGGATATTGGTGGCTGATCAGGACTCTGGCGAACTAGCACGATGGGGCTATCTATACAGCTAGTGCGGCTTGTAGACGAGCCGATGAACAACTTGGCGGTAGGTGGCGAACTCTGGTGAACGAACGCAGTAGAGGCAAACTGCTTATGCGGCTGTGGCTCTCAGAAGAGCCAACGATCAGCCTCTGCACTGGCATATATTCTGCTTCAGCTGAGGGCACGCTGGCCTGGTGGTGGGGGATGCTATGTGCACACATCTTGGGCGGAGCTAAGAGTGATTATTCTTTCCACGCGAAATCTCTCAGTTCGCACTTGTACTTCTTCGGGTTTGCGGTGGGTGTTGATTACTGATAATCGATTGTTATCTTCTCGAGGAGAGCCAGTGTATTGTATTGCTTACTGGTCGGTGGCATTGTTTAAACATGGAATTCTGATACATCTGTAATAATTCCTGGTCCAGGAAAAATCCTGTAGGTGCTCTGATGCTAATTCTAAGATTTCAAACCCCGTTCATTGTTGCTTGTACAGAAGCGTGTAGATGAAGCGAAGTCGTTAATTCAAATAACAACTAAGCATCATGCATCAATATGATAGCAAGAATGTTTGCGCCCTGGATAACAGTTTAGGTATTTCTTATAAAAAGGATACAGTCAAAACCATTATTGCCACGTAAGGATAGCAATGTTTTGTAACCTACTTCAAGAAGAATATATAAATGAACAAAAAATTCAGTGGCTAGTAAGCAACACGAATAAAATTTCTAGAATTATAGTCACGATTGCATTTGAAGTATGCCATTAATGTGTTCGCATACCGCCCTTTGAAATAGATCAATATTCGTGTTCAATAGATTTGCATTTACAAAGATAATATTTCTGAAATAACAAACACATAAAGAAAACCAATAGATTTTCTCCTTACCTGATAACGTTTTTTTCTCTCGAGTCGTGCAAGAAAATGGGAAAACAGTCTTCTTGAAATATGTATGACTAGCATAAAATGACCGAAATTTAATCTCTCGCCAGTCAGTTTTTGTCATACTATTCATATTTGAATGCAAATGTGCTCATTATACCTAAAATTTATTTCATATCTTCTTCATGTGATGAGTTTTTTCTCTCTCTGCCATACTTAGGTCAGTACCGATGTTCGGGTGAGCAAGAATTCTCATTGGCCTGCTTTCTGAAAAATACATTCGACGATGTCCAAATCCACAAGTATTTGTTATAACCAGAATATGTTGGTGGTCCTTCATTCGAAATCCTGAAGAAACATTTATGTTAAGAGAATATCGCTATTGTACAAAATATTTTAAGTTTCTGAAAATATATGTATGGGGAAAAAATAGAAAGCCTTATTTATGTAGCTGATAAGAGTGTAATAATGCCATATTAAGATTGTTAAAATTTGCTGGGCGGTAGTGTGACACGAGTACTGTGAGAGCAGAGAATTATAGAAGGATACCTGCAATTTATTAATTACTTTGTATGATTTACGAATGTCACAGCCGAATCTGCAGGACGATGTAATCAAATTTAAAACTTTGTTAATATTCGTGATAAATTAAAACAGATTGCAGAAGGTAATGTACCTATTATATACACATATTTTTGCATCGTTGGTCTGCATTTTCATTAGACGAACATGACCTCCTCAAATTTAAAGTTTTTGATTTATTATTATTATTATTATTATTATTATTATAAGTATTATTATTAGTATTATTACTACTACTAAACTATTCAACTCATTTGTTTGCAAATTGAATTTTAAGAGAGTGACTGACATCATGGAAAATCAGTAAAGAGAAAAAAAAACTTCCTCTTCCTACTTGGAAGACCATGGGAGACAGAAATCAGGGTTGCTAATCAGGGAAACTAAGAATCCTCTCCTCGATCAAAAGGTGTTGCAGTGATCGCTGCACCAAATCGCTTGTTTATTTTGTCAAAATTTACAAACTGTACAAAGCAGAATTACCGAGTGCAGTGAATTAATTCTTCAATAATTAGCTTCAAGTTAATGTTTCATTCTTCCAGTTACAATTTAAAATACACGAGGCTTGTCTTCTAGTCGAAAAGTTATGTGACGTATTTCCTTCCAATGAAAGATAAGGAACAAGCAGGGGCGTGTAGAGGGTAATGAAATAATGACGAAAGTCCTAATAAACATAGGTACGTAAACCAATAACTTCCGAGATACAATGTATGCACATATGCAACTATTGCATCATTACAACATTGTTCATGCCTTTTGTTCCAGGTACTGATCTCATGTTGAGTGTCAACAACTCTTTGCGGCATCTGCAGCAGTTTCCACGGCTTCACACAGATTTTCTGACGAAGGGATGGCCGACATTCATTTCAGGTACAGTATGGACGTGCTAGTGTTAATGGCAATGCACAGATGGCCGCATGATTGTACCACGAAGCGTTCCCTCACAAAAGACAGCCAGGTAGCCAAGTTTTCATGGGGTTCCATCATTTGTGAGGGAATGCTTCGTGATACAACTGTGCTGCTTCCCATGCATTGCCATGAGCATATCCATACATAAAATGGATGTCTGTCATCTCTTCGTTAGAAAGTATGTGTGGAGCCATGGCAACTGCTTCAAATGCTGCTAAGAGCTGTCGATATTTAATATGAGGGCTAGTACCTGGAACATAAGGTATGAAAATGTTGTAATGGTGGAACAGTTGCACATGAACGTACATCGTATCTCGGAAACAATTGGTTTCAAGACCCATGTTTGTAAAGACTTTTGTCATTATTTCATTGTCCTTTATATGCCCAAGCAGTTTGTACCTATAATACTGAAACATCCGGTGGAGTCTTCGTAAAATTAGAAATACAGCTAAACTGATTTTGTTCATTCAACAAAATCTTATGTATTTGAGGTGAACGAACTCCTTTGTTGTGTTAATGAAATATTCCTGGAAACATTATATTTTCTTTATCAGTGTTGAACTATATTTGACCATTGCCAAGCAAGTATTTATAGTGTTGAAATGCCATTTGCATTCTGTTAATTTTGGTAAATATTTTTTAATAGTCATCTTGAGGAATGATCAGTACATGGAAAAGATAAAATGAGACTAAATTTTACTTTTATGAATTGTCTATAAATGTTTAACTAACTTATATATTTTGTCTTATTTTCTGTGGGCGCAATTAAAGCTTTCATCTTCTCTGCCAATTAAATACAATTATATGGGGTTTCAAAACATCAGTATAGTTAGATATTGTGTTTCAAGTATAGTTGCATTATTTACAGATTATTATTTTGCCCTTATTTATTCAATTCTTGTAAAATAAAAAATACTACATACCTATTAGAGTAACCCATCACCCATGACCATGAATAATTATGGCATATGTATGTTCAGCTCACTACACCATGGAACATAGAACAGAACTGTGAGCAAATTGTAGTCTGAACAGGTGTGACCAGTAAAAATTTAGAGATTGGTTGGCATAATTGTATTAGTCGGTGAAAGGTGAACTTCGCCACGCCGGCAGAGTAATCCATCTTTGATGCAAGATCAGTCAAGGGCTCGGTCTACTACTTGACAGGAACTTCTTAGCATTTGTATGGCGATAACTCACCTGTTTACACAGGTGAAATAATTTTATATATTACTACTGATATGTGATGCCCTGAGGGCAGAAGAGAACGTCACTACAGCAAGGAGGAATTTTTGTTTGGGTGGTAGGTCAGGCGCACCCGATGTCATGGGGTTGTGGAGTATTTCAGTCTCTACACGGTACTGGTGCACATCCAGTGTAGAAGGCTGGCCTGGTATATTTATGGCAGGGCACGAAATCGAATTCTGTGAGAGTAACTTTGTGTTTCAGAGGATTGGCACGAAGCGGTATACCTGGGCGACGTGTAACCTGGGGCGGCTGTTTAACCTTGGACAACTCCGGCTGTCGTGAGTGTGTGCTAGGCTGTTCATGAGCAGCGGCTCAAAGGTTGAATCGGTTGGTTGATTCGGTTCTTCTGGCTCAATTCCCCAGAAGTAGGTGTTGGCGAGTCCAAAATCTGACCCTATTTGTTTATTTTTGCTGCTTACAATGGGAGCATTTACTTTCTGAAATGGATGGAGTCGGGGTAAGCTGTTGGTAATGCCCAGATGCAATCAGCAACTGTCTGACCTTCTCTCGGATACCACTCCTTCGGGAGTAAGGCATCTGGACTGGATCACACTTTCACGTTTGTGAAGTGACTGCAGGGGACATGTTGTCCTACCTGGTGTACAGCCACGTGTAGTGTCTGCCGACTAAAGCGGACTCCCTATCTCAGTACAAGATGTCGAAAAGTGGTGAGCACTGGGAGTCAGGCCTCGCCATTGTCAGTCTCTCCACATAGGTGAGTGTCTCAGGAAGCAACAGTCTCCCTACACTTAGAGGACACTAACCCAGGTATTCAAATGTGCTGGAGAGACTATGCTATTAAGCAGGCAAGCTGGCCTCAAGAGACTCAGTACCTGGTGTCGGGCCTCTACCATTCTGTACTCTGAGGATCACAGAAAAGGGTGGCCTTCCAATATGTGTGTATATATATTCAATTGGTGTGTTTGGCTCGTACGTGAAATTTTCTCGGTCAACTGCAAACCCTTTAATGGCATGAGGTCCACTGGTAGAAGTATTACAACAACGTGAAAGGATACCCTTGAGTTGGTAAAACTTATGTTTATTCCTTTTAACAGGAAATAAACAGAGTGGTATTGCACTATTTCCTAACATTGGCAAGAGCTTAAGGAAGCGTAACCTATGCTGAGCCAGGTGAAGGCATCCTGGCTCTAAGCTAACAATGGCAGGGTAGGCGAGCTTTATGAAAATAACTTAAACTGGTACAACTTACTATGCATGTTTGCCCAGAAGGGGCCGCAGTGTCTGGGTGTGTATATGTTGTTGTCAGTGGTGAATCTTCGCCACGAATGCGGCGATGATATGCTCGTGGACGAATGGCTCCGGCGACGAGTGGCGGTGGAAATCAAGGAGAGGAGTTTCCGTCAGCACGAATGCAGTGAAGGATGGTAGGTTTTGGAGCGAGGCGAGCAGACTTGTCATAAACTCTGGAAAGGGCTGCGAGGGAGAAAATTAAGTATGTACGACTGGTGTAAGTGGGTAAGTGACCCACTATTTATACTCTAGCTGGCTCTTCCCCATCAGTTAGCTCGATAGGGGTGGTACTGGGGAAAGGGTAGAGCTGCCTCAAGACATGGCATTCCCAGCTGGCTTGGAGATCGAGATGTGGAGGAAATGTTCTGGTTGAGTCATCTAGTGGAGGGTTAAGGCAAAAAATAAATTCTTTTGAAGGAATGTTGAACTGTCCTCTGAAGAACAGTATTTTTCCATCTCGATTGTTGTAAGGCACCTTTGAAGGTGGCATGGGTAGAGAAATAAATTCTTCTCTTCTTCCTCGTGGCAGTTGTGCCAAAACTGCAGAAGTAATTTGAAGTCTTCGTTTTTTTCATGAGCTCTTTGCTGGGTTCTGAGTAAGATCATGTCGTGGAAGGGAACATGATACAGTTGTGATGTGAGCCTTCTTTCATTAATGTGTGCAACCCTACTAGATAGTGTTATGGCTTAATTACTGACATTAAAGAGATTTACACAGTTAAAACTGTGGAAGAAAAAAGCAAACACATATTGGACGGCAAGGGGAATAGTAATCGACACTTGTGGGAATAAAAATAAGTTTGTAGTTGTTACTATTAATATTAAATAAGATAGTAAAAATTGCCCCAAGCCCCACTTGTTAGGCTTTACCCAGCTAAGCTAATCTGCTGTGGCCATCTGATGTGGAAATTAAGAACGGCCTCTACCTGGGCCTCCTACGCATCGTACACACAGGGATATAACATGTGTAACAAAAAGCTAAGAGAATTAGTCAAGCTGAGCACTTCGAGACTCAACCAACTGCTAAGCTTTGCAAAACAAGTGTGGTGGCGTAGCAGTGAAGTTTAACTATCAAGCATACTTGTGTAGCACCACAATACATCTTACATAGGATAGACATATGAAGAGTTTACTTCAACCAGCATAGTAACTGCAATAATTTACAATATACAGATTTTAGCACAACATTTTTGTTTGATTTTAAAATGTCTTTGTTAGGTTGTGTTACTTGAGGTGACTCTGCGCAGGGCAAGAATAAATTATAAGAGTGCAAAATTATTTACACTATAAAAATTGACCTTAAAATCTGCTTTGAAATATAGAAGATGTATCAATTGATTCCACACATTGTAAAGAAATATTTACAGTTTCTCTCTTATTGTTATTCTATATAAAGCAAAGTATGTTGGAATATTTAATGTCGCTCAACAATTGTTGTCAACATACTCAGAAATTATTCCTTTTCTGTCTATTTTCTTTCAACAAGGATTATTGTGGCATCTTCAATGTTTTTACGCATGTCCCGTCTCCTTATTACTCACAATTCAATACGTGGCACTGCCACTACATGTCCAAAGTGTTCACACAGAATATTTACAAATTCCACATTGCAATTAATAGGTCATTATTACACTGACAAGTTATGTAATTGGGAAGGTAAGGGCAGCTAAAGGGCAGCTAAAGGGTTGCAAACATATGGGTTGTCTTTCGACATGTGCAGCACACGTCAGCCCATTCACCACGCCTGTTTGGCAGCTCTTTAGTCTACACAGCATCATCGTGCTACTAGTGTTAGGATCAGTGCTCAAGTATATACAGTGTAATTGTGTTTTGTTTTTCATGGCCATTCATAATTTGTTAGTGCAATGTTTGTTTATGTAAAATTTGTGAAGTGTTGGTAAGGCAAGTCATGCTATGTTCTATGTAATGCACTTTGTGCACCCATGCACCCAGCAAAAGCACCCACATGACGTGGTCAGATTGGCTTAATGGGCAATAGCCCACTTGGGACAGCCAATTTGACGCCTATTGGTGGGACGGAAAAGGGTTAAATGAGGATTTCAGGGGCAGTGATGGTGAGGTCTAGGAATGATTATACCCGGTGGTGCCAGACCCAATCAAGTTGACGTCAATGTTGATTATGCATCTCTTAACCTCGGGGTTCCGGGTCATATGTCGGGACCAATCTCCTCGCCGTTGAAGTGTTGACCGCTGCCCCATTGATTACTGCTCCAGATGAGTGATGATTGAGAAATGATACCTGATCTGTCGGCTATACACTATTGTTGATCTTAGTGGGAAAATCACCTCCCACACGCCCATGCAATGTGAAACAAAATTCAGAACATTTGAAAATTAAATTACGTCCATTGGTTGAGTGAGCTGGTATTGTAAGGGCCCGTCCCCTGACATACATGATGCAACCGTAAATAAATGATGTATCATCAGTTCACATATGTATTTATTACGTTAAAACTACATTCCCTTCTTCAAGAGCACTTGGCAAAACACTCTTGGCAATTTGAACCAGCCATACGGCAATACTGTGAAAACAACTTGCGACAATTAATGTTTACGTGAAAACTGAAGCTCCCCCAGGCAATGCTATTCCACTGGGGAGTGCAGATGGCTTACTGGACAGCTAGATGATAAAAAAAAAGATTCCAGGTTAGTTAGAGTCTATTTCCGTTAAAGTCCAGATAGAAACATGATGCAGGCTGCCCAGAGTGTGCAGGAAAATGCCGGAGCTCAACACACGCATTCCTTGTCTGTTGGTTGCTATGCACTGACTGACTTCCCGCTCGATGCGCAGGCTCGCCTCAGCTTACCCTCGTGTCGAAATAGGACTACGTGCTGCTAACCCTGTACAAAAGTCTTTCATTGCCGTTGAATTGGGGTGCGTCCGTACATATACCTTATGTCCTACATGCTCTTTCGGGGGTGGTCGGTTTCTGACTGGTAGCAATCTCGCCACATAACGATCTTGCTGTTGCCTCACTTCGCAGAAGCATCTCTGCTGTTGTCGTTGCTGTGTGTCGGTGCTCAGCATTTCGCTGCTGTCCGCTTGTTGCGGACATTTTCCCTTCCGCGGTAGGCATAGATTACAGCCGTTCTACGGCAGTTGACCTTCCAGTTGCCGTGTTTATTCTTCTCCTGAGTGTGTAGATAATGGCGGGAATGTGGTCTGCCCAGGTGGTGTGGTGTTCACCTACACATACCCGTAGTTGAACTTTGGTACCCTGGTTCCTCCTTTCCCTCGGGTTGGCCCTCGGGTGATACACAAACGTTCTAATTTGATTCATGCCCCATCTAATACATAGTTCTCTCCACTTATGGCCCATGAAATGCATACCATTATCTGGTAACAGAATACGCGAAAATCCCCAGCATGAGAAAAATTGCTCCTCCAAAACTCTCGCAATGTTCCTTGCACTCTCCCTGCTGGTGGGGTACGCCTCCGTACATCGCGAAAAATTATCAGTCACCACAACTAGGAATTTTTACTCCTTCTTGTCCTGCGGTATGGACCCATTAAGTCCAATCATACCATCTCAAATGGTTTACGAGGCATGCATGGCCGCTGTTACTGCCTCCCATTTGCACGGCATGTTTTGTACAAGTTACACTCTTTGCATTGCAGTACATGTCTCCTCACATCCCTGCTTAGTCCTGGCCAAAAAAAAAATGGTCATGTACGTTCCTGACTATCTGTTCAATGCCAGGGTGTCCAGCCGTGCTGCCACAGTGCGAATAAGCGAATACTTGATCCCTCGCACACGTGGGGACATACACCCTCCATTTCCCTGGCTGTTGACCCGAACAGGTATCCAACCTTCCATCTATGATGCGCCATCCCTCTACTTCTCGCTGTTCACTCTGTCTTGTCTTTTCCTGCGTGAATCGGCAATTTCTTTGCGTCACAACGATTTCCTTTACAAGTCGCTAATCAGACCCTTATTGTTGGCAGTGGTGATTTGTTATACATACAACTCTAATACTGGGTCATCCGAATTCGGTGGTAAAATGTCCTCCCATCCTGCTTCATCCCGGACAATTGCCCCATTGTTGGCATTGCGCGACAACACGTCTGCCAGTTAATTTTCTTTCCTGGGCCCATATTCCATTACAAAGTCGCCTGCAAGTGTAGGCCTGCAAGTGTAATGTCCATCGCGTCAGTTTACTCCTTGCTTCTCACATACTATGTAACCACAAAAGGCACGGGTTGTCGGTCCATAATAAGAACCTCTGGTACTCGAGGTATGCGTTATATTTCTTTACCGCCCAAATGACTACCAGGCATTCCCTCTTGTTGACATCATAACGTCTCTCAGCCTGCCCTAGTTTCGCGCTCGCAAAGTCGATAACGTGTTTCTCCCAACTGTCGCTAACCTGATACAATACTGCACCTATTACCTCTTGGCTTGCGTCAGTTTGAAGGTACAAATGCTTGCTCACATTGTAATGTGCTAGTGTCGGACATTTTTGAATTCATGCTTGATGTCTGAAAATGCTTTCTTAGTCTCGCTTGTCCACTGAAACTGTTTCTTCGACAACAGCTGCTCTGCCAAGGCCGCCGTGATTGGTGCGAACCATGGGATGTGCTCTCGCAACCAATTTATGTTATCAAAAATCTTCCATAGCTGCTTGTGTGTCTTAGGCTGCGCATAGTTGCCAATGAGTCTTAATTGTTCTAGATTTGGCCGGTTTCCCTCCTGTTCGACTACGTGGCCTAAGAAATCAATGCTGGTTTTATCCACATGGCATTTCTCAATCGAGCATGTGAGGCCATTGATTGTGAGACTCTCCAGGACTACTGCTAAATGATGCAGGTGTTCCTCCCAGCTGTTTGACCATAGAATTATGTCATCGAGATACACCAGCATATACTTTACAATAATGCCATCCATCACATGTACCATCATTGCCTGGAATGTTGCGGATGCTCATTTTAAACCAAATGGCATTACACAAGATTGAAACCGCCGGCCATCTGGGGCTGTGAATGTCGTTTTTGGCCTGTCTTCAAGTTTCACCGGCACCTGCCAATATCCGCTTTTCAAATCCAACGATGTTCAAACTTTCGCCTGTCCTAACGTGCTCAATGCGTGTTTCACGCTTATGTATGGTGGAAATGTGCTGCTTGTTACTTGGTTCAATGGTCTGAAATCTACGCAGAATCACCAAGTTCCATCTTTTTTGAGCCAATGTGATTGCGGAATTAAACTGACTGTCGATAGGCTCGATCATTCCATCGTCAAGCATCTCCTGGATTTGTCACTTTATTATCTGCATTTGGTGCTGCAAATAGCCTCGCAGACTGGTGTGTACCGGCTTCTCATTTACCAATGGTATTGCATGCTCAGCGACGGTTGTGCACTTCAACGCATCATTTCCGCCAAATACATTGTGACGTTCGTCAAGGATGCTCTGAGATGCGACCTGGTATTCGTGAGGACCTGGTTGTCAAATTCCCTTAGCTTGACTTCGGGTAGGCTACCCGTCGGACAGCGGTCCAAGTTGTCACAGTGCATCTTTCCTTCGTACCAAAATGTATTCTCCTTGTGGCTGGCTCTGTAATTGTGTGTTGTTCTGTTAACCAAGCTATACCCTAAATAGCTTCCTCGTGTATGTCTGGTGTAACAATGGCCGTTGTATTTGTTTCAATGTCGTGGACTTGGACCATTACTACTGCCTGTCCTATGGCTGTACTACAATAATCGTTCGTGGCCAACAGAATGAGGTGGTTTGTCGGCGTCACCTCCTGCTCGTCTAAAAAGTGCGGTCGTATGAAGTTGTGTGAAGCTGCAGTATCGATTAAGGCATGGCATAACTGGCCGTTAACATAAACAAAAATGTGGATAAATGGTGCATGACTACTGCTCCTCTGCTGTACTAATATTTTCTTTGGGGTTAATTTTTTGTCGGTTGTCCAAATTTTAGCTGCTGCTTTTTTGATTTGTCTCATAGGTGACTTGCTCGGGCATTTATTTTGCCAGTGGTATTGTGGGGTTGGGTAGTACCTACATGGATGTCGCGGTGGGTAGACCAGATTCCATCCTTGCTCTATTCTATCATTACCTGATGTGTTCCGGTACTGTGGCTTCTGGCCACTGGACCCCATAGCTCCACTCCTCTTCTGATCCTGCTTATACATATTTCTATGCATTTGCCCATGACACAATTTCTCATGCTTCTGTCCACTATATTCTTGTTCATGCAACTGTCTGTCATTGTTTCTACGAGAATGCTGTCAGAAATCTTAATATTTGCTGAAATGATATGTGTTTGGACTGTCCTCGCTCTGCTCGTGTCGCCCTCTTACTACATTTGCATCACTGCATGGTGATTTATCCGTCTTCTCCAGAATTACTGCGGCATGCATTAAATCTTTCAGTGTTACATTTAAGAAAGGTATCAAGGCTTCCGAATTTAGGTCGAGGCGTTTCAACAATTGCTTCCAGGAGATCGCACTCTGGCAAATTTGGATGAAAGCGTTTAACAAGTTGACTTTTACATGTAATGAAAATGGTAAATTACTCACCCATTTGTTAACCCTCCAGAGTCAATTTGCTCTGGGCCTGTACAGAGGCAAAGACCCCTCTGAACCTGCACTGGAATGCATGTCGAAACTCCTCATACTGAAGTACATAGTGGTTGAGAGATGTCCACCAAGGGTGCGCATCTCCATGGAGTTGTGCTCCGACACAACTGGCCCATTTGTCGCGGCTCACCCCGTACCTGGTAAGGCGGGATATGCAGTCTTCCAAGAATGCTACCAGATCGTCCGTCGGCGTGCCTGCGAACGTAGGTAATGTTTGAAACTTGGACGATGTTTTTGCTGTAATCGGTCCTGGCGAGTGTTAAGGAAGGTTGGTCTCCATGATTCTGCTTCATAGCGCACGTTTCATTGTCTGTGGGATTGTTAGTATATACGGATTTTCAAGCGGGAAATTTGGAAAAGTTGGCGGGTAATTTAGTACAATTGATGGATAAACTGGTGTTGGAAAAATTTGCAGTAGTAGCTTTATTCGTTACTGTGCAACTACCATGTGTGTAAACGTAGGCATGCGACTAGCCGCTAAGTCATGGCGTCAATATAATTGGCGAGCTTTTGTACGCCGCAATATTATGTAACATGGGTGTGTGTGTGTGTGTGTGCTGACCCGAACAGGCCACTGCGCACTACACATTTGGAATAATTGTACTGCACATTTATAAAGAGCAGCAGTCCAGGACAGCATTGGTCATCAGTCGAACGACCCTGAAGGAAACCTCGTCTCTAGGACTCACACGACATCGTCCACGATGTCTGACGCCCCGGGTAAAACAACCATTAAAATTTCACAACTCCTTAAATCCTAAAATACATATTAGGACACTGGGTAAAAAAGGTGCAGGTATTCTAAGGGCCTATACCCTGAACAGCCAGAAGGCTACGAAATAATGTCCACAAGAACAGTATTAAATGTGTAAATAATGCAGTTTATTTACTAAGGCTCCGAGGCCTACACTTAACATATGTAATTTCACTTCACTGCTTCAACCTGGCAGAAAGGTAATGCTGTAAAAATGGTGCGAAGCCGATAAAAGTAATGTGCAAGGTTTTAAGCTTCCCCAGGCGATGCAAGTACTGGAGAATAGCGGGGTGGTGTCTGGGGTAGCTAAAGGACAATGGTTCCGGTGAATTATAACTATGGAGATTGAATGAGTGAAAAATAAAAGTTGAATGCTGCCCGAGCGCGCAAAACCCGAGCCGCGGTAACACACAACCACATCCCTGAGATGCTAGTAGCTGACTAACTTGCACATCATGGTGCGCCGGCCAAGTTTGGTGGACTGGCGGGCCACGTGGACTTACTTTCTTAACATTTCAAAATACACAATAACCCTTTGCATTCCTTACCTTGTGTTGAGACATGCATGAATGATTCTTAAAACTAACATTTAATATCGAACACTGTTTACATCTGGGTGAATGAGGTGATGATGGCACACATTGTGAATGATACATAATGAAACACTGAAAAACAAACTTTACTTATTCCGAAATGCACTGGGGTTGTTCCAGTGACTATATAACGTAAACACCAATGATTACATGTTACACACAAAACTCTACATAAAAGATTTCACTGGAAAGCATATATTTTATGTTACTATGCTACAGCGGGTGCTCTGACGTCACGTGCTCAAGTTTGCGTTGTGTTCACACTTTAACTGCACTACACTTGTTGCTCCGCTCGTCGAGTGTGCATCCCAACTGCGCACTTCTATTGCCACGGCTGTCAAGCGGGTTTCTGACGGGACACGTGTCACATGTCAGAGACAGGAGAGACAGCAAGCGGAATACCTTAGCTCAGGCCTGCCGTTTTAACAAATTTTTATCACTTTAGAAAAATCCTAACACCCTCCCCCGCAGCGACCATTTTTAACTACTTCTCAAAGTGGCGACACTAGCGCCCACAACCGATGTATGTCGGTTTCACTGATGCATTTGTTCGAAAGATTCTTATAATGGTGGTTGAAAAATAAGCGAAATATTTTGGAACATACGCCATTGCTTCAATAGCGTATGTCCCAAATATTTTGCTTAATTATTCACTGGCGGTGGTATACAGTTATCTACTTATTCCTGTTCCTGGCTGTATGATCAAGGGCAAAGGCCAAGGTCGTTAATGAAAAGAACCTTTGCCACGAATTGCCATTTTTACGCATGCAATCCGAATTTGGTGAGTGTTTTGCGGTTGGCATTGATATTGCAATAGTGAGGAAACGAAAATTATCGCTTATAGAGTCATTGTATAAACGAAAGTGTAAGTGTGCGTGGAGAGAACAATTAAGATGGTTTGTACATCCCAAAACAAAAAAAGTACACTAAATATGTAAACGTCTTTCATGCCCACTTTTTTTTTCTGTAATTAATGTTTTTTTTTTATTTTCAAGGATTTTTACACACAGGAACTAGGCTTTCAGCTCCATGGTTGGTGCCAGCCCTGCCTTAGCCCCTCCTACGCACGAAAGACAGGCAAAACGGGGAACACACCGCCTCGCCTAGATTAGGAGCAGTCATGACTGTCTCCTATGGGGGGTGGAAGAGAGATAGTGTGTGTCTCTCTCTCTCTATGTACACGCACACGCACACACACACACAAAAATCATAATCTCGTGACCGCACGTCCGAACCAGTCCCGACTACCACCCTGTGCTGAGGGGTCTAATAAACAGAACTGAAGCCAGATACGGCCTGGAACAGTATGAGACAATTCAGTACAACATAATCTAACCCAAGGACTGTAGCACCAGCTTCGCTGTCAGCAAACCCACGTTACCAACCGACGACCTTCAGAGTAAGTCAAGTTTTTAACACCTGTCAGCTATCTACAAACACGCACTTGGCCTAGCGCATTAAACCTCGACAAACGTGCTTTACAGTCAGTAGCAGGGCATGCGTGATTCTAATTGATCATAATGAGTATTATGTACTCATTTATATTTTGTAACGGAAGGAGCCTTTCACTGCGTAATTCTTTAAAAGTTAAAACGTAATGTACTTATCTTTATTGCAGCATAAAAGTTTGTCAATTTTATTATTTAAATAACTTTATATTTGCAAGGCCACGTAACAAGAAGGTAGTTCAGGACCTCAAGAGAGGCCGACTGTTTTCGCGTCCGCATACCACATGCGGCGGCCACCTCAACCGCGAGAAAGACTTTGTATACCTACTACAAGTAATGTAAAGTTCAGGGCCATGAGCACCGTCACTTACACTCAGAAAGTGCAGCCCGCCCATTATAATTTAAACCCGCAGGCCGTACATACAGTTCAAAGGTGCAGGTAAATTCAAGCAAGAAGGCAAGGCAGGAGCTTACCACAGTTTTTCCTTGAATCAAAGTTCCTTCAATATAGTCCTTTCCGTAGTGAAGAGATCTTCAACCCTGCCACATTCCCACTCCCGAGAAGCAGACGAGCACCTTAAGGGCCGAACATTGCAGTCAGTTTACCATTTTAACACAGGCTGTCACAAAAATGAGGACAGCTCTCATTTTGAAGTAGGAGGATGGTGTTAAGACGTGGGCACGCCTTACTTATATTGCTTGCCTGAACATCCTATCCCACATTTAAAGAGAGCGAGGACACGAGTCACCAGCATTTAATAATACGCAGTGTTTTAGAAACAAGTGCCATAATTAAAAAGCCAGTGGGCAACTGTGTGCGGGTCTGACCACAGCCAGTCACCGACAGGAGAAGATGGAGACACAACGGAAAAGGTTTTGCTCGCAGTAGCCGCAACGATGATCAACCTTCAGCATCATTACTACGGTGAAGACGTTTAATAGTTCCACGCAGCTCATAACAGACATACACAAGAAATTCATGTAGGTCATAATTTCGAGCTCCCACAAAATATAGGATTATAATGTAACGTACATTGTAAGACATCATGTAAATCATAATACTATTTATATTTTAAATATAAGACATTAAACTAGTATTACGTGTGATATTCGGTTGAGAACATTTCCCCACTTATATGTATCTTGTATGGCTCCCGTACGTGACCATAACAAGGATTTTCTTCCAAAATTAAATTCTTTTCTTCCACATTTACTTCAAGTGTTGTAAATTTACTATTTGTACCAGCGCCAAAAATTGTACTCTCATGCAGTTCCTACACGGTCAACAACACTAATCTGTAATACCAAGTAAGTAATACAGGCAGTAAGCGTCAGTATTTCAGTGACCTGACATAATCATACTAAAGTGTTTCCTGCTCAGTGTGGTATTCAAGTGCAATGGATCATACAGCAATGACATGTTTAGGTATAATATTTGCAGTATCCATAAAACACTGTGTTAAACGTAAATTATACGTTAAATATTGACTTAAGAATGGGAAACAAACAGCTCAACGCCGGCTAAGCCAATGTATTTGAATTACAAGTAATTTTTAAGGATGTTGCAAAATATTAGCTGCACTGGCAATAAGAAGAAAAAAAATTTATATTATCTGGTAAACACCGTTTGAAGGCGCATTTGCCTGTTCCTGAAACATTCTGTGCTGGCTTTCTTGTTTGAATGGTATTCTCTACTAGCCCGCGATTTATTATGCCGCATACAGGATGACAATAAAACACTAAAATTAACTTTGTCATATATCATTGAAAACTAACTAAAAGTTTATTCTGTAAATGATAAATCCATCGGTGCTTGACATGACTACAAACTGAACAGTCTTAAAAAAAATTTATAATAATAATAATGACACCTGTAGTCAAGCATTTCAAAAAATGTAATTTTAACTAACCTATTATATCTGGTATTGCTGCTAATTGAGCATTACCTTCATCTCTGCTCCAGTATTTTTGTTCCTATCCGGTACCGTTTTCCCAAACGTCTGATATCTGATATACTATAACCTGCTTGTAATTTAGGAATTTCATGCAATAAGGATGGTAGGGATACTGCTTTCTGAATCACTCTCCATCAGCTCCACAGATTCTAGTCCAACCTGTAATTTAGAGTTTCTGTGGGTTAATCAAAACAGGTATTTATGTTTTCTTCAAGAAGGGAAGTTCATACCCACCCTTGATGATGGTTCATATATACCACCTATCTTCTTTAATTCCATTTGATAATTGGAATGTATGGTATTCATTTTCTTTTCACACATCATCAAGCGTTGCATTTGGTTTCATCTTTGCGTATACAACCAACAGTTTATCAACCACAATGTTTCATTCATTTTATTCATCCCATCACCTTACAATTGTCAAAGTCACATGGTCAACAGTGAAGAACATGTTTGTTTACATTCGAGTTATCAACAGATCCAGCCTTTTATATGAATAAAATACATTGAGTATCTTGAATATTTTCTAGTTTCATTAAAAGCGGGTTTACTTATATAATTAGTTTTATAGCCTTAAATCCTATGTACGTTATTTCTGGTAATGCTATTGGCAGAAAAGCAGTGTGATAACATGAATAGTGGTTACAGCACAACTCATATGTGCAATCTACACCATTTTCTCTCTGCCGACAACAAAAGAGCGCTTTACAATGACATGAATGGGTAACAACACTGATGCGAATCACAGAAACGTATGCCATCATGCATTGGCCTCCGTCTGAGGTTTCTACAATACACGTCAACGTAACGAACTTTGGCCATTAACAGTGAAGACTGCTCAGGTCAACCACCCACCCACCCACCACCACACCCCAGCATGATTGTGCATGTTGGATTAAGGGTGACAGTGGCAACCAATGGATTCATCGTTCTATATTTGTAAGATGAAACCATTACTTGTATTGTAGGCCTACTCTTTCCCCGCAACAACAAAAAATATATCAGGGAGTTTTTGTATCACTGTATGTTAGAAACACAATTTAAGTGTTTTTGGGATGTACAAAAAAATTTAATAAATAGATTTACAAAAGGAAAATATACAAAGGACAGGAATCCAAGTACCCACAGCCTAGTACTTGTCAATAGGCATACACACAAAGTTGGACGACGACAGTTTTTCACACGGTTGCATGATCGCACGAAAAAACTGTCTTGTCACACACACACACACACACACACACTACTCTCTCTCTCTCTCTGTGTGTGTGCGCGCGCGCACGCACGCACCTATTGACAAGTACTAGACTGTGAGTACTTGAATTCCTGTACTTTATATATATTTTAGTAGCCTAGCGGTCTATTTGCAATCTTAACTAACAGATTTACAAAAGAATAATTGTAGACTGTTACAAATCAAAAATATTCCAAAATGTAATTTTTTTAACAATTTATTTAATTACAAAAACTTTTTATACAGTGATTTTCAAAATTTTTTCAAGTAACCCATTATATCTTAGTTCAATGAGAATTCTCTCATTTCAGCAAGTCTTTTTTTTATTCTTACATTCCCAAAACATCAAAATTGTAATTTTGAAATGCTATTATGCAAAAAATATGCAGTAAAAATTTTTTTCGTGTGAGGAAGCAGTACTTAAAAGTAATATCTCCAAATAGGAAAATAATTTTTACAAATACAAACTAATGAATATTCTGGTGACAAGCACCTTTAACCTGGTTAACATGAGACTTTTCTTAGTTGATGTTTTTTGAAGGTGACCATGGTGGTTCGCTGAAGTTAATTATTGCTAGTCATTTAGTTGTTTTATTTTGAGAATTTTTTGTCAGTAATATCATAACCTTCATCGTGAAAATCAATCATCAAAACCACAACTTATAATAAAATCAGCAGTATGTGCAGGCATGGGGTATAAACGAAACCAGTTCCGGAAAACTAAATAATGCAAAAACATCAAATTTATGTGAAAATGTACAAATAACATGACAACAGTAGTGAAAAAAATTACTTGCTTCCTATTGGCCACACTTGTTCATGGACACTTGAGTTGGTAGCTGACCAACTCTTACATTTCAATGTGTCTGCATACATTCCATTGTAGATAAGACTCACAATATGTGTTCGCGCCTGCATCCGTACAGTTTTAGCACTGGCCTAAGTGATATTCTTTATATCACTTACCCACTGGCCTTTCCTTGACATTTGTGGCAAGCCATTCGCACATCACCTAGCATCTCTCTATTCAATTTAGCACTCATCTGGGTCGGCCTGCTACTTGAAGCGTGGGGTTTTTAAAAGAATCCGTTCTTATACCGTCGACCAGCTTTGCTTGCACCACAGCCATCGTACCGCACAAACCTGGCCGGTCAGCCAGCAAGTGAAAAGTATTTGAGAGCCGAAAGGAAACTGCACTTTGAGCCGGCTCTCTGCGAGTACACACCAGCTCCAAGATGAAAGGAGCTGTGTAGTGTTGTCAGTCACAGCTACCCTGCGAGTTATGAAGGCTATTCACACACGTGCACGCGTGCACACACACACGTGTGTGTGTGCGCACATGCACGCGCACAGAAAGGAACACTTTATTTATTTTACGTATACTTTTGTGCACATGATTCCGTACTATGGCGAAAGTTGTGGCTGTCCCTGGCGGATGCTGCTCACTACGTTTTCATTAGTAACATGTCCAAAAGGCAATGACACTACTCTAAACCCCAACCTTAAAAGTTGGCACAGGTTATGCTGAATACGCAAAGCAGTAATTTCACAGCAAGAAAATTTTTTTTTTAATCATTGCGGTATGTAAATATGAAAAGGGAGAAAAATTTCCACACATTCAGAAATTCATTTGGATTATGATATATTGTGAACTTTTCTTTATACATTTTCAGAAGTAGCATTACTAAGACCCCCATAAAACCATTTGTCAAAAAATGGTATTAACATGTCCCAAAAAATTTAGAATCGAATAAATAACTTGTATCAAAATCTTCACATGCAATTCTGACAATTCTCAAAATAGACAATTACAATAAATTACACTAAAATTACATTTGTACTCAAAAAGTAGTGATTGACGAGCCCCGTATCTTGAGTGGAACAACACACAATATATACACTGACCGGTCTCTGTTGTGGTGCGGATCAATTAGTTAATTTTTATTTTTTTCTAGAATATGTCTTTCCTGTATAAAAGCTCAGGGTCCATTCAAAGCCACTAAGAAAATTTACAACCTGTTTACTACTTATAATTTCAGTAGTACGAACAACCAAAACCACCAATACAACATGGATGAGAAGCTGCTGCATCTCTGTATGACTACAGTAATGTACACACTCAATATTCAAGGAAAACAATAAGTACAATACTATCGCACAGAACGCTTTGCATATGTTATTTGCTTGCCTTCCACAACTCTGAGACTGAGTGACCGTAACTGACTAATCCCATTGGCGATACCACATAATCCAACACTTAATAATATGTACTGTGTTTGAATAGGCATGAAAAACCACAATTATAAATTATATCGGTGAAATCTGGAGTATGATTTTACTACATATAATTAATATTTATAACACACCATGGCTAATATAAAAACACCGGTAACCACAGCAAAAAACAAAAACTAAAATGCAGCATAATACAAATAGTCATTTGACTTGAGCACCAAACAGTCCCATTTCATGCAACTAATCTGAAACATGATCATCCTAAAACGATCTTGCTTTCGCCCACAAATCTGATATTTCCAACCTCCAGAACATGTGATGCTCTTGGATTCAGGTTGAGTCACGTTATGGTAGAAGCAAGTTTTTATTGAGCAGGCTAGTCACACCGGAGTTAAAGCTGCTAGTTCACAACTTACTTATAGTTGTAACTTTACATTTAAGGTGGCAAGTAGCTCCTATCTGCCAGACCCAGGTTCTAGAACCTAATGCCCTTCACCAAGAGAGGTAGGAACGACAGGCAACTACTGCCCATCAGTCTACCTGGTCTTAAAAGCAGATGGCGGTGAAACAAGGTGAATATGGAGTAGCCCCTGAATGAACGGGCAGAAAAACCGGGAGATCCCAGAATAAACCAGCTGACCAATGGTATTGTCTGGCACGATACCCACATGCAAAAATCCGGAAGCTACCCGCCAGGAATGAAACCCACTTTGCCTTGGTAGGAAATAAGTGCCCTAGTCATTTGTTACACCACCATGGCCGCCTGAATTGAAGGTAATTTTACTGCCATAGATGTGATGCAACCCGCACACAAGGAAATTATCACTTCCAGCCTCCCCCGAGAGAATGCGGCCTTAGGTTTGAATGTTATTTGCACAACCACTGGTACGAATGGAGATTCCATCGCCTCTCTCTGGGCCGTGGTCTCAGCCAGTACGAAGACTCTCCGAACAGCTCACCACTTCTTCAGCAGCCAGCGCCGTCCCAGATCCCTCCAGCAGCTTCTGGGAGACTCAACCACCACCAGAGGTTCCTGATGACTTCACCACCCCAGCCTGGTACCGATTCCAGTCCCCGGTAAGGTCACGACGAAGTGCCTTCCGATCGTCCCCCACCACACCATACAGTGCAAACAATTGACGTCAATACCTTTCTGGCAGACGTTCACCCCTAGGTTCCTTCAGAACAACTCCCAGCTGTTAGACATCACAAATTTACGTAACTTTTAATTACTCATTTATTAATTCCCTTACGTTCACTAGCTACTGTCCAGGTCGCCTTAACATGGTTAATTACTTCAAGTTTTTAACTTCTATTGCAAGTCATATTATCTTAGGAGGTAGTACGACGCCACCGTGTTTATTATTATTCAATAATAAAATCACATGCATTTTCTATCTATTCTCTTTAGTCAAATTTTCTTGGAAGTGTTGGAAGTCCTACGTAACCTAACCAAGTAGGGGTCAAGCCGGCACACGTGAATGGTAAAGTTAATTACCTGTAAATTAAGAGGCCTCGAGTTCTGCCAAGTTGGTAGTCCATCGCAGGAGCCCAAAATCCTCAGGTACACATCCACCAGGTGAATTGATCAGACTAAGTAGTTCCATACTCCACCACCGCTTCTTTTGGGGCCAGAACAGAGCTGGAATTGTCTAGTCTGATCAACCCCCTTGTGGAGACCTCGCCCAGGTATTCAGACAGCAAGCAGCTCTAAAAATATCAACTTTGGGTGCCGTTCACTGCAAGTCTGAATATTTGGCCGAACACAGTAGGGAAGGAGTCACTGGCTTGTTCTCTGCGAGGCTCTCCAAACACCTTCCTTATGCCATATTCCTGGAAAGGAGGTGTATAGAGGAGATTGAAGAAGGCAATATATGCCTCCGAGAGTAATACACCTTGTTAATTTGATATTAACTCACAGGGCAGAGTTCATACTTCCTGTGATATACCTACCCCATTATTGCCCTCATCCTATTTTAAAGCCCTTAGGGCGAGGAGAAGAGCCACCCTTAGGTCTAACCAATTCCTGATTATGGCAACCTGATTTTCCCATTATAACTATCAACGATCCCCAACAAGTACATACCTAGTTATCCACAGCTGCAAAGGAGGAATCGCCTTCCGCCTAGTTATTTCAAGGTAAAAGGGCAGGTTGTAAGGAGGGCTGTGACAGCAGCTGTGGATTTTGTTCCAACCAGACAGCCTACCAGACCAGTCTTATACACAGGCAGGGCACCCACGAGACACTAAGGTCCCTGCCTTAACCACGTTCCTCGCGATACAGGCATCACAATATAAAACATCTACTACAGCTACTTATAAAACCACACGTGTTAAAACCTATCTCTCCAAATTAGGAATCATATTTAACATACACAGTCAGTTCAAACCTAACAATCAAAAGTCAGTGTAGAACCATGTCTCAGCCTGTTATGCATCACTGTAAACAGCAATTACTTCCTGATACGTATTATTTAAGAGCTGAAAGTGTACACACAGGCATTCAAAAACTTGCATTTTTTTTTTTAATATGATTACACTAGATTTTTAAGACCGGCTTCTTAAATATGAATCCACATTTGGCTAACACCACCTGCTGAAAAAATAATGAACATACTTCTTACAATTGAAAATGTACACAAGTAAAACGTCTGGCAAGCAAGAAACCTTGATAAACAATATCTTGCAAAAAGTATATATCACTTCATAATCTCAACTTCACAACCACACTAAGGGCACTTAAAGTACTAAATCTATAATTCATTAGACAATAACATTTCATTTTTAATTGCTAAAAGGGAATGTTAAAATACAAAAAAGAGAAAAGTTCAGTAACTACATGCATACATTTTCACAAACTTTTATGAAATGGCATGTCTTATCCGCCATCTGTTACTCATATAGTACATTTCTCCAGTAAACATATGATCTATATGGCCTTTGCGACAAGATTTTCATCATGAACACACGAGTGGATATATATCAAATGTACACACTACAAACAAGGAACTAACTACATAGTCATTTAAGATTACATTGAAACAATACTATTTTTTGCTTTGATCTTGGAATGAATAGTGCAATGGGGATGAATGACTAGATGGAGATTTTTGGACATTCGCCATTGCGAAGCAGATGTCTCATCCATTGGTTGCTTGTCTTATTTAAGTATTATTTTCGTGCTCAGTCATGTTTTTTCCATGACAGACAACTGCATCACAATGGTGAATGCCCAAAAATCTCCACCTAGTAAATTTTTTTTTGTTGCTGTCCAAGTAACTAGGGAAATTTTTTGCAAGTATAAAACACAAAAGGGTAATAATTAAATTTACATTATCCACGTAATTAGATTTAAAAAAAATTGATCACAAATGCACATGAGTACGCCATTATGTATGGGAATAAGATCTAGTGATGGATATTACAATTTTAAAAGTAATACTGATGTACCACCTTACATTTTTATACACCATTCTCCACTTTCCAAACATCAGAACAGTTGCTATTTGTGTATGTTACGCAAGCCACTTGATTAAACATTTTGGAGGAGAGAAAAAAAAACCACACACACTGAGAAAAATCTCTATAATTTGTTACACAAATAATGTTTGGAAGACAATACAAATGGAAGAGGTAATCGCAAATTCAGGAATGACAGTACATTCAAGTGAGAAGTAAAATTTAGAACTGTTGTTTCTGCAATCTTGAAAATTGATTAGTTACAGCAGAATCTATGTTAAAACACTGAATATGCAAACTGATTTGACTATCAAACAACACTTTTTTTTTTCTGAAATTTTTACCATGTTTATTATTTGCATTTTTAATAGTTTTAACTGATGCAGTTGTATATGTTACAAAACTAAAATTTTCAGTTCAAGTCTGCCAAATTTTAATGCTAATGCTAAGAAATAAAAATTGTTTATGTTGACGATCACTACTTTAAGGTTTTCGCACATTACAGCCAAAATAAATAAATAAATAATGATAGTCCTTCGGTGAGTGTTCTTGCTAAGGCATTATTCACATGATGAGGAGGTTGGACTGGTATTAATTAAAGCCTGGCACAACTGAAATCACAAGCAAGTTGGTACTCAAGTAGTTTGCAACCCACTACACTCAGGGGTCCAATGGCAAGAGACACCAACAGAACCTGGATATTTACAATCACCAATGTTTAAATGTACTTAAGAGTTGTTTATTTTATAGTTGTTGGAGAGGAAGTACACAGAGAAGTAAATGAATTAACAGATAAACAGCATAGAGATTTTAATTGAAATAATGTTACAGGAGCAATTTTGATACAATATTTCAGTACGCATGTTTTAAAAATTGCATAATTGAAAATCAGCCTAAAAAACTTAGGAACTGGAAGAACAGTAGTACAAGAGTTGGGTGAGACTAGAGAGAGAAATATTGTTTTTGCAGTAAACAGTTTGCTGATACAACCACCTCATTACTACGTACATGGCTGCCCAATATTACACAGCAGATTAATAATACCAGTCAATGAAACTTGTGCTAGGAAAATATCCAACAGAACAGTGAACTAACATCATGAACAAACCAGGCCTACAGTAACTTCTGTAAAGGTTAAAAAAAAAAATAGTCACATCTAATTTTATAACAGTTGAAGTATCAAGAATGACATGGCAAAGTGGCAGAGCACTGGACTCGAATATTGGAGGACCAGGGTTCAATTCCACGTCTGGACATCATGATTTCAGTTTTCCAGGTTTTCCGTAAGTACCAACCTCCAGGTGAATGTTAGGATGTGACTCCATAGTACAGACCCTGCCCAATTCCTTCCTGCATGTCTAGTGTACACCTACCAAGCCTTGTCGCCTTTCTGTAGCACTCAAAAATTCAAACTAATAAATATATACTTTTAGTAATAATTTCAAAAAGTTTTCACTAACACAAACTCACTGTTTGCAGAAATCAAGTGAAAGGGTGGAAATAATGCTTAATTAATATTTTTGAGTACTGTGGGTAATGACAGAAAGCATGACAAAATGTTTATTGCGGACACTCTGAATATGACAAAATTCAGGGATATGATACAAAAAATGGTAAAGTAACAGTTATTAAAGCACCATATTCATATCTGCATCATGTACATTTGAGATTATATCCACAGAAAAAAATATGGTGACATAATCACTGAATTGCAAATCTCGAAATTTTTATTCAGTATCTTCTATTTCTATAAGAGCTTGGTGTTCAAAACACAGCAAATACAATTTTTTAAGCATCTCTGGGAAGTCATCAAGAAAAGAGCTATACAGATATCTTTGTAAAAGATGTGATGTAGTACTAATTGAAAATCATATAATGTAAAAAATTATTCAATTGCAAATTGGGAAATAAATCAAACACATGGAGGCATGAAAATTATTTTCTTATCAATCACAGCCATATCACAACAAAAAACTCAAATAATATTTCAGTTACAATGAATTACATCTCTTTTGCAAAATGCAGGACAAAAACCAGCATGGCTTAAATGTTCAAACTGCAACTGCAGACATATTTTGAATATTGCATCATGTTTACAGGTACTGGGCCACAGCATGGATACAGTCTTCTTTTCACTGAAAGCAACATACTGAAGCAATAAGTTGCAAGTATCCTATACCTTGAAATGATTATGTTTATACGGACATAGAGCAAAGTTTCGCTGGATGACGACGAAGCTTATAAGCACAAGTCGTTAAACTATCTGCACATTGCTAAAAGTGCTGGTGCCATTGGAGCGCCGCTCCGAGTCCCCAGCCTCTATCTGCTCCTTGAGCAGCTCCAGTTCCCGGATTCCAGAGACGGTGACCTCGTACTTGTGGGCAACGAGGGAGCGGTAGAAGTGTACAGCGAAGGCAAGGAAGACCACGAGGACAGGCACAAGGATGATGCAGGCAGACCACGCGGCCCTCTTGGAGTAGTGGAGGAACTTGACCCAGGCGAGCACGGCAATCTCTGCGAGGAAGAGCAGGAGCCCCAGCAAGGTGGAGAAGGCCCAGGCCAGCTCTATGTACCAGTGGAGGCGCTCGTGCGGGGACTCGTGCACCAGGCTGATGGAGTGCAGGTTGCATACTGCCTCAATGTTGGGCAGGATGCACGTGCTAATCATGAGCGCCAGTAGGTGCACTGCGACCAGCAGTGTTGTGCACACTGAGTACGCTATCAGCAGTTTCTCTGGTACAGTGTCGTCAAACTGCAGCTCTACCATCGCGACCTGTCACAATCAGACTACACCTTACACACTTCACTCACATTTATCTCATCTTATACACAGGTTCCAAGTACTACTGATTAACTCAGTTTTAAAAACATGTTATACTATATATATGTTTTCTAAAGTATACTTAGGATAACAAGTCTTTAAATCAGATTCTTGGCAGTGCAAAAAATTTAAAATATTAGCGTAATTTCTCGTATTTGTATTTAATATTCAATGTTCTGCAAAACTGCCAAAGAAACGTAATATTGTGCTGTAGTGAAAAGTCTTTATTTTGAAAAATTGATTGCGGTAGTTGCAACCGAATCTATTTTTGACAAGCGAGATTCAAGAGTATCGAACGAGTGGTCGAGAGTCAAGAAGTTTAAATGTGTTTTTTATGTTATGTGATGCAGCACGTTTGCTAACTAATCAATTTATGATGGATGTTATAATTCTGATAGGGCACCAAAAGTCACAACTAAGTCTCTAAAAATATGACTTTTGAAACATTTAATGTGCCAGATACACTTCTTAGGATATGATACACAGCTCACATTTGCTATAAACACAAACAGCAATAACCTTGCGTTTGCAAAAATCAATGAATGACATACAACTGTGTGTAAATAGGTAGTTTTCATTATTGGAGGCAAAAAAACCGTGAAACAGACGAGGATGAAAAATATGTGTTTTCATATCGGGCTTTTATGTTGGCAAATACAATTGAACTTATTCAAGGTAGGCTTTGACGTGTGATGCTCTCGGGCTCAGGTTGAGTAAAGTTAGGTGTAGAAGCAGGTTATTATTGTGCAGGCTAGTGTAATATTTCAGAATGTTACAGGGTGACGAGAATTTTCTTATGATTACTATGTTAGCATTTAGGTTTTAAATTATTTTTGTTTGCATTTCAATTGAATGTTATGTACATATGTCTGTGAAAACTATGTTAAATTAGATCATCCTTCCATTCAGTTTAACATTTGCTATTCAAAAATTCTCTTTGGAGTTATGTTACTTTTGTCTGAGTTACCTAGGGAAACATAGAAAAAAAAAAATCTGAAAGTCAAAAATAAAAATCAAGAAAAGGAAATTTTGGAATATCTGGAATAATTATCTCTGCATGTAGATAAAATGTTTTGCAGTCTTTCACGCTGAATGTTAATAGCGTTATCCAGCATTTTGAAGATATTATTTTGCATTACGAGAAGAGTTTGGTAAAATGATGTGTCGAGATGAACTGTTGAAGTGATTCTGCAACTGTGGGAATTCAATCCGAAGGTATCTACTGGATTTTCGAGCCCATGGTGAGATGGCCAATATGCAGGATGGACTTCGTTTGGGCATCTTCTGTTCCAGCTCTTTTCAAGGTTCCAGCTCTTTATAAGGTGAACTCCACCCATTTATATATCTTCAGCGGAAATGTAAGAAAGTGTATATCCTACTTCGGTCCTGTGTCTCAGAAGTCCCATTTTAAGAGTTTGTGTAATTAAGGACTAGCTGGCAACTTTCAATAATTCCTTAACAGTGAAAACAGCTGCTTTTAAATCTATTAAAACCTAAAACTAACACGAAATATCTGTAAACAATTTTCTCAATTTGAAATAATTTAAATACCTATATATTCTTCTAATCACATATTATCAGGAAGGATGCGGAGAGTATTTAATATTCGTCTTTCAAATTCTGATACCAATCCAAAGTGAGCAGCATCTTAATTTCTCTTTTTCTCCTTAATTCTCCTTTAATTTTCATTAAATTAACATAATTACTTTGTTCTTTTCTGTAGTAGTTGTAAAATATTAATTAAGGTCTATTAAAATAAAGGGTTGATGTTTGTAGAATAATCTGATTGGAAGTGTTGATTTTTGTATATTCAGAGTCATATGTCTTCTTATAGATATTTACTCTTGCACCCATGTCCTGTAGATGTAATCTTATTTGTTGTACGTATTTTCTATAATAATTCCTAACATAAAACACTTCACAGATTGTCACCCACATGAGGGACCACAAATGTACAAATAAGGATCTGAGTGACGTTCGTCGTACATGTATTCTCAAATCTAAAAATAAAAAAATCCTAATATTTTTCAAACTAATCATGCAGGGGTTAAGGGGGATAGTTCACAACTTATTTAGTCACAGGGGCTCAATCAGTATAAAAAAAGTAGGCAGGGTCGCCTGTCTGCTGGAATCAAAGTATATGCTCGGCATGGCAACTTCCCGTGCGGTGTGACCTGCGGTTGCTGGCTTACGTACACTGACACTGGGATGGCTGGGCGGTGCTGCTGGACGACTGGTTGAGGAACAACTGCTGGTGAAGCTGAAAGGCCACCAGGTGCAGCTGCTATGAATGAAGCTGCTGGACGTCGCCCAATCTAGGCTGGGGTAGCAGCGGATGTTAAACCAAGGTCAGGCTAGGGCCACTGGCTCCTTCTCACCTTGACGTAAGGCGAACACCACTGGATGCAGCATCCCTGGAGGGGGAGCTGGGAGATGAAGCCTCACCAAACTTGAGGGCAGCCTAAGCTTGTACTCTGGGGTTGTCTTGGCAGAGTGCCTTATCAGACTGGGTGCAGCTCCAGGTATCATTGTAGGTAGTGGTTGCCTTCCACTCCTGCAAGTCTTTCCCATCCCTTTTGGTGTAAGGCATGGAGGGACTAAACTTTGTTTCAGCAGAGGGGAGCAGGCGACGAGTAAGTCACTCGCTAAAGTATTCTGCCGCTGCGGCAGCTGTGTAGACGCCGAGCGTAACCATTACTCCAGCCGGCAACAGAAACAATGCAGTGGTCAGTCCAAGAACTACGACGGGTGTATGTCCTAGGGCAGACATGCCCAACCCAGACCTGGCCAAACACTCCCTCCAGCAACTCACGTGGTGCAGTGGACGGACTGCAAATGATAGTGCCTCTACCGTATGATGCACAGAGTGCATCGAATGGGTGGCTGTCAAATGTGTGTATGTTCTGACACATACGAGTGCCTGAAGGGGTGCCCACAATCCTACACTAGGTGGTAAAAATTGTGAGCTTGGATCCCGGCCTCCTTCTCCACTCTGTGAGGGGGAAAGGGTGGTGTCTACTAGGAATATTGAAGTCACCTAAGGAAATGAAACTCAGAGTAGGTGAGGAAACAGTTTATTCCGAGAGGAATAGAACATGGTGGGCCGTACTACCTCCTGGCTACCTTGAACTGACAGGAAGTATAGTCTGAGCAGCTATACAGGTGAAGAAGACCTGGTTCCAAACTAAAGAGTGGCAGTTTCGACTAAGGGGCAATCGACAGGGAGGGTTGATATCTTCACGAAGATCTGCAAGGGGAGAGCCTCTGGAAGATCTGGATGCTGGCAGCGAGAAGATGCTGAACAGCTGCTGGGTGGGTTTCTAGGCAAAGAAGAGGTCAGAGAGCTCCAGCGCACGAGGCGGTGGAGCGAAGTGATGTGGCTCTCAGAAAAGCCAGACAACAACTGATGATTTCGGCTGGTGCATAGGTACACATACTGCCAGCCGAGCCCTCGCCGGAGTTTGGAGTGGGGGTGCAACAGGCACTTGTCTGTGGGCAGAGCTAAGGGCTATCTGCTCTGCCTCCATTGCTGGCTGGAGCACGGGTGACGCTATCCCTCGATTCACCCCCTTCAAATTCCTGCTCGTTCGGGGGTGCCTGCTGGCTCACTCAAGCATGATGTCTTCGTCTTCTTGTGAAGGGGGGGGGGGGGGTGTGTGGCTTGGCATTGCTTACTGCTTACTGAACACGGTGATGAAAAACATAATTCTGTCACGTCTGTATATTTCCCGCATCCAGGGATTATCCTGTAACCACTTTGGCAGTAATTATACAGTTCAGACCCCATCTGGGGCACTTCGGGAAATGTGCATAGGTGAAGTGAAGTTGTTTTCTTCTGGGCAAGTAAGTGTCAAGCGTGAATCCCCCATCAGAGCTACAGATTCATCTGGGCAATGAAGGTTGCCATCCTTTCGGAGATGATGTCGAACTATCCCATCAAAGATGGCATTTTACTTCTGTATCACTCTCCGATATGTGCTCTGGGTCTGACCATATCGGCAGACCCGTGCCATGTGACTCATCTCTGGCTGGCTGGGTGATGGCTGACTAGCACCGTCTGTCTTGTTCACTTGACAGCTGGGATGCTGCCGGATAAATGACTGCTAATGTCTTTTTTCCTCCCCCCCGGGGAGTCTTGAGGCAAGGGAGAAAGAAAAAGGAGGACAAAATGTGTTACACGATGTCGAGTGTGAAGCGCTCGCAACCCTTCATTTTTATAATGTGTTGCTTGATAAGCTGAAGGCTTGGATATTTAGTTACAGATATCATTTAACAGATATTCTCCCATGGAAAAAAAAAAAAAAAAACACAAGCGGCACAAAAGTTCGACACTGGGCTAGGCTCCACTCATAAGAGGCATATTAACTTCCGCCTTCTGCTGTGGCCGCAGAAGGCGGAAAATGCACTGGCCCTACCTGGCCATCCTAACTGCTGCACAGCAGGTACCTTTACGTGTGACATAATCTAAGGTTTGCTGACACAGGGCCTTCTACCACCCCAGCCGACAGGAATCTATCAAATATTTACAACAAAACACGAGTACACTCAAAGGAAGTTAACTAACGAATTATTGTACAAGTCATATAAAAAAAAAACCAGAAAAACAAGAGCACTAAAGTATTTACAACAATAGACTTGATAATACGTTAAGAGCAATTATCAAATTTCAGCTTGCTGTGAGAGTACTTTATTTATTTTCAGGCTTACTGACTCCAGATCTTAAGCCGTTGCCATCTGCTTCTCAGTATGTGAAGTCTCTTTCACTTGATTATATACACACTGGAACACAGGAACTGGAGTCTCTCCTTCTTGGGTTACTTACACAGTACGATACACTAGCCACTTAACAGCGTCCTTGGGTGCCTACAAAATATGCTGGCATGATGTAGTTTAAAGTTTGTCTCTGGTTGTTCACTGGTTTACACATGTGATAATATTTTAGCAGCTGTTTACATCTGTCGTTACTGTCTGCCTCTTTGTTGAGTTTCTGTGAGGCAACAAATTTACGTGTTGTGCAACAATTAATGGCTGCAATTAAGTCTCCACATCGTACACTGACTGGCGCAACAATTGGTGGCTGCAGAAAAGTTATTTTACGTGCTGTGATTCATTGGTTCACTACTGTGGCAATATAAGACCGCATTACTAATTACAAGTTCATTCACGGAAATTGACAGCCATATTTACAGTTTCGTTTCCATATCTCAGCACTTCACAGCTGTAAACAAAAGAGAGTTCGGAGTACTTTCAGTCACAGGTTTGGCATGGCTTCTTGGGGAGGTCGGCCCCTCTTCCTGAGCACCATGTGGATTGGATACGGAGACGTGAATTTCATCGCCTGCCTCCACGGGGCTTCTCTGTACCAGCCAGGTTGGGGAGGGCCACAACAGGCATGTGCGGGCTGCTCTCTTCACACCTGGCTGGCAGGTTCAGGGTTCTCGTCCCCAGCAGTGGTCAACTCGGAACCACCAGGCACTGGGGGACTATCAGCGTTTCTTCCTCCAGGAGGGGCAGCATCTTGACGGCCGGGAGAGGCTGAGGCATGGGATGCCCCAACGCCTCTCCGACTGGACTGCTGGGCTCATCCTCTCGAACCTCGCATGTGGCCTTGGCGCCTCCAGGCACCAAGACCGGGCAGGTGGTAGCATTTTCCATTCTCGATGCGGCCGGGGTGCAGGCTAAGTCTGGGCCTTTAGGGTGGCCTCGACCTCGACAGCACTTCTTCTGGGTGCCTCCCTTTTGGAAGGCAACGTCAGGTTGTAGGCTCCAGCATTATCCAACGTCGGACCTAGGGTGGCAGACAGAGGCAGAGGCTCTTAGGGTTCCTCTGCCCCCTTGGTTCGGTTTCTGGGTGCCTCCCTTTCAGAAGGTGGCATCTGGTAGTGGGATCCGGCGGCGTCCGACGGAGGCAGAGGCTCTTCAGGTTCCTCTGCCCCCTCAGCATGGCTGTGCTGGTGGGCTCATCCTCTCGAGCCTTGGAGGTGGCCTCGGCACCTCCTGATACCAAGACAGGCTGGGTGGTCGCATCGTCTAGGCTGGACGTGGCCGGGGTGCAGGCTGAGTCGGGGCCATCTAGGGTGGCCTCAACTTCGCCGGCATTTAATTTAGGTGCCTCCGTTTTGGAAGGCAGTGTTTTTGAGGAGTCTGCTGCATTGTCTGACATGGCAGTCTGCACACTGGATTGGTCCTCCAGGGCCTGTGTTCTCGGGTTGGCCAATCGAGGTAGAGGATATTGGTGCTTCCTCTACCTGATCAGAGCAGGGTGCTTCCGTTTGATTTCTCACTGGACTTGGTGGCAACTGCCAGCAGCGTGGTTCCCTATCCAGTGGGCTATTCCACGAGATCTCCGTCATCATGGGTGACATCTGCGCATGTCTAGCAGCAGCGCAGCACAAGAAGCTGCTGGGCATTGAAGGTAGAGTGCATACTGAGGCGGCACCTCTCGGTGCAGGAAACTACCCTCACTGGAGTTGCTTGGAGGGTCACTGGGTGAATTTTGTAGCCATCATTTGGCCTCTGAGGGGGAGGTGTCTCGCTGGTGGCTGGTTCGGGTGCAGGGTAGTCTTCACATTCTTCGACTTCGGCAGGGTGCTGGCTGCGGGTTCAGATCCTTCCCCAGGAAATGGGCGTATCTGCCCTTGGGTGGCTTTCCTGATTTGTCCCCGTACATTTTCAGCCCGGTAGACATTTTCTTGTCTGTCAACTATCTTTTATGGGCCTTCCCACTTCTCGGCCAGTCCAGCACAGAACTGGTCTGGCCGCCTTTACTTACGGGATGATTCTAGCGGAGTACAGCCTCGCCAGTGTGGGGCTGGGGTACTTTTTCTCTATGTACCGAGTCGGTGCTTCTCGTGCTTGGTCCATCTGGGCCAATGCCACCTTGCGTATCTCTTCCGATTGGGGAAGCTGACTGGATTGTTGCTCCAACTGGTAGTCTATTGGGCAGCGAAGGGTTAGGCCCAGGATGAGCTGGCTGGGGCTTCTGTTGACAGCCTCGTTAGTACTTATGCAGAGGGCAAAGAGGATCATCAGTATGTGTTAGTCCCAGTGGTAGTGATTATTACCCACACTGAGTCGGAGGCTCTTCTTGAGATCCTGGTTCCTCTGCTCAATGGGGTTAACTTGCAGGTGGTAGGAGAGGGGGGGTCGTCCATATCTCGAATCCCCACATTTTGCACATCTTCTGCCAGCGCTGGCCGGTGAAGTGGGTACCACTGTCTGTCAATATGCATTGTGGGTATCCCCAGCAGGAAAATCTCCATCTCAAACTTCTTGATTACATTCGCTGTCACTTGACTGGGAAGTGGAAAGGCCTCTACCCAATACGTAGAAGTTTCCCTGAGTGCTTCTAGGGTATGACCCTATCAGGTCTACCGCTACCTGCATCCATGCAGTATGTGGATGACGGGGCTTAGAGTCTGACGGGGGCACAGGATAGGCCTTGCTGCGGGAGCACATCTCGCAGCTGTTGACGTACTGCCGGACGTTGTGGCTCATCCCTTTCATATATAGTATGTTCCCATGTCACACAAGGTTTCCATATTTCCCAGGTGTCCAGATTGCAAATCATCATGGTGTTGAATTTGGCATAGTAGGCGTGTTTACTTTCTTTTCAACTTGCTTTACGGGTTCTGTTCACTTTTAGCGTGGCTTGTCAAGTGCTGCCTGGGCTTTAAAATTCCTCTCGCTTTCACGTACTCTTTCAACGAGTCCCTCTATTGTTGTCGGATTGGGAATTTGGAGAAGATTACATAATTTAGGCAGGAGCATCCTGGCAACATTCCTCACACAACTTTCTTCCATGGTGACCGGGTAAATCCTCCAGTAGAATAGGACTTTCTGGAGGATAAAGATTTTGGCCTCTTTCTCAGAGTGCTGAGTTCGTCCGTAGAATTTGGTTGTGAGGTGCACAACTACTTCCTCGCCAGAAAACTGAGTTGACAGGAGCACGGATAGCTCTCCCCATTCACTCACAAATTCTCTGTATTTATTCCACCATTCTAAGACGAAGCCGCGGACTTGTTTACTGGCTCGTAATATCCGTTACTTGCTGGGTATCTTGCGTTCTTAGGGTTCCTTTTCGTATTCCTCAGTAAAGGAGATCAGGTCTTCGTGGGGGCGGCCAGCGAATTCTGACAACTGAGGCTTGTTGGCACCGAGGGTGGTAACTGGACTAACTCTGTATCCTGAATTACCAGGTCTGTACTCTGCCGCTCATCGGCACACCTCACACCGAGAGACATGCTCTTCTAGCCAGGCTATGCAGTTATGATGAAACGGTTGTGGACACATGATACAATGCAATAAATTGATCCTGCATCCTGGGCAGGTAATCCAGCTACAAAATGCTGCTTGGCATGTGCAGCAGTCAAGGCATCTGTATTCTAATCCGTCCGTATACCGTACCTCATCGGCTCAGCCTAGGCACAGATAATAAAATAATTCTTGGCAGTGTGCGCACATGATAGAATTAACCCCGGTGCCGCGGTAGGTGTCTATATGGCAATAATTTTCATGACCTTTGGCCATGGTGGTCTCTTAAGTTTTGTGTTGGTTTAACTCGGTGTCTGACAATCTGATCCAGGTGGTTAAAAGCCACAAGGTTCTTCCGGACTCCCTAACGTCCGTTTTCAGGCTGAATGTGGTGGTTTGGCTAGCTTCTACAGTTCTTGGGTCATACTGGCCTGGTTCTGCTTTGCTACTGATTTCGTCAAGATGCTTAAGCCCCACGTTGGGTCCCAAGAAAAACTCTTCTCTACTCCTTGATGTGTTATATTCTCGGGCTCAGGTTGAGTGAAGTTAGGTAGAACCAGGTTTTTATTGTGCAGGCTAGTCATACAGGAGTTAAAGTGGCTAGTTCACAATTTACTTACAGTCACAAGGGCTCGACCGGTATAAGAGTAGACCAAGTCGCCCGTCTAGTGGGAACAAAGTCTATACTGAGATTGGCTATGTGCCAGGTAGTGTGACCTGTAATCACTGGCTTGCTTACACCAATGCTGGGCCAGATGGGCAGTGGTGCTGGACGGCTGGTTGAGGGGCAGGTTGAGGTTCCCCCAGTCTGGGCTGCTGTAGCAGCAAATGTTAAACCAAGGGCAGGCTAGGGCCCACTGGCACCTTCTCTTCTCTGCGCAAGGCAGCCACCACTGGATGTGGCGTCCCTGGTGCCTTCTGGGGAGCTGAGAACAGAGAGTGGGAGGGAGCTGGCAGATGAAGCCTCACCAACTTGCGGGTGGCCTGAGCTCGTTCCCAGGGGTTGTCTTATCATAATGCCTTGTCAGACTGGGTGCAGCCTCAAGTAGCTTTGTAGGTAGTGCTTGCTTTCCTCTCCTGCAAGTCTTTCCCACCCCTTATGATGCAAAGCATAGAGGTACTAAACCTTGCCTCAGAAGAGGGGAGCAGCCAACGAATAAGTCCCTGGCAAAAGTGTTCTGCCGCTGAGGCAGCTGGGCCGACGCGAAGCCTAACAGTTACTCCAGCTGGCAACCGGAGTGGTGGTTGGAGAACGGGTTCTCTCTGAGTTGGGCCTATCGGCCCAACTCAGAGCTGGCCAAACACTCCCTCCGGCAACTCATATGGTGCGATGGACGGAGTGCAAGCTACTCTGGTTGTCTCTCCTCCCTAGGGGAGTATGGCCAGTGGTTGTAGCTCTACCGTATGATGCACAGGGTGCAATAAACCGGTGGCAGTCGAACATGTGTGTGTTCTGACACACACAACTCCCTGAAGAGGAGCTCGTAGTCCACTAGGCGGTAAAAATTGTGACCTTAAACCCCAGTCTCCTGCTCCACTCTGTGGGAGGGGGGCACGGTGTCTACAAGGAAATGAAAATCAAAAGAAGTGGGTGAGGAACGTGTTTATTCCAAGATGAATAGAACATAATGGCCCATTCTACCTTCTGACTACCTTGAACTGACCGGAAGTATAGACTATGTAGCTATCCAGGTGAAGAGGACCTTGTTCCAAACTAAAGGGTGGCGGTTTCTACTAAGATAGCCAAGTTACTTTCCCTGTCTATGCTGTTCTGTGTCCTCAAGAAACTTAGGGGCTCCACTTCCTGAAGAGTCGTGGGGTAGCCGTTGTGAGGGGCTCTCAACTAGGAGGGTTGACGTCTTGACGAACTGATGTGGCTCTCAGAAGAGCCAGACAACAAATGACTATTTCAGCTGGTGCACAGGTACATATACTGCCGGCCAAGCCCTCGCTGGGGCTTGGGGTGGGGGTATGACAGGCACTTGTCTGTGGGCGGAGCTAAGGGCTGTCTGCTCAGTCTCCATTGCTGGATGGATTGCGGGTGGCGCTATCCCTCAGTGCACCCTTCAACTATCTGCTCGCTCAGGGGTGGCAGCGGTGACTCACCCGCTGGTTCACTCGAACTTGTCTTCTTGAAGGGGGTTGGCTTGGCATTGCTTACTAACAGCACTGATGAAAAGCATTATTCTGTCACATCTGTAATATTCCCTGCATCCCGGGAATATCCTGTATCACTATGGTAGTAATTATATAATTCGGACCCTGCCCGTTGCACTTCAGGAAATGTGCATAGATGAAGCGAAGTCATTTTATTCTGGGCTAGTAAGCATCACGCGTCAGTCTATTAAAATAATTTGACATTTCTTTCTTTTTGCAAGTGTTTATTACCGTCAAATTGTTTCAAATGTAGCCTACTTCTGTATCAAAATATGAACACTTAATTTTCCACAGTCCAAGAAAGTTATGTATTTAAATGAGAAATCTTATGCTTATGCATAGACTTTGCTGGCTGGAGTCTGTTGGCAGACAAAACAGGGTGTTATTAAGAATCATTTGTACCAATTAAAAAATAATTCAGAATTGTGCTTAAAAGATAAAAACCATGAAAATCACAGCTATAGAGAATGAGAATAAACTCTCTTTAGTTTACATTTACTGTTTTTCTAGCGCTGTAAATTAGTATATGATTATGTTGAGAACATCAAAATTAATATCTTCACTAATGAAAATTAATAACAATAATATATTTTTAAACAAAATACTACTGATAGCTTTCATAAATGGTTGGCACCTCTGCTAAATTGAATAACAATGAATGTATATGGACCCGAGGGGTTATGTATATGTAGGCTCGAAAATGTAGTAGAGGTGCAATGTGATGGCAGGGAAACAGAAATTTCCCAAGAAAACCTCTTAACCAAAAGCTAATTGTGCTGCATTTCCAACCTGAAATTCCAAAGTAAACCTATTGGTAATCAAGCCCAGAACACAATAAAGGAAGGCTAGCGAGTTAGCACTCAGTAGCCAAGATCCTATTTTATGTATTTACTCCACATTTACCAACATCCTCCACTTAATGCACATGAGGTGACCTATACACAACTATAACTCATTCACTTAAAATATACATACAGTACTATACCCTAAATGCTTCAAACAAATTACCTCAAAATTTTTTATTAAGTTTTATAATACGGAAACTGAAGACGGACAAAATACTATCATACCATTGAAAACAACATTTGACTTGATTTTTATGAATTTTGATTATCCTTTATGCCTTGCTGCAATCAAATAATTCATTGGTCAATCAAAACTGTCAAATTATAAAATAAAAGTTAATACTTTGTAAATTTTCTTATGCTTACACATAATTCGAATGAAGAAAATAAACAGAAAGCAAAAGAAATTGTTCAAGATTTAACCAATCTTTATCTAGTGAGCCCTTTAAAATATATGAAGGAAAGGGGGCAGTGACTAATTACAAAGGTCAATTTCAAAAGTGCTCAACTAACAGTGAACAGCTGCGAATATAAAAAAGGACACGCACCATAGCGAAGCCAGACAGGAGTGCGGAGGTCTTGCTGGAGGCCTTCAGCTTCGCCCTGCTCAACTGCAACTTCCTCCAGGACAGGTAACTGGACGAGTGTAGTCCCTCGCCCGACTGCGACATCCTGTCCTACAATACACCATGCTGCATATCACAACTGTGCACAATGGCCTCTAAGACTGGCAAGCCATGTGCTTTGTACTGTGTGGCCATCACGAACAGGATTGTACAACATTCCTTCATTTCCCCACCCATTAGCTTTGAATTCCCACTAATATTAACTAGGATGCTTAACCATATTAAAACAGTTAAAAGAATGGTTCATTCCTTGATAAAAAATAACTTAGTGTATGAACTGGGAGAAATTTATGAATGATAATTACAGTCCTTTTTTACGACCAGTGCTTAAATGATAAACATACTTGTCAAAGCATCTGTTTTTGGCATTGCCACCATATTTATTTTTCTTGCTGCTCACCTGAAAGCAGTGCTAAGACTGCATATGATCATGATTTTTCACAACTCTCTCAGCCAAAGTACAATTTACACGCGCACATGCGCGCGCACACACACACACACACACACATTATATATATATATATATATATATATATATATATATTATATATATATATATATATATATATATATATATATATATATATATATATATATATATATATATATATATCTCAATTATTGTTGTTGTCCATAAACATTTTACATTAAATGTGACTATTTCATGACAATAATTAAACAATCCAAATGTACAGTTGTCATAATTAGATGATTTTTTTAGGCTGTGTAGTGTTCGACTTTATCGCCTGACCGCATGCCCAAGACAGGCAAAAATTGGTATGGACAGGTGAACGTAATTTTTACCTATCCGTTGGACGAGTAAAACATTGGTCAGAGAACTAAATATAATTTTTAGGAGTGTGTGGGTTTCTGGGACTTTGGGGAAAAAGGTGGGAAAATTACTTTGCCAAACTATCAGGCGGGAATTTTCTAGTTCTCAAAATTTCGGGTAACCAGTTCTTTGTGATGCTGTAAAGAAAATCCGCTCCCTTTCAACACCCCTGACTGAGACATGGGGACTCTATCATTAGCGGTTTTATGCCCGCAGTGCGCTGGAAGGAAACATGTCTGGACAACATTCCAATGCTACAAAACCTAGGCAGATTAGATGTTGAAAAGCAGTCCATAGGCTGCACACACACTTTTTCACACACGGCACAACATCCATGGAGTTGTGTTGTCCATTTCTTCTCCTCCTTCCGCTGTCACAACACATCCAGCTCAAGAATTTAAAAAATATAACAAAATGGGGTGGGGCTGTTTCTACAATGCCGTAGGTATTTTTATGACAACATAGGTATTTTTATGTGACGTCTATGGGTGGTGAGAGGAAAAAAAATTATAAGACTGTGTGGGTTTGTTTAAATCAATTTATTTGTTATTAGCATGGAACAGGTGTGCAGCAGCGGTGTATAAATGACTGAGTGTTGGGCGATGGTACGAGAAGTACAATATGAAACGTAGGGTTTCAGCAGCGATGTGCCTGAAGAACGTGAGATCCAGGCAAGTATGTCCCAAAGTCATTGAGGTTAAAGTGTAGGAGGTGCAGTCTAGGCTGAAGTCACCGTAGAGCACAAGTGGAATGTTAAGAGTCTACACTGAGATAGGGCGGTATGTACTGGTGGTTATGTATGTACGGGAAGAGAGCCTAGTAAATAAGCATGAAGATATTATGTGGAGTTTGCGCTGATGTGTCGTCGTTTAGTTTTCAGTCTCGTCACGTGATGTGGCCTCTGATGATTATGCAACTGCCACGTCCGCATTTTGCAGCTGCGTAGAATTGTCAACTTCTTCCTCATATAACTCCGGAATGGATTGAGGTAGCAGTCATCCTTTCAGTATTAGATTTGTTTTGTCGAGCACTATTCATGTTGTTAATATCATTAGTGTCCTTTTCGCCTAACTCGTACTTTTTTTTAACTACTTTGGTTTGCAATCTGCAAAGAAAATTATTATTGGTTAGAAAGTTACTATGTGTGTTTATTATTTATAATTCTTGGTTATATTTTTTGGTGCTCTTTCTTTTACACACAAACTGACATCAGAATTTCTCAGATCAGACAAGCTGTTCAGTCGCTACAACGGTCATAAGCATACTAAAAAGCTCAAAATCAGAGATTCGCAGCATGGCTCCCACCCCGGCCTGATGACTTCAGAACAATAAGTTTGTGTGTGATGCATGAAGCCAAACGACCGACCTATACTATCGTACATTTACATTCAACGTACTGTTCATTCTCAACGAGTATTTGCCACATACCCAAGAGCAAAATTTTGTGACGCTCACTTTCTGAACATAAGGGACTAAGTTGTAAGATGTCACCTTAAAAGAAGCACTGTTAGCTCCAGCCCTAGATAAGCCATCAGCAGCCATGCCATAGTCAAGATTTCTACACTCAGTCTTCAATAATCCAGCAGTGTGGTTGCCCATATGAATTTGTGTCGCTTTTACGAGCGTGTGTATTTGTTGTTTCATTGACCTAAAAGGTCAATGAAAGTGGTGCACAGCAAATATTATAATTGCAGTATGTGTAAATATCTGCCAAATGTGTCAAAACCTCCTGAAAAAAGCAGCGAACCGATGCTGATAAACAATGTTATAAGAAATAATACGAAATGACACAGCATAGAAATTACCAAGAAACTTGGTTAGTTACATTCCCTTGAGTTTGTTATGACTCTGATAAAAATGTTTTGCAAGACTTGTGAAAAATTCCAGGAAAAGACTTCAAATCAAAGTCTTCTTTTTATCACTAGCTGCGGACGTTTTAGGCAAGAAAATTTATCTACACACAACGTTAATTAGTGCCATAAACTGTGTGCAGAGATAATATATCCAAGAAATGCAGAACAAGGAAAATCAGAAGCAGAAAAAGGATTTCAGTCACTAAATAAAGATGCACTTGAATAAATTAAGATTCTCTTTCTAAATAGCCATGCAATTGCAAAATGTGGAAGAACATTTACAGGTTTCAAGTGGCAGTGTGAGCAGGGCAAGAAGAACGATTTAGATATAGGTAAAAAAAAACATATATTACTGACAAACAATGTGCTGAATTTATTAGCTTTATTGGCGACATTCAGTAAAAGAAACTCGAAAAAAATCTTAAAACTGTTCCATTTTTCTCCATAATGTCGGATGATACGACAGACAGAGCTGTTCTTGAACAAGTTATTTTTTTGTGTGTGTGTGCACGTGGGTGCGTGTGTGTGTACACACACATTACTGCATAACTGCCAACACTTTCAAAACAATATCTTTGTTATAAAGGTAAAATATCCTGTAAAATCGTAATAACAAAATTGTGTATTTTTCATTCACGTCAACAAAATTTTTACAGGTAAATAAATACCGAAAATTACTAAGGATGGCACTATAAAAATATGGCTCTTTCTTCTTCTTGCATCGACTTATGTTAAAATAATACATTGTTCAATAGTTAAAAATTTACATTTAAAAAGACTAATAACTTATGAATTTCTTACGCAAAGACAGCGAAGAGTTACCAAAGACACTAATAAGAGCAGTATTGTTCACCTTCCCTTCATGAACTGGAAAAGTCTTCCAGCATACTATATCATGAGTATCAATGTCACTAATATCCTTAGGAACAGAGTCCTTTTCATGCTGCGGCTTTCTGAAGAAACATATTTCCAACAAACCACTACCAGCCTTAGCAGTAATTCCTTGAAGACCAAAACGGTACAAAAATGACAACAAAATATAACTTTCTTCTGCATCAACAATTTCAACAGTCCAAGACTATCGTATTTATTGACATCCTTTGAAAATGACAAAATATTACGGCATATCTTCCCGGGGTTAGAACTAGTACACAAACGCCTCCGCAACATTGTGATGTGTTGTCTCTAATGACAGGGAGCTAATTGAATAAAACTATACCTGGAACCCGCTTATATACTAACCGAGGCCCTCACACTAACATAGGTACAACTTTAAAAAAAATTACCCGGATCAAAAAGCTCCCACTACTAAGAATTATTCCGTCACTTTCAACATGGCAATGCAAGTTCCGCGGCAACACTCCGTAGCTCTAAACATTGCCGCGGAACTCGTATTGCCATATTAAAAGTGATGGAATAATTCTTAGTAGGGGAGCGTTTGGATCCTGGTAAATATTTATGATTGGGTGTTTGGTGATTGAATTATTTGCTGTTTCGAGTGTTTATCCGTAGATCCATTTTAGCATTAAAATATCAGTGAAAACAGACAAAATCCGCGAAAACGGTAACCCAGCATTACTGGGTTGAAGGTAACCTACACAATGATTTTGTTGCTGTTAAACATATTGAAAGACCACATGCCTCCCAGATTTATGAGTACATTGTAAATGTCTAAGAAGAATACATACTGTGGTTTAGGGGTTGCAGAAATTAAGGATCATTTAGTGGGTTTTGCAAGTGATGGTGCAGCAGTGATGCGTGGTAGCGCAGTGGAGTGCAGACAAAATTTAAATAACTGAATCCCTGTATGATTGATGTACATTGCTTAGCACACTGCCTTGAACTTTGCAGTGAAGGATGGAGTTGGGAAAATACCATTGTGTACAAAGCAAAGTTACTATATTCATTTTTTAACCACAGTCCAGTTTACAGAACTATTTTGAAAACAGCTTGTGAAAATGAAGGTGTTGACTTCTGTGATCCTACACAAGTTGGAGATACTCGGCTGGTTTTCCCACACTAAATGAGCTGCAACAGGAGCTATCAAGTTGTCTCCATTCCTAGAGAAAATTACACTTGAAGTTGGAAATAAAATTGATAAATCAAGTTGGAGAGGAATCAAATTATTCCTCAGTAACCTAGAACATGTTCAGTTTTTGCCCTTTTTTGAGACATTCTCTCAGCATTATCAACTCTGTTCTTACTTTTTTTCCAGAAGGAAACATCAACAATGGACAAGGTTTACAATACAAGGAAAGACTCCATAGCAGCATTACATGTACATGGTTTTCAGCTGAGAACAATGAAAATGACAAATTTATAAAAAAAAATAGTAATGGTTTGAGTGCTGACAATAAGAAACGTGTGTGTACTACAGCAGAACCTCTCTATTATGATCCCTCATGGTTCCGGATAATAGGGTCATAATAGAGGGGGATGGAGAAGGGGGGGGGGGGGGGTTTGTATTAAAAAATTTGGAAAATTTTGGGCCGATTTTGACCCACCCCTAACCCCTATGCCCCCAAACTTGCCATTTTTTGCATGGAGTTCATTTCAATCATTTCTAGTGCATAAAAAACCACTTTTTAAATTTAAAATAAATATGTATATTTTAATAGCTGGACATCTCTTGATTAATATGATTCCCAAGAAAGGCATATTGGACTAACCCCTGTCGGAGTGGCAGGGAATACATTGCCGGCTGCTGCATGTACGTAGCTGGGCGAGCGCCTAGATCCTCTGCAGCATGGCCGAACATGGGCGTGGCGGTTTGCTGCTGAAGCTCGACATTGGATCCTCAGGCTGGGCAGCTGTCGGTCGGTCGCTACAAGATGGTGGGCGGCGGCTGCCCGCCGCCACTGCCATCGTTACAGGGCCAGTTCAATTCGTAACAGCGGCCTGGTATTGGGAACACATGCTGATTGATACGGTTCACGTAAATTTATTGAATTGCTACGAAAATTTAGGCAGCATGTTGGCCTCTGCACTGCCATGATGAGGCCTGGCAATGTTTACAGGAATAAAAAAATTTAGTGCCGTCTATTAGAAATATTAATTATCCCGATTTTTTCATCAAAAACTTCGGACATGGCAAATACACGCACATGGCCTTACTCGCCAATATGGTAATATAAAAACACATTTTATTTGCATACACGGAAAACCATACAATATTGGCTGTAATGAATCAATAAAATTGATCTCTGTGCCTCATCCATCAATGTCCCCGACTCACGACCACCTGCCAACAGACCACACACCTACCTAACCGCACACTTTCCACTTATTTATTTATCCAGGCCGGAGGACATAAATTGCCCTGCGGTATAACCGAATCTGCGGTATACCGGGCCGCGGTATTCCGGGCTTCCACTGTATCTATAAAAAAAATATGACTGTCACAAAAGCAAGTGGGAGTGCTGTGAACGAAAAACACAAAGCTGAATACTTTAATACTCTTGGCCTTATTGATCTCCTACTGTCTCTGCTGGCTCATACAGCAGACTGTGAAAATGGTTTCCCACTAATGAAATTAACAAAATCTGATTGGCGAAATTGGCTTGGGGACAAAGTTCTATCATCACTGATGCGGATTCAAATGAAGTCATCAAGTGTCTGCGACTATGACTATGACTTTGGTGAAACTATCAACCTCTGGTTGCACAGCAAAGGAAACACCATTTGTTGCAAGCACCACATACAAAAGCAAAAGAGGAAATTGATGTTTGACCCAATGAAAGCGAAAGGGATGAAGATTTAAGAGTAAAATGAAAACTGAACTCGCAGTGTTCAGTAAGTTTTAGTGTTGAATATATTCTACTTAGTTTTCAGAGTCAATTTTTTGTATATTGATTTTCGTGCATCAACTATATACAGAAACCGAACTATTTTTTTTTTTTTTACACTGTTATTGTATTTTTAATTGCTGGGCAAGTTGAAAGTGTAACCGACAGGCTTGAAGAAATGAGAACCTGTCCGTCAGACAGGCACTAGAATTCCTTAAAATCAACCTCTGGCTGCAAGGATAAACCAAATAAGCAGGCCCACAGAATTGTTCTGTGTGGTGACAGGAAGAAAACCTTAACTTTAGAAGTTATTTTATTAAGAGTTTCTGTACTCAAAATACTTCAACAAGACATGACTGTAATGCTCTAAAGAGTGACAATATTTTTTTTTTTTTTTTAAATAAAAACTTAGGCCTAACTGCTTCACATTTTCCCCACAGGCTGCAATTGAGCCACGCCATGGTTCAGGATAAGACAACAATATCCCTACAAGCATGCCCACAGTAGATATCTCAGATCTGACACTGCAAGCAAACTGAAAAAAAAAAAAAAAAAAAAAAAAAAAACTAACAGGTGAGTGCTTATAGCTACATCAATGGAGACTGAGCCTCCACCTGGACGTAGAGCTATAGAAAATGGCCTTTCCCCAACGAAGATGAGATTCCCAGTGCGGCTGATCACATTTGCCCCGTCATCTCTCTCTTGCATGGCATACATATGCCAACATTATTATTCAAGTCAACTGTTATTGGATTTGCTACCCAGCATAACCCCCTTCAGTTCAGCACAAAACCAGATTACGCCAATGACAGAATGTCTTTTGAAGCTACAAAACCACACCAGACAGACAGTTCGGTGAGTCTAGGACTAGTCCGAGCATGAGGCTTGGCTGTGTGGTGCCAACATGATCAATTAAAATGCATGGCAGTATTTTGGCAACTTTCCTTCAAAACAGCATGTAACTGTGTGTTCTTTAAATGATTCTTGCAATGGGATTAGTGGCATCATGAACTATTCTTGGATGCATATAATTATAAGTTGTCTTGTTTATATCACTCTTGGTTTTATGTGATGTAATTGAATTTTACCAAAATGTCAGATCACTTTATTAACTACAGTATGTTCCTTCTCTACACCAATTACTCATGTTGAACAGGAATGACCTATGGTTCAGATATGATACAACTGTTTTTCAGAGGCAGGTTTTGCCTATGGTTAATTCCAAGGGCAACACATGGCTGCCATCACACCAACTTGCCTTCATAAGGGTTAAATTAAAACTTACTGCAGGCATATTCTAATGGACAAGTGGTGGACATCAACAGTGATATGGACATGGCCAGCTGGCAAAGGCAATGACAGTGGTCCGGAGGTAACACAGCTGGAAGTAATGGCCCATACATCCAATCTGCCTGATATGCCATGACTGGCATCTACAAAGTACTTTATAGGCAGACGAATCTCATGTGCTACCTGGTAGTGGAACACATCCTTTATTTTTACCCTGTAGGATTCCCTGGGACCTGTCGTTCCTCGCACCTTCCTTCGACAGAGTAGTCAGTAATAGGCCAGGCTAACCCAGGGGTGCAACTCCCCTGCAGACCCTGCAATGTTAGGGAGATGGACGGCTAAGCTAGGAGGCCCACAAATGTTGGCTGATGATACGTGCTTATTTTAAAACATTATTAAAATGTTTGCAAGCACAAAACAAAACCCACCACTCAACGAGCAGTTTATTCACCATTATTGGTATTGTATGCTTGTTCCCGGCTCCCCCTGATCAGCTCACATTCACTGCCAGCGGATGATCTTAGATAGTAAATGCATCTGAACTGAAACGGGTCACAATGACTACAATGTTAACATGACAATGTATTACGAAGTATTCTGGGTAATAATTGTGATTTATTGAACACAATAAGTGATTATCTTTACATTTCTTACTTAAATCTAGTAATTAGTGTACAATTTAATTCACTTCATTTATGTATATAGTTTCTCATTCAATTTATTCATTTCAGTTATATTTATTTATGGGAAGACCATTTTCGCAAACATGATTCCATCGAAATTGGAATTTTTAAAAATTAAATAAATTAGTAAATTTATTGTGCAGAAACGCACTTTAACAGTAAGTGGAACGAGACCCAAAAAAACATTCTGTTTGGGGGTGGGGGGAATAAAAAAAAGTTTTGCCAGTGAGGCGGCCCACATTTCAATGCCATCATCCATTTCTGGATGAGAACTGAGAAACAGGATGTCTATACCAGGCAAAGAACTTCTTGGCCGCTCAAGGACAGTCGATCAGCGGCGCTCCTCCCACTAGCTGGTGCCAGTAGCCTATCACAGTTGTGCGCTGTTGCCTAGTTTGCAGTGTTTCAGTGGCCACAGCAAGTACAGAAATACGTTTCCCAGAGGCGCTCAGAAAGTCATTAAAGATTTCATTAAAATTCAGTCATTTTTTGCAAGAGGCTAATTTTGCTGAACAAGAAGGTGAAAATCCAAAGTCTATATCTTTACCCATTCGTGTTTTACACTGTAACAAAATGTGCATGGCAACTGGCAAGAACTCACAACTATTTTTCTGAATAACGTATATTATTCGTTCTTCCTCTGAAAGAAAACCATATTTCCTAGATATATCTAAATGTTTCCAGATTGCTTTATAAGCAGACAATAACTAAATCTTGACTCGTGTTCAGTTGACACAAAACAAATGTGTAGTGCAACAGCTGCTCACTATCCACAGACACAGTGTTGGTGTCTGCTATAGCCTGTAGCCCCAGTACCACTACGAGCTTTAAACAATTCTCACTGTTTTTCATTTGCTTGCATGTTGGAGATGGTATTGCTGACAAAAATTTATGGCAGCAATGCATGAGAAAATTGGTTATATGATTCCAACAAATTCCACTGCAAGATTTTTGCAAGATGTTTTAATTTTTGCTATAATAAATCAAATGACATGCTGAAGTTTGTAATAGAAAAGCATAACATTGCAACTGCATGGGCAGGTTAAGACGAGTTGTGCTGCCATTGCATGCTACAGCACAAAGATGAATTATTATTTTATACTACACGCAACAATAGGTCAACTAAAATTATTACATATTTATTTAATAGACATTGCAAATCAGTAAATTTAAGTGTCAAAATGTTTTTACAACAAAAGTAACAATTTATCACTTTGTCTGGTCAAGCAATTTCCAATTAGATAGAACTCCCAAGTTAATGTGTACGCGGTTTATTCATTTATTTTTCTACTACATATATTCTAATGTTCTCCTTATGTAAGAATAGTAATTTATATTACTACAATTGAGAGTTTATGATACACATATTATGCGGCACGGCCACTTGATAAATGTGGCAACAGCGCTTAGGAATGCTCGCTGATAGGCGAACACTGAGAGGCCAAGAAGTTCTGTGCCAGGTATCGGTACCTCTTCAAAGAAAGAAATAAGGCATCTTTAAGTGTCAGCAGGACTATCGCCATCATTAGGGTGGGACTCCACTACAATAACACAAATGGCAAGACATCTCACGTGAGCCAAGAGCTACTAACCCACATTCAGTGAATCAACTTCACTTACATGGTTGGCTATAAAAACAACTGCAAAACATATCTGTATCATAACCTACCGCCCAAGCACAGGCACGCGATCTCTACTTACCAGTTTAGATATGCTTTTAAGAAAAATTAAACTCTAAAATAGAAAGTACCTTAGCAAACAATATAGAAGCATTAAAAACTAATCTAATATGTATTTATGTTGTCCTTGAAAAGGGTGAAGCGGTTTAGATGGTTTCTGAAAATAAAGTCTTGAGAAAGCCAATGAGGGTGAAGTGAGATGGATATTGGTGTAGTAAATGGGAGGTCCCCGAGAAGACCTGCTGACCAGCGGGATCGTCCAGCACAATTCCCACATATCCAAGAGTGATCCTGCCCGGAATCAAACTTGGTTTGCCTTGGTGGGAGGCGAGTGCTGCTACACCAACCATGGCCCGTTTTCGCAAAGGATTCTGATATTTCTGATAAAGACCATTCACAATTTTCAACTTGCGGGTAGCTTGAAATCCTGCAAGACTAATGGAAGACCATACACAGTTACCTTTAAATGTATACACAATCACATGGTGAATTCTGCTAGAGCTATAACTGCAAATTTTTTTACCTATGAATTAATCAAGTACAATAGACAAAGTGACAAATTCACCAGAGACTATCTTTGTAACTTACTTCACAAAATTCTGGCCACACAGCACAAACTACAAGGCTTTATTTAAGAACTACAGGCCCGCCAAGAGAGGAGGGCAAGGGGATGCAATGCTCAGGGGCCTGGGTCAGGCCCGACTCGTAAATGTTTATTTATAAAACAAAGTATTACGTAAAAATCTAATTTCGACAAGCAAAATTTATTAAGATTTTTGAATGGATGACGACTATTTATGTTGTAAATGGTCGATTTCTGGGATGCAGGGAGGAGGGGGGCCCACAGCAAGCATTGCTCAGGGGCCTGGAATTTCTCTTGGCGGCCCTGAAAAACTGCACTATCATACGACAATGGCAAAACCAAGTAAGTACATTGTCCGACTAAACACAACTTCTTAGCATGTAAAGTAATGCACACCCTGCTTAATAAACACAAAAAGTACAAAAATTTAGAAGGATTCAGTAACAACTAATAAATGTTGGTGTTCGATAAAATGAATGTTTAATAACAGGAAGCTATTCTATGCTGTACCAAGAAAACAGTTGCAGAAAAAGGACACAAGTTGTTCAACTACAAAAGCTACCAACACATAACTAACGGAACCAGGTTAAATAAGGAAATAGGGAAACATGAAAAACTATAGAACATCAAAGTGTGCATTGGATGAACATTAGGATAGATCATTTTTGATGTGCACCTGTTAATGAAGGGTTATCCTGCTAAGCTGGCTAGCAATGTAAAGTCTTCAAAAAAAATTATCATTGACATGTAAAAAACTGGCAACTTCAGGCTTTATGCTTATTGATCTCACTACAAAAATTCTTCAACTTTCACCATTTCCGTTAACATGGACTGTTATAAATTACAATGATAGCAAGAGTACACGTGTACATACAGTTCAAAGCCAAACATTTTACTTCACACACATACAGAATGGCAAAAATATATCTCCCCTGATGACTATGCGTTATAAGAACAACAGTTAGACATATGACAGTCTTATGTATGGTGATAATATATGATTATTGATAAAGTGTGACTTCTTGTAATACATTATACTTCTGTATGTGACGTCAATTAATTATTTGTAAAAATATTGTTATGAACACAAATTTATACAAAAAATGACCACCTCTTTGAATATGACAGTCTGATACAGAGTATTGTGTTGTCCTCCAAATAATAAATCTCTTTGATAACATACAAACTTTGTCATTAGCCAAAAACCTGAGATTCACTATCAAAAGTGCTCTACCAATCAACTGTTAGTTCAGCGAGAATGTTACGCACAATACAATGTTATTTTGCATTCTGGAGTGCAGAACACTACAAAACTCACCCAACGCATCCTTAGTGGCACAGGCTAGAACAAAGTGTCACACAGGCACATTAACATTGAAGTTATTGAATATGTGTGTTATTGACACTACATTTAAATTTACAGCTAAGCTATGAGATGTAACACATGCATAACATACGGGTGCCATTTCAGATACTTCAAAATTAAAACTGCAATGAAAGTAGAATACAGTAAAAAGTTAAATTCAAACTTAGTCATGTAATAATGACAAATTAGCAGTAGTGTACATATAAATACTAAATAATTTGTAAAATACTTGGAAGATACTAAATTATTTGTACTTACACTATAGAGGGCCTTGTAGTAACTAACTACTGCAAACTACAATTTTCCAGAAGTTAATACATAAAGCACAATATATAAAACTGAAAACCATATCAAAAATACGATTCATTCACTGGAAAAAAAACCTAGCTTCTTACTATATACATGGACAGCAAACAAGTAAAAATATGAGATTGTATTATTATAGGAGTATATAACATAAAATATTCTACCTCAATGTTTTAACTTGTACATTGTATGCTTCCACTGCACATATTAAAATATATTTTAAAAATATCTAGTGTTCCTTGAAATTAACACTGCAAAACTATTAACACAACAAACACTGCTTGTATCTTCTTGTGAGACTTTTCATCCAATTTGCAGGATCGTCCTTTGAAATGTTTTACTTGTTTAATTTTTATCACACTGCTTTTTTTCATCTCAAAATAAAACTTCTTGGTTACATATTTTATCAGTTCGTCATTCTGCATTGCAAGTTTGCACAGAAAAAAGAATGAAGTCTTGGCTTCACCAATGAACACAAACTATTTCACAACACAGTATGATGTGTACTAAAGAATGGCATCTATAGCTGCATATTATACACAAACTTGTATTCAAAGGTACACTGGCACTAGAATATTCACCTTATAAAAATTTACACAAAAAGAGCAAAAAAAAAAAAAAATCCAAAGAGCATCATCATTAGCCCGAACTAGGGAGGAAAAGTTAAAGAATGGTAAATAAATTTGTTTTCATTAACTTCATCGAACTGTAGTATTAGGCCTTTAGAGAACTTGCATACATATCAGGAAGAAGAGTACAAAAATACTATTTATATCGAGAATCCTGCTCTAAAATTCTGAATTTCACATTGTCTGTCCCGAATTATATAATGTATACGATACTTCCTTTTGTGAAAATTTAAATAAAAAATAAGACCTATAACACCTGCAAACTCCACAATAACTCAATGTTACTGCTGATATCTCTTCTGATTAAATTGTGTGCTCAAAAATTAACCTGTAGATTAATATAAATCCACAACCTTGACCAACATCACGCACAGAAAATGACATCTCTAACATTGCACTGTTTGATCCCTGATGCTGCTATAGTCTATCTCATTTAAGGTTTCCAGAATTTGACAGCTACTGCTTCCAATGTACTTATAGTGTAATACAGTAGCGTCATATTTGATATAATACATGTTTAAAGTTTCAAATTTGATAAATTGCATAATAGAAATAATGAAAAAGGAGGGCTGTTTATCTTCACCAACCAATGACTGGACGCCATGTTGTTATTTTGAGATGCGGTTTTTGTGTGTGGGTGTATCAGTTTAGAAGTTCTAAATCAAATTAATGAATGTTGTGTGAATAGTCATTTAAAATGCAGCGATTAAAAAATCCTTGATGCAATCGCCAACTAAAGCACGACATTGTACGTGTTGCCAAAGGAGTCGAAGACATGTTACTAATGGGAGAACCGGAAAGTCGTCCATTGGTATTAAAAAAATATAAACGACTGGCCGATTGCTTGGAATTACATCAAAAACCGTTGCAAAGTAAATAGCGATCAATTATGTACGTGAATATTTGGAGTGCAGTGTATTTTGATGGGGAAATGTAAATATCTTAGGCAAATGTTTGTTAGTTCATTTATAATTAAGGTAAACATATTAAGTTTGTGTGCAGGTTTTTAGCAGACAACATTTAAACGTTCAGCATTCTTTTCATTTCTTAGAATATGTTAATGTTACAGTTGAATTTATTTTTGTTTGGTCAATAAACAACAAATAGTACTTATTGACTTCACCAAAACATTGAGGTTACATTGCTCGCCTGTGTGTGTATATGAAAACCATGAATGCAGTTGTAATTAAATACTAATTATTTAGACCTAATTACATTAAAACTGAGATATATAATGTTTAGTTTGTCCAGGAAGACTATATAAAATGTACATTTTCTTCTGTGGTAAATTTTTTAGCTATGGTAATAAATGCTAATCATATAGGACAACACATTGTATTGAAATTTTTCATTGGGTGACGATGGGCATGTATATTAGATATCCATGTTACAGCAATAGTACATACGGCCATGTGTTTTATGTAATTGCCATGAGTTTTCATTACTTAATGATCACAGGCCTACCAGTCTTCACCACGTGAGGAATATTTTTGTACACACTTATTTTATTGTAATTGCTACAAATAGGTTCCATAATTATTGATTGTAGAAGATTTTTACAGTTCTAATTAACTAGTTGTGCGTATGATTTGACAGGCCTAGCTCTTATTGTGTTTGTCCACTGCTTAAATGCAATTTTTTTAAGGTAGTCCTAATGGTGATATTGCCTTTACACAGAACTCCAGCAGAACACCAGAGTTGCAAACTTGCAAGTCCCATGAAATTTATTGATTTAAAATATATGTTTTTTGTATTTGTGATTATTTATTTGATAGTAATTAAAAATATCTGTTTAATTAATTGTAAGAATATGAATATATTATATTGATAGTATTTTGATAACAGAAGGTAGATGTTAATCAGAAATCAGAAATTTAAAAAAAAATTTATGTAATCACATATTTTCCTCAATTAGGCCTATAATTGGCATGTTTGAAATGTCAAGTAAAAATTCACACGATGTTGTCATGTTTTGACAAGTCACATGGAAAGCACATGGTGGCGGAAGGATACGTATTCTGTTTGTTTACAAGGTACTACTTTCATACAATCTGTCAAAATCTGGAAACCTTACACGAGAGAGACTATATATCATAAGTGCAGCCCGCAAAGATAACTCGACTTGGTACACATTTTCTTTACAGTACAATTGTATGCACTTTACAACTGTCCCTTCCTTGGTGCTTGATTTTACACTATATAAAATGAGATTATTCTTGAAACAAATTACAGTACACACATTATTAATAATGCATTAATAGTACACACATTTAGTATAGTAATAGAAAATTTCACAATGTATTTAGATAGCCTAACTACCAAGTACTGACTTGTATATGTGGCATTAACACTAAAATGCTTACTGGACATGTTTGAATGTAACGCACCATGTCCCAACCCTAAATTAGATCATTCCCTAATTGTTCTAGTTTCTGGATCCACCATTGATTCCCTCTGCCCCCATGCTGTCACAGTGCTAGCCAATATCCAATGACTCTGCTTGCACCCTCAACTGTCAGTGAGTTTCTGCACACGACGAAGCTATCATATGTCACGCAGTCATCTTGCCAATGCGATCTCGCTTGCTTGTGGATGTGCTAACTTCTTTCTCTCTTTGCTTATTATAACTTGGACTTGTGTGTGAATTTTAGATTTCTCTTGGCTTTGATTACTATTTCTTGACTAATTACACTCAGTTTTTTGGACTCTTATGACCTGCATGGTTCTTTTATTTTATACGGGCTTGCTATTTCAATTAAATGAGTGAAAAGTACAAAACACCTCATTTGAAATTGCAAGAAATAAAACCAAAATAAACAGTTCATCAGCACTATCACCAAATCATCAAAACATTCTCCCAACATCGTAAATTTATTTGGAAGTTAAATAAATTAATAGCATCCAGAATGGTCTGTTTTACTTACAGCTAGTTCTGCACTATAAATACCGGTAACATTGGTAAATACAGGGGTGACAGTGGTAGTGTAATGTAGGTCATGTCTTCCCACGCTGCGTAACTCTATCTTCCCCTCTGTACTCAACCAGCCCTCACGGCCTGGATAATTTTTTTTTTCTTTCCTGAAAGATGGCATGTAGTTGCCACGTTGTTGCTCGATTCAGCATTGCTAGCCATTCACTGAAGCCATATTTATGTCAAGACAGCTGGTTTTCCATAATGACAATACTATAACTACAGCAAGCAAGAAACAAACAGGACCTGTTTTATTAAACGAGTATTTATATTTGCATACACTGTATTTAATATGGTTCATAATGATGCATTAATATAAATTATTGCTATAGCAAACATATTGTAATAAAATAAATTCACTATAGTAGTTAGTTTCACTGTAATTTTTCTTGTGGCAATGCAGTCAACCCGCTTTATCCATGATAAATGGTTTTGGGACACTCACGAATGTGCGAAAAATGTGAATGTTCGGGAAACCTTAGTAAATTGTGCAACATTGCAATGTCACCATCAATCAGATAAAGGTGTCTTTGGTGATGGACAGACACACTGACTATAACTCACTGAGGAGTTTGAATGATCTGTTGCCTGGTGGTAACCCTGCTGTGGTATAGGGTGGGGCGTGTAGCACTTCGACTCGGCACGAAGTCGGGTGTGGTCATGACGGCTCTACACACAGTAGGTTTTAAGGGCACTCTGCTATCTGCAGTGGGCTTCACCAGGGGTAGATACTGGCTCGGCGACTGTTGGCTGGAACTGGAGCCCTGTCCTGGAGCAGCGGTGATGCAACTGGCTGGGTTAGTCTGCTCAGGCGGCGGGCTGCTGGACGTCGCAGGCTGGATGTATGGGCAGGCTATACCCAAGAGTACTGGACGTCTCAGTCGTAGATGGACTACGAGTAAGTGAGAAGCTTTGGTGATCTTCTGGGGTGACTGGAAGAGGGAGCTAGGGGGAACTGGGAGGTGAGGTCTCACCAGTTGCAAGGGCCGCGTCAGCTCGATCACTCGGAGAGGAGCTGCTGAAGGTAGATGGCAATGGGTTGCAGAGTAAGTGACTAGGTTTAGAGGCAGTAGCTGCCCTCTTAGCTCTCCACCTTGCACAACTTCTATGGATGAAGGGCATATGTGAAGGTACTAAGGTCTACCACACGAAGGAGGAGCAGGCGATGAGTTCACTAGCTGATGTGTAACTAGAAGGGGTTAGGCCAACCAGAATCAGTCCTGTCAGTCCAACCGGTGAACTGCAATGTGGTCGATGTAGTGGGTTAGCTGATCTGGATGTCTAGCTGCTTCGTCGTGTGTATTCCTAGTGGTTGTGGATCTACCTTAAAATGTTCCAAGTACCAGAGTACTTGATTATGTTTGGTGATGTACGTGCGCCCAATTAAGGATAGCCCACAGTCCTACACTAGTTTCTGCAAAGTGGGTTTCAAGATGCGGTCTCCCGTTTACCCTTTGTGGGTTTGACGTCTAAGAGGTCTGAAGTCATAATCACCCTAGAATAAGCACACGGGGTTAGGTAAGAATACATGCTTATTCCCCAGAGAAATAGACATGGTGGCCCGTATTATCTTCTAGCTATCAATTGTACTGAAACCAGCGGAAGTAGACTATACTAAACCAGGCGAAGGGGACCTGGGGAAAAACTAAACAAAAGCAGAAAATAAGCTGGGTAGCTATAACAACAACTTACCCTAACTAATCTACACTGCTGCTCAGAAGGCACTCTGGGTTCACTACCAAAGTGGTAGTGAGTGTATGGGGCGAAGGCTTCTTTACGGGTCGTCAGACGTAGGTCTAGAAGACTTCTGGAAGGCTGGCTGATCTCTCGTCAGGAAATTGGTACGCAGGGAGCTCCAGCACACAAGGTGGTGGAGCGAACTGGCAAGTATACAACTGAATTCGTGGGGCTATTGTTTTTTCTGGTGAGACCCCAAATCCTACTACGCCAGCATGAGCTGCCTCATACATAGAGGCAATGAGGCAAGTGATGAGTTAGCAAGAGTCAACCTAGGGCTCACGTTTTTTGAGGCCTCAAACATGCAAAATATTTGTAGGCAGGCAGAACCCAGTGGAAAAAGATGTTGGCTTTATAAAAATACTGTCGCAAATTTACAACTAACAAAGATCTTAGTCGCCCTTACACGAGTGGCAAACCACAGTTAACATTGTTTTCTCTATATTCAAATTATTTACAGTTTCTTTATACATATTTTTGTACGACACATTTGTTCTAAACCAAATGTAGCCATTGGGACTCATCAAAGCTTTAGTCCACTGATTATCTACTTAATACATGATATAATCAAAAGTATTATGTTTTTTTTTTTTTTGTTAATTTTTCACTTGCCATTTTTTTACATACAATGTACAGTTTACAAAATACAATCCAAAGAACTTTTTTTGTATGTTAAAATTGTGTCGTGTAGTTTTTTTTAAATCTCCCACATTCATGTGTTAATTATCAGTTATAGATGCAATAACATTTAAGGAACCATTACGATTCAGTTCTATTTATGGGCAATGGAATTTTGTAATTGCAAATTATTGCACACACGTACACAAAGTGACACAGTCACTAGTAGGCTAATGCCATGAGACTACGGTGACAGCACACAGGAATTTAATAGTACTTCAAGATATGAAAATTAATTTTTTATTTTTTTAAACTGCCGTTGGTTGAAACCACTGATGCCAAGTCTATGGGTAACGCAGGCTGATTGTAGTATGTTAATATGGTTTTGCTAGAACCATCTGCCATTCTGCTTTTACACTTCAGCATGTAGAGCCTGTAGACAAATGTTACGTCGCCCACCATTAGTCAAGCACGAGGCGGGCGGTATTTATGTGCAGCTGTGTGAGAGAGGGGGCAAGCTACACGTCCTCTCTTCACCCAACCAGAGCCATTTTAACAATAATGCCTCTGGTTTTCCTGCAGGAAGTCCATAACAACAGACTTTGCACTCACTAAAGTAGCACTGGGATTTTTTTTTTTTATTAATTTATATTTGTTTAAAAAAACTTGTCATTTTTACATTACAGATGATCCTGCATGAACTTTATTACAAATTTCGACATACAGGAGTTGGAGGTGGGTCAAAATCTGTTTGAAATTTCCCAAAATGCCTATTATGACCACGCATCACTAACAACCCTAGGCTATTCCTTGAAACAGCAAGACGAGACATATCAGTAGTGTCTGTGTTGATTTGTTCTATATTCAAACAACTGTATCTACAGCTTGTTTATACACATTTTAGTGTGATACATACATTGGTTCTAAACCAAGTGTGGCCAGTGGGACTCCAAAAAGTTCAGTTCACAGATTATCCACTTAATACATGATATAATCAAAAGTATTATGTTTATTTTGCTCATTTTTTACTAACCGTATTTTTACATACAATGTACAGTTTACAAAATACAAGAAATTATTGGTATTTTGAGTCACTGGATTCAAATTTGTTCCCATGCGGAAATGTAATTTTCACGTTTTCATGTAGTTATAGTTTTCACAACCACAACCTGATATCATAACCGAACCTACTGTACTAAAAAAGGAATTCCAGAAAGAATACAAGGATGAGAGACTGCCCTTCTGAAGTGTAAGTTGAGATGGTGTAGTTCGGAAACCCACGAGCTAGAAGATAAGAAAGTTCATACAACACTATATGAGAGATGAGATACATAAGTATTCACAAACCAAACTAGAACATTTTGAGGGAGCTTAGAAACGGTTTACATGATCTATTAAATACTTTTTTTAAATTTAACAAAATACAACTAAATTACATTTAAATTTTATGGACTAAACTGTTGGAAGAACAATACAGTTCTCCTACATTATAACAAAAATATAGTATACAGATTTATTTCAAGACCTGAAAACCAAAGGAAATTGACATTTTTATGGGTCTTATTAATTTTTACTGTATTTGGTTTATTAATATAATTTTGATGTAAAAAGCTATTGTGTTCACCCTTGCAATGTACCGTGAACCTGAAAATGTGACAAATGCTATACGATAGTCGACAATATGCTTACTCTGTTGTAACGATGGCTGGAATTCAAGCACAGGTGATAACCGCTCCTGCCAAAACTATACGCCATAGTGTATTTCAATGAAATTCCTTAGAACTAGAAAAGTTGAGCCCTAGATAAACAACGGGACAAACAGTTAGGACACAAACATACAGCATGACAAAACAATTATCACAACACAATACAGCTGCAGCAAAACTAGCACTCAATGAGAATATTAATACAGCCCTTACTTAGCTCTACTTTGTTAACTATATTCACACATCACTACAGTTTGAAAATACAGTAATGCACTTTAAACACACAACTTGAGAAGATCAATAAAATATAAATGCATTATGTAATGCAAGGTCAGATAAAACATTCACAGTTATTCAAGTAACTGCAGAAAACAAAGATATTGCTAGCATAAAATAATAATAAAAAAAAAGTTTATTTTTGTACATCTATTTGTTTTCATTTTTTCCTATACTTTTTATAGTTAGGCTAATGTATGGGAAACATTTATTTAATGTTAAGGAAGTTGATTTTAAATGAAACCATATAATACGAACTTGCAAGTAGTGTCAGAATTATATTCAGAATTTGAATGGACTTAGTCCATTGCCTGTAATGAGATAAAATCCCAAAAGAAGGAAAAGTTACACAACACAATGAGAAATATTTTGAAGCATTTTAAACCAAAATTACAAAACAAATATAACATAATGATTAAAACAAAATTCTCTTCTCACAGGCAGCCATCAAAGAGTAAAACTGTCGCTGTAATTAACAGATTTGTTGAAAATCAACCAATGGCTATAGTGAACTACAACAGCAAAAGATGAAATTAATGAAAGAATAATTTTATACAACGAAACACAATTCCAATGATCCTAGTGTTTCGCATGGAATACTAGATAAAATTTGCATAGCAAAATAGCACCAGCATAAATGAAGGAAGAAAGAGAAGAAAAAATTAGGGGGAGGTTAAACCACTGTAATGCAATACAAAAAAATACCATTACTCAACAAACACAAGGACCACAGAATTATGATCCCACAAGGAACACAACATACCAAAGATTACACTATAACAAACAAAAAAAGGGGCAAAGTATGTTAGACAGAACAAAAACACTGGCAGTGGTGTTTTGGGAACTGAGAAATTTCTCACCCTTAAGTGGCAAAAGAATGTGGTCAGACGATAAATAATGCTTGGTAACAAAGCTGTGTGCCCTTACTCTACGCCCACCAACACCACTGTACGATGCAACAAGTTTGACCTGCTCCAGTCAGGACCAAATCAACATTTCATATGCCATGGATGTACTTCCAGCCCAAGTTCCTCCAAAAACATCCCAACATGAAACAGTGCTCAGAAACATGTATGACAGCCATGCAGGGACAAGTAAAGAAGGCAACACTTCAAATTCTACACAAATTGAACTAACATATCCTCCCAAATGTCTGGCTCCGGAGCAACAAGGTGGATGCTAGACATGGCTGCTGCTGAACGTTGTATGGTGAGGGAAGCTGCCAAAAGGATATTATTCATCTATCAGAGATACACCACAACAAGACTACCCTGCCCTTCAAGGATACTACCCCATCCACCAAGAATACACCACAAGGAAACTACTCCGTCTGTCAGAGGGATACATCACAAGGAACCTGTTAGGGTTCCACCACAAGGAGACTACCCTGTGTGTCAAGGATACGTCACAAGGAGGCTACACCATCTGTTAGGGATACATCACAAGGAGACTACCATGTATGTCAAGGATACATCACAAAGAGACTACCGCATCTGTCAGGGATACAACACAAAGATACTATCCCATCTGTCAGGAATACATCACAAGGAGACTACCCCGTTTGTCATGGTTAAGTCACAAGGAGATACATCACAAGAAGACTATCTTATTTTTCAGGGATATGTCACGAGACTACCCCGTCTGTCAAGGATACATAACAATGAGACTACCCCATCTGTCAGGAATACACCACAAGGAGACTACCCCGTCTATCAGAGGGATACATCACAAGGAGACTACCCTGTATGTCAAGGATACGTCACAAGGAGGCTACACCATCTGTTAGGGATACATCACAAAGAGACTACCATGTATGTCAAGGATACATCAAAAGGAGACTACCCTGTCTGTCAGGGATATGTCACAAGAAAATAATCCTGTGTCAGCGATATATGTCACAAGGAGACAACCTTGTCTATCAGGGATACGTCATGAGGAGACTACCCTGGCCATAAGGGATACATCACAAGAAGACTACCAAATCTGTCAGCAATAAACCATTAGACTAACCTGTCCATCAGGGATACACGAGACTACCCCATCCGTCAGGGGTATTCCACAAGGAGACCTGAAAAGGTATCTTGACTATATGCCTTTAGAATTACTCTTATGTTTTATAGGCTACTTAATGAATATTTCAAGAAGTGAAAAGTGATGTGCAAATATTATAACTAGTTATAATTCATGCCGCTTACATCTGGAGGTATATTAGTACAATGAATTTTCCAATGCAAAACTGTAAACTTGCAGCCAGAATGAAGAGGGGAAAAAGTTATCAATTACTGATCAACCAATATTGTTGCTGAAACTAACACTGTACACTTAACTACTGGTTAACTACAAAATACTCAATTCAATAAAATTTACACTGCATATTAATTATTTTAGATAAAAATATTTATGATTGCAACTAACAAATAAACCAACTTATTAAAAAAAATTACAGAAGTACAGTTCCATTACAACAATTTTTCCAATAGAAATATAACATTAAATAAACAACTTGTAACAGGAAAGGCAAAAAATACGAGCAGTGTTAAGTAAGAAAGAAAAGAAATAAAAGTAAGGAAATATGTAAGAAAACTTTCCTAATGTGTTACACGAAACAGAACTAAGGCATTCCTTAACTATAATATACCAATGACAGAAAAATTCCATGCTTGACCTTTTTGTTATTGTGATATATTTGTAGACAAGGAAACGTACTGTAGAGTGATTTGCAAATTAATGTAACCTTGCAGCTTAGTTGTCCATTGTAGAGAACCTGGAGCACAAACTATGGGTCAATGAATGTTTTTTGTCACTGTATGTGTACCCAATTAGAACATATTGCAGGAGTTTTCATCAGTTTACTGCATAACTACGTTGATTCTTCCTGGCTGCCATATTATGGAAATTCCCATTATGTAATACTTATAATACAGTTTGAGCACTGGATAGTGTGTAGATATTGATACAATATCTCCTGCTAAAGATGCTGCACTTTGGAATGTTTTTTCAGGTGCTACAGTGACAACGTTCTGTTGTTCGTTACATGTAAGCACTTTTGGGGATCCAGATTGCAACTTATTTTCTGTTGTCACCGTTTCTTTGTACGTCTTTAGTGTGGAACTGACTGTTCTAAAACAAATGCAGAGGATTCTTGCAATTTCATAAACTCCTGCCTTACTTGTACAGAGAAACAACTTCTTTGTATTGTGTCACAACCAGTTCTCGTTTCTTGCACCCTATTCTGACCACTACCTCTCACTACCACAACAGTAGCGGCAGATGACTGAAACTGGGAGGGCTGTGGCGATCCTAACTCAGATCATTACATATAGCATTTTTTAAATAGACAGTGATCAATAAATTTTGTACGACCGGCTTCTGTAAGTGTAGCTTATGTAGCTAAATACAAAAATAAAGTGTGGTTGTTTGAAAAAAAAATGTATCATCACTCGATTTGTAATGGTCAACACACTGTGGCCTATGGTACATATTAAATCACTAGCCCAGGTATTTGTTTATTTTACATTTGTGTAAGTTATATGCTTTCCAATCAGTACCTAAGTAGTGTGGTACATTATACAAGATAACAAGAGATAAGATAATAATACTAATTCTACTATATTAATTATAATAACTTAAATACACCAGAACCGATATTTTTAAAACCCAATACTAATTTACATATAGTACATACAAAATGCATGTCATATTTAAATTACAGGATGAAAGTGGCATATATTAATCAATATATTTGGAAACAAAGATCCATTCTTCATCCTGTACATGCTAACTGGCAATGAATATTCACCTTACCAATTATTGAAAATTTTATTGCTTATTTCATATGCTGTGAATGTGATTTATGACTTTTATCTTTGTCTCCCAAATGTTTAAAATCTTTTACCCCATTGACAGTTCATGAAAGTTCTGTAGGTTTCACTAGTAAACAAAACACATTTCTAACTTCACACCTGCATAGCCAGTTCACAAAATTGTATGTATTTACATTGAATTTCCACGTATACGAACTGAATTTACCACCTTGGCTTTGTTGTTGAGTTATATTTAACTGTGACCTTAATGGTTCCAAATTCTTAGGCTGTAGTTTATTCTCATAATTCAAAATCTTTGTAGTAATAATGTTTATGTTACTCACCGAATTATCCATTCTTTACTAGTATACACAACATGATATTAACAACAATTCAACCCTGCTGCTGACCGCTGCTCATGGCTCATCATTAACAACAAACATATTTATAATATTACACACTATATTTGAAGCTCATGAGAGTTTGAATGGTAACTATTAATAAAACTATTTGAAATAAACACAAGCCTTGTTTAGAAATGTGTTTAACAACTGCAAAAGAGCAGAGTGCAAAAGGGAACCTACAAACTGTATGAGTGCAGGAGCATGCCCTGCTCTCTGTGATTTACAGCATGTGATTGGCTGAAAAGTGACGCGCTCCTGAAGACTTACCTCCCTCCCGTCGCACCCCTAGTCAACTGTTATGGCCATCTCTCTCTCTCTACTCGCTCCACCCACTTTGGTGCGAAGAATATGCAACACCCCCACTCAACAATTTCAAAAACACTTCTCTTGTGACAAGTGTTTCATCCATCTAAAAAAACATTTGCTGGTAAATAACCACCATATTCGTACACAGTATTATTTGTTGAGTATCAGATAAGTAGAGGTCTGTGTTCTGAGATTTTATTAGAAGGGCTGTGCCCCGCAGCCCTCCCTCAGCAGGTGCCACTGCACAACAGTCTAGCAGTTTATGTGCAGGGAACCCATCTTTGTATGTACAACGGCTAGAAATGGATAACAAGGGCATTACGAGACCAAAACGGGTTACACCTCCACTGTATGAATACATTTTTGACTATTAAAAATACATCTTTCCCATCAAGTGCCCATCCTTCTGACTTTGGTGTGCTTTTAACTAGTACAACGGGGCATGCTATTCCACTCCTCTACTTGCATAAGACTTATGGCTTTACATTGTCTCATCCACACACTAGGACTAAACATTTGGGTATACGAATACATTCGCGAGTCACTGTAAAATCTGTAAGTACAGAAGTTGTTGACTTCCAGCGATGACTCAAGGGCCGAACAACCTGGGTGGTTCTGTAGGATACTGGCTCAAAAGGTGTGCCAAACCAGGTCAACTATTTGAAGTTGTTTTAAAGAGTACTTTTTTTTTAAATTTAAAAATTGTTTTTTTTTTTTTATGTTGGGTGTATGGAATATGTAATTTGATATTAAAAAAAGTGTTATAATTTGTGTAGCAAACATCTTATTTTAGCTACAAGTAAACTTATTTCTATTTACCTCAACTCCCCCACGCCATTACTACTGTGGACTTTCTCATCCTCTACCTGCATTACTACCCTCATAATCTAAATGACCTTAACTCCAGTTAACAAACTTTTGCAGGAGACGCGTATTTGTATTCACTCAGGTTTTTGTTCAAAATTTTCATATGAATACCTTCAGACTGCTTTGAAGGCAATTAGGACAGTGAAAAGTAACAAATATACAACGTGGAACATATGACAATAACATAGATGTCTGAAAACTAATAGAAAGGACTTGTGGCTTTCTGATTTAAAGATTTATTGCACACCAGTAAACACTTTCTGTTAAGTTTACCTTAACTTAAAAAAAATGAACAAACAAGTTAGTCATAGGTTTTTAGCATTTACACTCCCAAAAAATATACAATATTTAACACAAAACATGTATTACACAATTAATACAACAAATTATTGCGCACACTTCTTGTTTTGATTAAACAGATAAGATTTTTATATGTAAATATTATTTCACAGGAGCCACAAGTCACATTCATTCCATCATTAACTCATCCAATTTGGAACAAGTTAGTCATAAGTTTGTTAGCATTTACATTCACACAAAATATAAAATATTTAACACAACACTATTAATACAACATATTTAAGGACACACGCTTGTTTTGATTAAAGAGACAAGATTTGTACATGTAAATGTTATTTCACAGGAGCCTCAAGTTACATTCGTTCCGTCATAACTCAGCCAATTGGGAACTTCACATCTCGTAACTGTGCACTAGGCCAGGCACATCTGAAACCTCAATATCGGTCCAAAATTTAAGTAGATTCTTAGGCATCAAAGGAAAAAGTTTTTTTATAATGTCTTATTTCTTCTCCTGTGGAATGCCGCATGCTCTTGTGCGTCTTTCAACAGTTGGAAACCCACATATTACAGTCTTAGCACTAAGAAAGTCCAGTTCAATAGGATCACCATTAAAACTTGTTTTATAGGTCAAAACAAATTGACCTCTTCTTGCCACAATGTGTACCATTTGGTTTAAATATGGTCTTGGTTTTATTTTATTTATTTTCTGGATGGAAATTGGATTTTTCCAGTTAATAAAGTCATCAACGTGCATCCTTACGGCTGACATGTTTCTGGAATTTGCCTTCTCAACAGTGTCCTGGAAATCATACACATTCTTTTTTTTTCAGAGAGAGCTCAACCTGATGGTGGAAGGAATCAGTTGACAAGAAGGTATGCCCCTTTTTCACAATAATTAAGCTGTATCTCTTCCGTAGCAACTTCATCTGAATTTACCAGGTATGTAATGAAGCTCAGCAGTGTCCAGTTTTTGTTTTGTGCTGCGCAGTTGTAGAGCAATCTTCTTTTTATCCCTTTTCTTTAAAAAGAACGTGAAAAATGCAGAGATGAGGTCGTCTTGTTTTCTACTTGCTACAGCTAGCTTCATGTCAGATGACAGCTATTGACTTTCCATTATCATCATCATTATTTGTTCCACCAAGAGGAAAAAAGCTTTCATTGAAGGCAATTATGCGCCTAGTAAACATCACAATTTTCAATGTATCCATTCTTGGAAGCATGACGACTTTCTGAAGATCAGCGGAATAATATAAGGTGTCTTGATCGATTTGCTGATGTTTACGTACCTTTTATATTCATCATAAGCTTATTTTGCCCTTTCAAGATGTACCAGAATACTTTGACAATCCTCACATTTGGGAACTTTCTCTGTTGCATGCTCTGGATCTTTCTGAGCAAAACGGATGCATTCTTCACATTCTTCTTGCCCAACGTTTGGTGAAAGATATATTCATGGAATTCACAACATTTCTGTACATATCGTAGGAACACTTCACGTTTGGATATCTTGTTAAGAAGTCATTGTGCATGTCCACCAAAGTTATATCACTAGGTAGGTATCTGCGGTTTGGTGCATGCTCGCGTCTGTAGCGGGACACACAAGGATTGTAAGACTCAATATGCTTCCTAATAGCATCTCTATCTATCCGAATAGGCGTTTTGCAGCCTCGCATATATTTAGGGGGTGTAATGAATCCAGTGAAGAGAGTGCAGTGTCATTATTTTTTGTGAAGCCAAGAATAGTTAAAATAAAGGTTTTGCAAACATCATGTTTTTGGCCGTTCTCATCGAACAAGGAGTAGTAAAACGAATGGTTTCGTTTGTGATCATCTAAACCCCTTCTTCGCTTGACAGGTTATTTCTGGTATAAGATAAACATGCTGCGTTCATTAGCTTGCATGCTCCAAAATTGATTATTGACACAGTCTTTAATTTTCATTAATTTTTGCTATGCATTTTTTCTGGCATGTTTCCGTGCATGGGAGTTTCACATTGTGTTTTGCTTTATTATTATTTTTTTTACCTTTTTACGATCACCAGGTGCAAGTAATTTTTCCTTACAAAAAACCTATCTTGGTTAACAGAGCAGAATCGTTTGGATTACTCAAATCATTAGCATTTGACTGATTTTAACATTCAACAATGGTAACACCACATTCATTATTTATTACTGTTTTTTGTACTGCAGCTGGAATGCTAAACCCACAAGTGTCACGGTCATTGGAGCTTCAAGTAAGTTCAAGATAATTTATGTTTTCATCATTTACTGCAAAACATATGCTTTCCTCTACACTGGTGGCATGCAGTCCGTGTAAGAGACTTTGTGGTTCAACAAATACATGTATGTCTCTATTGCCACATTCCAGACAATCTGGGTTAACTTCATTCGAAAATGAATTGATTAATTCACCTCGTGGTGGTGTTTCAGTTACAGGTACAAAAGGAGAATTGTCCGATCTCCGCACAGCTAGCTCTAAAATCCTTCCAGCTCTGGTGTTGCTATTAAAAATGTTTCTCAGAGCACATCATAGATTTTCGCACAACTACAATAAAATTTCACAGAACCAGCACTCTGCAGCAGGTGCACTTCCTTACTATTTCATTTCTCGACTTGACGTTTTATACATTGGTGAAAAACAGAAGTTACCAACATATATAAAATGGAACACCTCAGCTCACTACCAATTTCATACCATAATCATTATGTACACAATATTTGGATGCTCCATAAAACATACAACCGTAAGTCAGTTTTCTAAAATGAAATGCCTTAACTACTTTGTACTTGAGATTATCTGATTTATAAATGAGGAGTCAAGGCTGTTTAAATTAGTAATAACATAACATATCTGGAGATACGCCCAATTTAATTTCACTATAGGTCACAAAAATGTGAAATACAGTATTTTTACCCTGGAATATGACGTATGACGTCCGCAGAACAAAGAAAATCACTGTAACTCAATTTACGAAAAAAATGGAGCTAAGGTCTTTTGTTTTATGAGGGCAAATTAGCCTGCAGGCATGAAGTGTACATCTTTTCAGAATACAATTTTAAAATATCATCTCTTTGAAACCTAAAAGTAAAACCTAAAGTGGAAAACTGTAAATCTAATATAGCAATCTTCAATCACTCTTAACATCAAAAATTCAAACTAGGTATTTAACAAAGAGAGAGAATATTATATTTATATTATGTTCACTATGTATTAGGCTAAAAATATGCGATTCCAAAATATTATTGCAATTAGGTCCATCGCTGAAATCCCGGAAGTTATTGGTCGTGTGGGAAGGGGGAGAAGAGATGTGAAGAGAAAGAAGTTGGGGAAGCATCAAAAAGCAATCAACAACAGCCCTCATTGGTGAAAAATTCACTTTGGGCAGCCCCTGTTAACTTCCCACATGTTAGTATTTTCGACACCATAAAATATCATTCAAAATACATAACAATATTATGCAGTAAATTTTCTTCCTTTTATGTACTTTTAAGGACAATACCTACTGGCTGGTAGCTGCAACAATTAAATAGGAAATACCATGTTAAAGAAATTTTGCCTTAGTGCGTTAATTTTGAAGATAGGCATTTCAAACAAAAAGGGTTTTTCACAAATTTTTTTAAAAGTTCCATACAGCGGAGATATTTCCATAAGATATATAGCCTGTTTGAAAGGAATTTTTAAAATTAATATTTTACAAAAAAGTAAATGTTGCCTATCTAAACTGGAAACATACATTCGTAGGGATCTTCTCCAAAAAAATTTGTAAGGAATATATTTTGTTTGAAACGCCCATCTTTAAAATGAACGCACTAACGTAAAATTTCCTTAACACGGGATTTCCTACTTAAATTTCGTAACTACCAGCCGGTAGGCAGTACCCTTAATCCAATACAATTTTCCATTTGGAACACTCATCTGGCTGCTATTCATTAAAAATTAGGTTCAAAGACCTCCGATATGTTTTTATCACATACACATGTACATACGTAAAATTTTAATACGTGTAATTTTTTTGATACCTTTTTATTCATTTTAAAAATACAAATCTCACCGGCCTAACAACAGAAACTGAGATACTGAAAACTTCTCAACTGAACCTAAAATTTTATGAAATGACATCCAACCAAACACTTCACTAACTATTGCAGAACTTGTATAACAAATTACTGTCAATGAGGCGACCCAGACTGAAGTGGCAACATTTAAATAAAATTCAAAAAAAGAAACAGGACTGTATTTGTAAAACTCCGAAGTGCCTATATCCCTCAGTGTATGTAAGAAATAAGCATAAAGACATACCAACACAATGGTATGAAATACAGCAAGACGTTACAGTCCCCACATGGGGAATTCAGAATGAGAAGCAAATATCCTACCACTCAGGCCAGTGACTTCAGTTTCCATGGTAAATGTTAAAAAGTACTCAAACTTTGAGGTTATCCGATACAGTTTCTCAAATACACCAGGGAGAAATAACGAACAGCACGCACGTGAGAAAACTTTGGCAGTATTGTCCCCTGCAGCCAACAAACAACAGCACTTAATTTACTATAAAACGTTACAAAACCAGCACAAATGTCTACGAAAATTAGGTTACTTTCTTTTCTGGGAAGCATTTTTTTTTAGAACGATGGGCGAAGTGCAAAGATGAAATAAAAATTCCAATATGTCCAATGTATTTACAGCATGCCAAAAGATCTGCTACTCAAAACAACACTTGCAACAATAATAACATTATGAAATCTATTGCTATTAGGATCTCTTGTGCATTCTTGTCTTGCCATCTTGCCTTGCCCAAACTGTTTGTATAAGAACTGTCCAATAATAATCTCTAGTGTATTTTTGGTTATCTTGTTTAATCACTTCTAGCAAAGTATAGAGCCTTACACATGGCCATGGTTAGTAACAAATACTTGGAAAAATAATATTGCACTATAAAAACCACCAAAGTTTAATTTAGACAAATTCCTTAAATCATGCAATATGAAAATTCAAAAGGTTCTGAAATCGAGTACATTTTTAAACACACAAAAATCTCAATTAAGTAGCAAAAAATGAAACATTTCCAAAATCAATATTTTGTAAATGCTTTATATGCCAATGAAAAAAATTAATACTACGTAAAAACAAAGTGGTGCAACTTCATTTTCATAACCTGTAATAGATTGTGGCACCAACACATAATTTTATATATCAACTCAAAACCAAACGAAAAAGGAATTTATAAACTTATCCATTTTCAAGTAATCCATAGTAGAAAAATTTTAGTGGAAATTATTTTTTTTAGACAAGACTATGAAATGGCAACCATACGTTGAGTAAACAATATTTTAAATTTTAGACAGACAAAGGCGACAGAGAAGGGTTGCGCATGCTGGGTTAACACAGACTTCTTCCTCCACCAGGTTGTAATAACTTGCATCCATGCAGACATAACTCAGAAGGCTTCATGCGGAACTGCGTGCAGAATACAGTGGTTTCATTATAAGCAGACACATTGAAAGTACAATAGTGGCAGAGTTAACTACCCTTTACACTAACACTTTGTATTTCCTAAACAACTCCATTACTGGGAAATAAAATTCACATGTGATATATCAAATAAAACTAACAGCAGTTTAGAAACTTTTGTTTTTTAAAGCATATCCACAAAAGCAAATCACATCACACCTGACTTTTTTCAGCAATTTTAATATTTTATTAGATTAATAAAAATGATTTTATATATCAACTTCAAAAGAGATACTGCTAACATCTGATTTGTATGTATTTATAAAAAAATGCAAGGGACATCTATCATCCATTGACGTGTAGTGAGTTTTTTACAGGATAAGCAATATAATAGCCCTACATGTGTGTTTTAGATAACATTTAGTTAAATGCCATTAAAATATAATACATTACACACTTTACAATACAATAAATGGTTGATATAAGCCGGACTGTGGTTCCATTTTCAATTTCTACTAACAAACGCAACTTCAAACATTACTTACCCTCCACATGTATTTACCGTTTTATAATACCCAACATCAGTTATAAAAACAGAAACGAAATTAATATAACAATAATTAAATTGAATATTATTTATAAAACATATTACAAATTATAAGAAAACTCCCTGTTTTTCCCTAAATATTCATCCACTTTCCAAGGAAAAATGTAGGACTGCAGGATGCAAATAAAACACCTGTGTACCCTGCCCGTGTTGTTGCTTGCGAGTTCGATTCATCGCTAGTCGCTTCCGTTTGTGGAAATAAATACTAGATAACAGCACTATGCGTTTACACGAAAACTCTGTTTCTCGAATTGAAAACGGGAAACTTAGAATTAAATGTGTAAGGCGAAAACTAAACTGGGTCAAACATTTCCAATACGTATAGGGTAAGAATTGCTTACCTTGCGTCTATGGAATAAACTCCACTGCTATCATCATCCTTGGAATCATTAATCTAGTTTCAATAAGCTGAACTTACCTTCTACTCATATATTTAAATTGCAATCAATAATATTGATTAGAATGATAATCAACCAAGGTCTTTGCTTGACTTTACAAGCACCACACTCAAAAGGAGAAAAACAACAAACCTATAGTTTTACTACATAATCAGATATGCAAATGAGATATATTAGAAATATCTATGCACTATTAACATTTAGACATGAACCGAATCCAATTTGACTATGAAAAGAGGGGTAAAAATAGCATCTGTGAGCGTAACTGAGGTACTGATATTACGACCGCTGTAACCAATAACTCCTAAACTTACTTCCTGGGGCGACTGTGATGTTACAGGTCCCGGTTCTTGGGTTTTCAGTGGTTCCGGCATTTTCGACGGTGCTGGTGTTTCCTGCGGTCCTGGATTTCTCTGAGAATTTGATGGCGAAGGTTGCCATTTGAACAACATGCACAAATACTGGAAGAACATTATTTAAATATTTCGATATACGAGAAGACCTGCAACGCCAGCAAGTGGTTCCTTCTGCAGTGGCAGAGTGACTGATATGACCACACACACGCAGCACGCACAACTGCTACCAAGAGTGTGTTTGTCTGAGACAAGGCAAGATAAGAAACAACGCAGCTTCCAGACAAGAAGACAGTACACAAACACCGGAGACATTGTGTCATGTGCCTAATTTATACTATGGCTACCACAAGGAGAACATAAGGTGACTACGTAATACCACTGCAACTTTGAATTCCACAACTTCATCCTCTAGCTACACTTCCCCTTTTGTCTCTGCGACAATTCTCTACAATGAAGACAATATGGTTATAAAACTGCACAATTACAATGCACCATGTATAACTGATAACAGCTACACCCATTCGCTCACTGCAGATCTCTAATGACTTACAGAACTTTGGACTTTTAACTTTTAAATGATCTCACATCCAGATTATACATGAATCAGGGATAAAAATATTTATTTTGAAATAGGCTGTTGCTGACAAAATTCCCATTACTCAAATAAATTTTAATACATTGAAGAGTGTATAAAAGGTGTGTATATCCTAGACGTTTAAGTAAAGACATAAAGAACAGCTAGAAAATTATAGAAGCATATTAACCATGTCCGAGTATATGATTATACAATATATAAAACTTTTATGTAATGCTTTAAAATTACTTAAACTTTACTACTATGGGCATTTTAGAAATATATGCTTAAATAATGCACAGATCAGCAACATGTAATGTTATAATTAATGTAAAAGTTATCTAATAATATGTTAATTACTAAGTAATACACAAAAGTGAAAAATAGTTTAATACTTGAATAATTTACAAATTTATTAGTGATTTTTTTTTTTCAACACTACACAATAAATGAAATATTTTGTGTACACAAAGATTTTAACTGAGCAAAAGACTAATGCTTATGTGAATCATATACAAGTAAAAAGTAATAAAATGGTATACATACAAATATATGAAAATGTATGAGTTAAGTACAGTTCTTAATGTTTTCCTCAATTGAAGAAAATTTTCCCACCACTGTGGCATCCACAGCAACAGTTAAAGTAATTTCTGAAGGCAAGTGGACTATTATTATGTGCATTCTCTGATTACAATTAACTTATATGTGTATTTAAATTGTGAATAACTTTTTGTCACAGACACAAAGATTTTTTTAGAAACGTCACTGAAATCAAAATACTATATTTCATTTGTTCATTGACCATGGCATGTAAATTTTTTCCATCAATAGCCAAGTTTGCATGAAATACATTTTCCCAATTTCCTATTAGAAAAAGAAGTGCAAAACATTTTAATGTAGGTATTTGACCAAAGGAGTTCAGACACTACATACAGAGGCTAACTGCTGTTCAATAACATACATGTTCGAAGAAAATTTCAGTCACATATTCCATCCCTACTCCAGTCACTACAGAGAAAATTCAATTACCAAGCCAAAATGTTCACTAAATTCAATACGTCAAGTTCAAAAACGATCTGCGAAATCTGACTTAGCTAAAAATTATTTCAACCAACAATCTTAAAGTTGTACTCTATGTGAATAATTTATTTTTGTTGATCACTGCATCACAAAATGGAGTAGTGCAAACTGAAGGGAACCAACGGAAGAGAGAAAAAACAAAGCACAAAAAGATAATGTCAAGATATTATAACAACAGTTCATATGATCTACAACAAAGACTGGAAAAACTATATCACTGCTCTCAATTACTTGTGAAAGTTTCATACTTCTTTGGAAAATTTTAAACTAACTTCAATTTGCCTGTTCCAGGTGTTTTTCAAATAAATATAAAAAACAATAAAATATTATTTAAAGAATTATTCCATGTGATTAATTGCAAGTAAATTTAAGTCAAATTAAAACTTTACACACCAGCTTATATCATTGTGCATGGGTGTTGTTACATTTGTGCAACTTAAGAAAAGTTTGTTTCACAACTATGTACTAACGAAAAGAAATTCTAAACTAAGCAACCCAAATTATATGAAAACCAATATTTTAAAACATGGTATAGGCTACATAAAAATAACCTACAGTATAGAAATTTAAAAGTAGTCGAACCTCTATGTATTGGACACAGATGGATTGAAAGTCCACATCTATGGAACATATTCTGTTGTCATATATTTGATTTATCTGCATTTCAAGCCCACATTCATTTAAAGTCCACATGTGTTGAAATTATTTCTCAGCCCATTGAGAAACGACAAATAGAGGTTCCACTTTAGTAACCGTAATATAATTTTCAATTGCACTGCAATGGTTAACTAACTGCAGAGAGGAGGGAGATGGGGGAAAACAATCAATTTAACATTATACAAACTTTCCAGTTATTGAAAAACTTTGATGAGTAATATTTTATGTATTTTCACCCACGTAATTACATCTGCAAACATTCACATCAGTCATAATTAATATACAGTAAATTGATGTTTTATCGTAAAAACCCACGTGTTAACATCCTTTGAAAACAATAAACATGGCCAGCAAAACAGTTTGTTTAGGCTGTTTGTTACGTCCAGCTAACCACGAGTGTTTATAATATTTTTTTTTTTAGAACTGACGTACAAAATGACCTTTCTTGCATGATGTCGTGAACCTAAGTTGAGGTGTCGGCCTACCATCTTTTATGATGTAATCCTGGAGTATATGCCTGACTGTCGGGTATCTGAGCTTGATTTTAATTGATTCCCAGCAAGGATGGAGTTGCTTTAGGTCTAGCATTTTCAAAGCAATTTTCATTCAACAGGCATTAATTAGTAAATGAGACATCACAGTAAGATTACCGCCATCTTAAATAGTACCAATGACCTTGAAGTATGGTGGCCGAAGCAAGCCTTGATCCGAAAGAATGTGATGAACATGATTAAAATGCACATATCTAGCATTACTGTTAGGAGAGTAAATTCATGAACTGTAAACAGCAGAATAAGATACGAGATTACATGCAGACATAGCAATTTCCCTTAATTACTGTTGCCACAGAAAGGATAGTTACTTGACCTACCTTAAAGCAATGCATGGAAAGTTGCGGTATATTTAGCAGGAAAAGAGACAGACAAACATCATAGCGTTTCGTGTCAGTGGGTACAAGAGTTGAGTCTTAGAAGAATGAAGCTCAAAATAAACAGGAAAAAAAAAAACCTTTTCGGTACGTTTGCATTTGGTATCCGAACCATCTGCAGACATCGTTGGAAATTTTCTCTGCTCCTAGTGGAGTAGGCTGCCAGAATTTGCACTCCAGGCGGTGAACTTTACACGGAGCCTCTGCAAAAAGTAACCCCATAGGAAGACATCAAGTTGAGTGAACATCTAGAGAGCATGCGACCAGCATAACGTGAAATGTGCAGATATTTGACAAGCAGAGATAAATGACTTCACTTAGCTATCAAAAGCTACTATGTCATCAGTCCCATTTTTTCTACAGCGGGCACCCACATTTAGTGAAAATAGCAGATACCATTTATTTTCCAGACTACAGTAACTCATAGTATGGACAAATACACTATTACCGAAGCTGTTGCACACAAACACTTAAACACAATGATGTCTGTCATGCATTGAAAAAATGCACATACCTGAATAAAGGAACACACTCATTTTTCTAAGGTCTTATCTATTTTGTTTCTTTATAATAACTTAACTTTATGTAATTGGCGAATACTTATATTAAAACAACGAAGTAAAGAATTACAGAAATAATGTCTGAATTATGGCATGTTTTAGCCTGTTTTGACACAAGGAAAAAATTTTCCACTGTGGGAAGTATATGTATTCTTTGTTTGGCCTGGGAAATAGTACGACATCACTGCTACCAAATAAAATTTTTTCCGTGTGTAAAACTTGAAATATTTTAAACAGCATTTCATTCCCTGAATACAAAAATTCTCAGCAGCTTGTTCTAAGCTTTTCGTTACAAAAAATACCCATATTTAAACAATAAGGTACACTCAACTGTCAAAATCTAAACCTGTTCGACAGAACTCAACAACTTCTAGTAAATTAATTGCTCAGTCTCATCACAGCCTATCTGTGCATTAGAACCTCAATCATACTGTTACTGCTATCAGCAGCTTAAATAATAAGTACTTATTTGAAAATATTTTAAAAATCATAAACAAAATTTAATCATTGGGAATAAAAAATTCCACATTGATTATACGCACAGCATTTTAAGATGCATTTTTAATATTACCATATACAGATAATCTGGCCAAAATAAAAACCCAAGACACTACAAAGCTGTATAACAGACTACAGAAACAGGACGATGAAAACTGGATATGTCTCTCAATATAAACACAAGGAAATAAAACAGAAACTAATATTTAAAAGAGTAATATAAATTTTAATACAGAAAATAATTTTTTTTAAATGTGAAATAACAGACTACTGCCAAAATTTAACCATCACTCACAAAATACCAAACCATAAAAATGTAACGTCAAATAAAACAATTGGAGTCAACTATAGTTTTTTACCCACTTGCATATTTTTTCCTTTTAAAATTTAATTATAAATGCACTTTAATTCCACACAGTTTAATTTATTAATCTCCTGCCTTTTTCCAAAGTATTTACTCCTCCAAACTCAAAAACATTATATAATTTATTATCTCAGCAATGCAGTGTTAACATATCATGCAGTGAATCATGAACATTAAAATTATAGATTATCTTTGGAAAATGGTACCAAAAATATTAATATTTGAGCAGCATGAATAAGTTAGCAGGGTTAGCTACAACTAATATTTTAAAATTTAATCAACACAACAAGACTACGAAACTATTTTATTGTTAGCTGTTCCAATTTGACTCTGTGATATTAAGAGCCCATAATTATTTTAGCTTATGTAGGCTCACCTACATTTGACAGCAGATGCAACTTTCAGCAGCTCAACACAGAACAAAACCCTCCACCACAGTTTACAAGAAGCACTGCAATGTTTGCAGTGAAGACTTCAAACTTACGTACGTTAACACACCACCAGAACCGCATGCCAATCAGAAACTGTGGGTGCACACCTACCGGTCTGTGCTGAGCTCTGGTGGCCAGATAAGGAAACTCTGGAAACCACTAGCGAGAGTAGTGGTTGATTGCTTGCTTAGCCGCACAGCACAGCACTATCGCAGGAATATCGTCTCTCTACAGCAGTAGCAAATCAAGACAAGAGTTGGCCAACAAAATAAAAAGAAAGAAAGCACACACAGAGCTATTATGGTTAAGCAAACACTGCATCACAGTGAACGTGCTACGAAAAGCCAAACAAGAATTTGCAACAAAATTAAGAGAAAAATAAAGCCATTAATTTGCTAATTGGAGTGTGTGTGAAGAAAAAGTGCAGGCATGTGAAGACTGCGGGCCATATGCCATTAGTAAACAGATATTCGAGATATTAGCTTTACATGTACTACATACGAATGCAGTTATTTAATTTTCAAAATATTTAGGCTCATATATTTTAACTCAAACCACTTCTATACACAATTGTAATAGTTATAATTTCAACAACTTACTGAAATGACCACTAAGTACCTTAAATGAACATCTGCAATCAGCATGGTGGTGTAAAAAAAAAGTTCAACTTAAATCAACTTTATCTCGTTTCCATACAAGCTGGCTCAATAACTGCAAGAGCATACTGACCACTCGACCAAACAAGGTCATTTTAAAAATATTTTTTTACTTCACAACCGAAACAATTATTTCATAAAGACATAGCAAAAAATGTCACACTTATTAAGTATACAAGATTACACAACGTAATATGAATTAGAATTTACGTTTCATGTGCATAACTTTCATTGCATTGAAGGGCACTGGTACACTAACACTGAGAATATTTATATTAAAGAAAACAGAAGATAAATTTTGATGATGGTTCAAAGCTCTTGGAAGAAGATAATGGCAATGAATGAGTTGGAGTTGTGAGGTTTTGATTGGCACTAAACATAAAACATTTGCCTGTAAGAGCAAAGTAAGGTGAAGATGGGACAGAGGTGGAATGCAAGAGTGGGATAAATGAGAGCGCTCAGAGAAAACCCAATGTCCAACAGCAACATCCATTTCATTGTCCACATGTGAAAATCTGGATGACTCAACCAGGAACTGAACCTGGTTTGCCTTCGTGGGACGCGAGTGAGTGAGTTAAGAGATTTGGGCAGCTCTTAACATTGACGTCTTGAGAGCCAAAGAGGGTGATGCAAGGCGAGTATGGAGCAGCGCTAGAATGAATGGGGTGGGGGGAAACAAGAGATCCCAGAGAAAACCCACCGGCCAGTGGCATGATCAGGCATAATTCCCATATGCAAAAATCTGTAAGCAACCCCACAAGGAATCAAACCCGGTTTCTCTAGGTGGGAGACAAGTAGTCTTGACTAATATAATACATCACCAAGCCCCTAATGCCACTAAAATAACTGAAACTTTAAATCACAGATGTTGAAAATATATTGTGTTGATTTGTTGTCTATAGTTTCTATGAATAGATTACATAACTGTGAAATAACTATTGGAATTTTTTTGGATCCACATTCCCAATTTGTCAGAACTCTGGCTACACTAATGTACCTGCTCATGTTTTACACTGAAGTACTATGAATATACTTATTCTGAAGTCAGATAGATAGAGAAAAGGAATAGAGGTTTATTTGCATTTCTACCGACTCTTATTTACATCCATGCATCTACGTTGAAACTTCAATATCCTAATTTCATAGGAATAGTGGAAACTTTAAAACAAAACTACATGTTAAGGAGTACCATTATGATACGCACTATACAGCACTATCCCATATATCAAAACTTACAAATTTCCATAATGGTGAATGAGATTTAAATTAAATAATATTAGTGTAATTTAAGGTACAAAAGTACTTCAAGAAATTAAGACCTTCTAAAACTATTACTGTAATGACAAAGTACATTTTACAAAATCAACAATCTACAAATCATGAAGTGTTCAACTACTTTTCTATTCCTGATATTTCAGTTAGTAAAATGTCTTAAATTATGCATTCTAATACATCATTTTAAAGCATTACAACAAAATTGTAGTCAGTGATATGTTTAGCAATGACTGTTGCATTTAAGCTAATGCTACACTGGACTGATGGCATGCAGTGCAGTGCCGTGCCATGCCCTCACGTTTCTGAAATGTGATTGGCTCACATGACCAGTGACATCACTCCTGATGTGCAGAGCAGAGCAGAGCAGAGTAGTGCAGTGCTGACCAAGTTACCCAACTTTTAACTCGAGGTCGGCAGGGGTACGTGAGTCAGTCACTATGAATAAATACATCACGATGAACGAGCCGACAAAATACGAGGCTGATGTGCACATGCGCAAAAACTAATATTTTTTAAAATAAAAATTATACAAGAAGCAAGTGTTTTTATTGTTTATAGTAGTAAGTGGGTTAACTGTAAAAATATACAGGAAACCAACGAACGATCATAAACAAATTGATTGCCCTGTCAACTATATGACATTGATGGAGCTATACTCGTCAGCAGATCAGCATTTACTGTAGCAAGCAGGGTGTGACAATCAGCACTGCAGTCGGCATAATCAGGGTATCAGCAGTTAGCATCAGTCCATTGTAGCAGAGCCGTTAGCCCTATCCACATTGCAGGTCTGTGCTTGGTGTAATACTGATTTAAAACAGGCACAAATTATGTTGGAAATGTGGCATGCACTAAACAATTTTCATATTAAAACTATAACCTGTGCATTTATATCCCGAGGCCAGAAACAATCGCTGGCTGACCGCCGGGCAGCATACGCCGGTCCAACAAATGTTCGGAAGCCAACTGTGCTGGATCGATCGGACATGGAAGTTCAAAGTAGGCAATCACTTTCTGTACCAATCACACCAACATCCACTGAAAACAAACACAAAAAAATTCTTCTAACCTTACAATGGCCAAAAATTGTTTAATAGCCCTACTATTATTTTATTTCATCTGTGCCAATTGGTAAGTGACACTACACATGTTACTTCTATGCCCACGCTACCAGTTACATCTTTCTGTGGCCTGTGATTAGCATATGTAGCATATAACCCAAACAAATTACAGTCTCTAGGAAGCGTTGAAAATGAAAGGGTTTGAAAAACATTATCTTACAGCTATTATTAAAAACAATTTAAATTTATAAAATCTTGATGCATGTGTCAGTGAAGCTTCTAAGACTTAAATACAAAAATAGCTCCAGGTTGGAAGGCTTCTTACATAGGGCCTATACACAGCAACCATTACATCATACTTTTTCTGCAAAAATGATCAATGATATACTTATTCCTCTTAACATAGCTTTATAGCAAAAATACCAAATATCTGTATATATAACTATTTCTTTGTCCAAACCCAACATTTAAATGTCATGTACGATTACCTGCTACACATAATGTTTTGTCTCATTTTAAATTTTACTGTAGGCCTACAGGTAAAAACAAATTTTATACCTCTGAATTTACACTTTCGCCTAGACATTCTTATACTACAGAACGGAAGAACAACAATCTGCAACAAGGTTGAGTTTCTCTGTGTTATTCCAAAGACATTGCCTTAGCAGTTACTATTGGGTGAAGAATGATTTAATTTCAAATACCCTTAATATGTCACCTTTTACCATACACATTCAAGCTTCTTAACATGGTGTACATTAAGTACTCCTAGGTCTGTAAATTGTATGACAGTCGGAACTTCTTGGAGACATAGCCTACTACCATTTGTTTGATAACAACTTCACAAAGTGAGTGTCATTGAATTTTTCTTGACTTCTGAACTAGCAAGATGTAATAAAGATAACAGAAAACTGAGACAGGCATCAGTAAACAGAAGAAGCAGAAGAATGGCATCTAGGTCAGCAATAAAGTTAAAGGAAATAAGATACGGTGTGTATACACAGGCAAGGCTTCACAGGAACCTGAAGGTTGGTCCTCCTGGACCAAACAGATGAAAACCAGGTGATACTGAAAAGCACAAGCTACTGACTACAACTAAATGAAAAATTATAAGCATACCTGGATAAAATCTTTCTGTCACTGGAAACTTTTACCATGTTCTCCAAATGCAAAACAACTAAGACTTGTGTGTGAGGCATTCTTTCCTGTGTCAGCATACTTATTATAATATTTTCCAGTAATGCAACGACTGCATTTCTTACTAACTTTATCAAATGAGAATTAAATGACTTTAACCAATTTAAATTTTGGAAGTTGTACTGAAACAAATAAAACTAACACATAAAAGTTGTGACAGCCAAGTTTACCACTGAACCCTGCAATTAACTGATAGAAGATAGGCAATATAAAAACCTCGATCATTCATATAGTTTTTTATGCAGTATCAATATTGAGCTGCTTGTGGCCACGCACACATCTAGGAGCTTATAAATCAAAGTACCAATGTTTTACTGCATCTGTCGGATCAAATTCTGTCATTAAATGTCCGATCAACTCAACTGTCATAAGCTGGCTTAATCTCACAACTTTCAATGATGATTTAACGTATGTTTTATAATATTCATTTTACTAAACCTCTTTTAAAACACAAGTTAACAGTGAAATGACAAAAACTAGAGACAGTAATTTTCTTAATACTGGAAATTTTTCAGCATTACCCATTGATAAATTAAATGTTCGCACAATGTTTTCTGGCTACGACACTCTCCTCCCACTAAGGTGAACCAGGTTCAATTGACGGTGGGTTGCTCCTGGATTTTCGCACGTGGGAATCGTGCCAGACAATGCCGCTGGTAGGTGGGTTTTCTCTGGGATCTCCCATTTCCCCCCCACCCTTTCATGCCAATGCAGCTGCATACTCACCTCACTCCACTCTCATCGGCTCTCATGCCCCTGATGTTAAGATCAGTCCAAACATTTCCACTATCCACTCCCTTTTCCCAATACTGTGACATTCACTAATAAGGTTCCATCCACATTTATAACTCATATTTGAAATTGATAGTTATGCAAATCTAATGCTGATATCCACAGATCTCATTCACTAGACATATCACACTACACATCACTATAGGCTGTTCACTGTAAACTGAGCACTTTTGAAAGCCCTGCTTATGTAAAATCCGTCTTATGTAAAATTAACATTACCATGGGCGGGCCTCATCACTCTATTCATTCGTCGGCCAAGTGAAACTGCGAAATTATTAGAAAAGTAAATACTTGCAAATCTACTCAATTATACAATCTGATGCATTAAAAAAAGGCAGAAAAGTGAAAGAAATAGTGTAAGTTATCACAAATTAGTACCTAACACTTTTTATTCAATGTTAAAATGTGGAACTACTTTGCCTTCATTGTTACCAACTTTACTGGGTGCATCTCACTCAGTGCGCCCGTTAGAATATAAGCAAGCAGGGGCAGTGACTTTCTTTTTAGGTTGATCTCAAAAGTGCTCACTTTATCGTGGACAGCCTTTAGTCACATGTAAGCTGTCAGTAAATTACTCCATCTTGGATATGGAATTTTGAAAGAAAGAATGGAAACGAAAAAGCCAGCATTTATATTTAGGAGCCCTGTTGACCTGGTGCCTGGGGTTTGTTGTGCACTGGTGTGGAGTGGACTGATATCAGTCGGCGCTTGAAAGAGAAGTCTTGAGTGCCTATAGGGGCTTACGAAAAGTCATCCGGTTAACTCAATCAGGTTAAAACTTTTACATGGTGCCTCCGAAAAGTCATCGGGTTAAAGTTAACTCTCATTCTGAAAGTGACCCGGGTTAACTCGATCCACTAACCCTGCTCGACAGCAGGGTAACTTGGCTCTAGTAGACGACACATGTGAAATGGCATATAAATATATAAATATTGCAGCCACAAAAACAGATAAGTATATGAAAATGAGTTTTGAAAACTGGAAACAATCAAACTATGTAAAATTATAAATGTTTAGCTACTTTGGCCAGTCATTGTAGCACGAAAATTAAATATTATACTAACCTGACACTGAATACAAAGGTATTGAATTTTCGCAGTAGCCTACTGCTTAATGCAAAGTCTTTTTTTTTCATTGTTTGTTCATAATATAATTTAACAAAAACTCTTCATCATCATCATCATCATCATCATCAAGTACACTAATTAAACATTAAAAGCAACCTGGTTAACCACAAGTGATCGGGTAAACTGGCCACATGATCGAGTTAACCCAGTTAACTTTACCTGGTTACTTTTCATAAGCACCTTTTGAGAGTGAAGCAGGATGAAGGAAGAGAAGCAGTGGAATGCTAGGGTGAGAAACAGGAGAACCCCGAGAAAACCCGCTGGCCAACTGTCTCGTTTCTCACATGCAAAAAATCCCGGCGACTCCGCAGGCAACAACGCACAGTTTGCCTTGGTGGGGCGTAGATATCCTGAACATTCCACCACTGCATGCACTGGTGTGTGTGTGGTATGAAGACTGCAGAGAACTAAACTCTCACCGATCAGCACTGTGTGGTGTTCTGACAAAAATAATTCTGTAATACATTATTAGTCAGAAAGAAGGAAGACGAGTACCAATCCCTTGGACTACACAATAAGTATATTTTTCAGAGTTCTGGCATGAAACCCAGAGGCCTGATCAGGAAGCAAAAGTCTTTTTGATTGAATTACTCAAGTAAAAACAGGTGGTTTTTGTAGACGGTAATGATAATTCATGACCACACTCTTGACTTCAAAAGGAATATGTATGTTCATAGACTTATAGCATAGGCAGGTACTTTGCCAAGCTTTGACAAGCAAAGTACAGCCTGAACTCTGATAGCATTGATTAAACAAAATTGTTAATCACCCTTAAAACACTCAATTTAGATTAAAGTACGATTCTAATGTGAATAAGATAAGTGTGGAAGTTTCTTTACAAGACTGCAATTAAAGTGGTACAAATAAATAATGGTATGCACTATCACAATGAATTTAGTTGTAACAGCCTGCATTTTTATTTCAGTTAGTTTTCAGTTTAGTGAATGCTTCAGATCTTTTGTAGGTACAATATATCCAAACATGTTGAAGAGTTTTTAATGTCAAATAAAACGAATGGGTCCCACAGAACTTCTGGACATAGGCCTAAATGTGAAATTAAATTACAACTTACTTTTTGAGAATTTCATATTTACGCTGGGCTAAGGTTAAAAGCTAAGCTTCATTCTACTTTCACTCTTATTCGAATTTTTATTTCACTGCACGTTTTTTTTTTTAAATATAAATGTTCACAGTATAATTCTTTCCAGATTTGTTCAAAAGTACGAAATTGTAATTAGCAACCGCTGTCAGTTATTCTCTGTATCAGCACTTGGAAAAACAAATCTGTCGAAAGACTACAGCAGCTGATAATATGAAGCGTTATGTCATTACGTATGAGATTTCTGCAAATCACATAACATTCCCGGTTTTACGATTCCATCATCTGAGCTGAGACCATACCTGCAAGTGTTACAAATGCACGTCAGAAACAATCTCTCGCGTGAACACGCGCAGTTTCAATCCTTAACACTGTCGTCGACAGTATAATTATTAATAATTATCATTTGGTATTACCAATCACGACTCTTAATACACCACGAACTCCGATAACCTACTACATCAGCGCATCAGCAGGAGCGCAGCCAGTTACAACACAACACACAACTGTTTATCGTAAATAATAAACAAAAAAAAAAAACCAAAACGTCACTACCAACGTTATAACGCTAGATTTACGTTTCACGATGATGGCCTGCCACAAAAAAAAAACCGGTGTGATAAACAAGATTTTCGAAAACTCATTTCACCACAGTTGTTTTTTTTTTTTTTTTTTTTTTTTTGTTATAAAGAGATTCAAACTCCAAACAGTTCTCGTACAAACGCCGAATTTTCAAGGGCGAAACCCACGAGAAAAAAAAAAGGGGGTGAAATTGCGTGGTTGGGGACTGTAACCCCCTCTTCCTTTTTTTGCCCCTAAGGCAGTTAACAATTAATATTAAATTTATTAATGCAAAACCCCTCCCCTCCCCCTCCCTTTTTTCACCAAGGAATTTCTGACGCCATGGATTGTAACGTGGATTTTAAGGACATGATATAAACACATTTATCACAAAGAATTGGAAACATAATACGGTGTGTGATCCACAGTTATTCCCACTGCTGCCACTGTATATAAGCTGTTAATAATAACAATATATTAGAATTTAGAGTTTCTGTTAGGCCGGTGCCCGGGGGTTAGATCATCCCCCTCCTCAAGCAATTCCTCTAAAAACCCTTCCTAAACTTCCTACTCATGTTTTGGAACACAGTGGCTGACATCTAGAGGCGAAAATATGTAAAGGCTTTTCACGATAAAGTGAGCACTTTTGGAATCAACCTTACCAAAAATTCCCTGCCCATACCTGCATATACTTCAACGGGCGCACTGAGTGACATGCGCCCGGTAAAGTTGGTAATGATAGATATAAAGTAGTTCAATTTCTTAATGTCGAATACAAACTCTTAGGTAACCATTTGTGATAATTTAAATTATTTATATCGCGTTCTGATATTTTACTGCACCAATGTGTAAAAATATCATATTTATATAATACTTACTTTTCTAATAACTTCACAGTGTCACTTGACCGACGCATAGGTCCATGGCAATGATAATTTTGCATATGGAATGTAATATTAATCGTCACGTGTTTACCGCGTCCCTTCCGCCATTTTCCTAACCGCCTTCCACAATGAAGTGACACGAATATAATTTACGTACATAAGTTTAAGTTTGTTTGTATCAGGAAAAGTGCGCAGTGTTGATTTTTCTGAATGATTCTGCAAATAAATTATTTAATGCTAGTGACGAACAAACGTTATTTTAGTGGAGTAAACTCCGACCAACGGCATCGTCCGGCACGATTCCCATAAGAGAAAATCTGGTGACCCAGCCAGGAAACTTAACCTGAGTCGAATTAGAGCTTCTTACACAATAGAAAACTTAAGCATTTAACTTTACGTTTCCTTTCCTCCGACGAAACCACCAATACACAATACAATTGTAAAGTCAGAGGTTAGACAATTGAACATCGGTTCTGCCAGCTTCGTAAAAATGTGTATCTTGAAATGTAAATAATTATTATATTACCCAGAAATGCATTTTACGCGCCTTTTATAAATATAGGCTTAAAATTTATATTAAAAGTTTATTTCAAAACAAAATCTAATTTGTTTACTTTATTAAAATATGTCAATTCATATATTTCCTCTTCACATTGTATTTGTTTGCCATCTATTTAATTTAAAACGAGCTTTGTTTAATATACAGAGATTAAAATCGCCGTACAAGAAAATAACGCACTTTCCACATAACCTCTGTTAGATTCTCGGCAAAATGGCTGCTTAACTACGAGTTTAAATTTCAACTTTTCGAAATCGTAAAGTCACGAGTGCTTGACTTTACCTTTGGCAGTTCCATTGTGTCAAGCTCCATGAGAAACATGTCGGAGAGCACGCGTAAAGTCAAATGTTAAAGTTTCCAACTGTGCAAGGGCCTTAACCGTGCCCTGGTGTCGAGGCAGGGCCAGTCCGGGGTTGATCGAGTACACGAATCTGGCTCACCCGAACACTTCTCGAACGCGCGTTAACCCAGAGTAACGTTCCGAACAGACAACGTAAAGTTTCGCTATACCCAGGGTGGATCAAGTTACTTTTAGCAAACGCCCTTTCTACCTGCTCCAGCTCACGCACCTCCGCTTCTAAGTACGGGCACCATTCTGCTGCCACATATTCCGATATCGGCCGTATATACCATTGTGTCATAAGCCTTTTTTTTTTTTTCACCTCAATTCTGACTTATCTTTTTCCATTCAAAAACCACCCTCTTTAAGAGTGGGATGGACCTCCGCATTCTGGCGTGAATACGTCTTTAAATTTGCAGCCGTAGCGGGAGGCAATCCAGAAAATCCGATGGTAACAAAATCGCGGGATGCAGTTTGTCATCGCAACTCCGAATCTATCGTCTACATTCAGAATTAAATCACACCACTTGATTTCCAAAGGATCAAAGAATATTTTACGTTGAAAGAGGACTGCGAAACGTCGAGTTCGTTTCGCCGCGTCTCGTAACTTCGGCGTAGTATAACTTTTGACTAGGAGAAGCTACGACGCTCGTTTAAGTTTCAATAATCGACAGCTCTCGTCAAGATCAATCGATTGCGTGTATATAAACATTTATGTGCCGTTGGTATGCTGAAATTGTGTGAGTTTAATGTAAAAAAAATTTAAGAATACTTAACACAATTTCGGCCTAAACTCGTCAAAAAAGTCCAGCCGAATACCGAAATCGTATACGGTTGGAAAAAGCATCTCAAAAGCAATCCAGTAATACCCGTAAAACCCCATATGATCGAATGAAGCGGTACCGGGAACGTAAACTAAAATCAAGGCGTCCGAACGCGTCAACGTAGACGTATTCACTCAAAACAAACGGCCGTGTCCCCAATACAGCCAAACAATTTATTTATTTTTAGTGAAATAGTTGTTTGCATGAATACGCGTATCACGGTAAATAAATGTTCGGCAAATACGACTTTTTGTAATAAAAGATTTAAAAAAATTATCTAGGCCCTATTTTTTTTGTCATCTTAAGTGTATTATCGAAGAAAAAAATCGTGAAAATGGTCAAATACCGCATTTTTAAAGCTTGCCTATGCGACAAGAGAAAAGTACAAAGATACAGGCGTAGTTTAACCTGTGGACTATCATCGCGTGTAAAAAAAAAAAACCCCCACTGTTACAGCGTAACGACGGAAACACCACACGTATTGCGCGTAGGAGCGATGAGGCGCAAGGCGCGCGTGTTAGTGTCGCCCGTATCGCTCCCTCGCTTCTTGACCTTGGACGCGGAGTTCCCACGGGGGTCCATCCCACTCTTAAATGTTTTTTTTCCACCAAAGATCTCCCTGCAATACAATCCCTAGGTACGTATATTCCGATACTTTCTCTGTTTCCTACACACCACATTCGTGAGCGAGTGAAGCGATTTGGGCGGCTCTTAACATCGAGGTCTTGACAGTAGATGAGGGTGAAGCGAGGTTAGTATGGAGCAGAGCCGGAATGAAATGGCGGAGGAAACGTGAGATCCTCGAGATCATCGTCCGGCACGATTTGTTTGTACGTTCGGGTGAAATCTTGCAAGTCGATTTTAAACCACTTCGTTATCCAATTGAGTTGAAATTTCTCGTACACGTGTAGTTCCCATGACAATACAATGTGAAGGTCCCACTGAGCTGATCTGATGACGGAGTCGGAAGTGACAAGCTTATAATGTAACTTCACGTGTATGTATGTTAAACCACTTCCCGTTATCCAATTGAACTGAAATTTCGCATACATGTGTAGTTCCCATGACAATACAATGTGAAGGTACCACTGAGCTGATCTGATGATGGCGTCTGAAGGTGGCCATAGGAACTCTACAACTACATGCAGTAAACGTCGTAACGAGTTTGTTTGATAGAATCGAGTAACAGAAAAATGGAGATTAGAAGTGTCAATGCTGTTGTGCGCATGCCTTTTTTTTTTTTTTTTTTTTTTGTAGCGGCAAATAGTTCTGAAAACTATTATTATAGTTTGCTCCTACAGTATGCCCCGTATCGGAATGAAAGCGAACTACTGGTCGATCACGATACATCATGGGGATCTTTCTTAGCAAGGGAAAGTCACATTCGTGATACAAACACATAGTTGGAGACTAAAAAGTAAAACATAGAATAAATGTAAAAAAACTTTTAAAAACAAACTTTTATTTATAAATACACTAAAAAGAGAAAAATAATTATAATATTTATACGATTTGTAGAACTTGTAAGATGTGGTCGAACAGCTGTAATGAACTTTACTACAAATTAATATGTTTGTATCAATTTATATTTAGTACGTAAAAGCTTGACGTGAATAGTCAAGAGCCTTACGCACAATATGTTCTTCCTATGCTTACGCAAATGTGATATATGTTCTATATTGTGAATAGTTACGAGCCTTGCGCAAGATATGTGCTTACTACGCTTACACAAATGAGGTATACGTTCTACATTGCGCCAAGCTTTGATATACTAAATATAAATGAGGCGGAGGAATATCCTAGAAGTAGAACTTCAGCAGGGCTTCAGAAAAGTTTGAGATAACCACGAATGGACTATATTTATGTAAACTGTGAACTGACTGTATACCAAACAACGTGGTTCTGACATGCGCATTATGACCACCTTAAAGCGGAAAAGCTCTACGCCTCAGCGGATTTACCTGAAATTTCATTAACATTGAATTTATTGCCGACCTTCCGTGGCGCAGTCGGTTGGTGCGCCACCGATCTGAGGTGCGGAAGACTCTGAGTTCGAATCCGGGATACGGCAAGGGTGTTAATTCAAGCTAGGTTATAATTTAGTCTGTAAGTCGTCCTCCGCTAAGTTTTCTAGCATACAACCGGAGGACGTTAGAATTACGTATTTTAAATTAAATTTGTTTGGGGCGAGACCCCCTCCCCTCTCACAAATGACGCGACGGCGCCTTGAGGGCGGTAAGTCCCTGTCGAATTATTTTTATAGATTTTCTGCCAAGAATTCGATTTCACGAGGTGCATTACAATGTTTGGCACGACAAAGTATGGGTAATACGTCGATAATTTGTTGCCCATTTATAAATTTGGTTACCGAAACATAAATATGGTCGTTGAAAAGCGTCAAAAAGTTAGCAAAAATCGCTGTAAATTGGCCTCAGTTAACCATATTGTTTCTTCTGTAAAGCAGTTTTTATAACCTATGCCGACAGTGCTGTATCTAATATATAGGCTGTTCACGGTAAAATGAGCACTTCAGAAAGACCTGCTTAGTATTTACTTGTATGCACGTAGTGTATTCTTCCACCATATGAAAAAATTAACGTTGTCATGGGCCTTATTACTTTATTCATGCGCCGGTCAGGTGAATCTGTGGAATTATTAGAAAAGTAAATATGTTACATATTTATTCATTTTTACACTTCGTTGCATTAAAAAAACAGTAAGCGAAAGAAATAATTCAAGTTATTACAAATGGTTACCTAACACTTTTTATTCGACGTTAAAATGTGGAACTACTTTCCATCCATCATTACCAACTTTACTGGGCGCGTGTCACTCAGTGTGCCCGTTAAAATATATGCAAGTAGGAGCAGTGATTTTTTTTTTTTAGGTTGATTTCGCAAGTCCTCACTTTATCGTGAACAGCCTTTAAATAGATTGCTGTACTAAAACTCTATAGTCACAGGAGCGGATAACATAAAATTTTCGGTTGGAGAAATAAAGAGGGTCACTCTCATCATAACTGTATCAAAAATAACATTAAATAAAAAAGTAAAACCAGTATTTCTAGCAGTTTTAAAGTTATTTCATTTTAGTTGTAAAACATTAACAGGATAGATTAATGTCAATGTAAGAATTTTGAGAAAGGACATGTCCCCTGTGACATCCCCCCCCCCCCCCTCGGTCTTTGGATCTCCCCTGTAATAGTCACCACTTAACAATCGAACACACGCAAAACTTGTTTAACCTCATCGCCGTCGTGATGCTCGCCTATGGCCGGATGTGACCTTGAAGCGTTTAATATTTCTTCACTAGAAGAGGGGGGGGGGGGGAGCAGGGAAGAGAGGTTGAAGTGAGGTGAGAGGAAAAGGCAGAGGAAACGTGAGATCTCCGAGAAAACACAGGGCCGCGGTGGCTGAGCGGTTAGCCTGCTCGCCTCCGGGTTCAATCCCCCCTCTGGGTCGCTCCGGATTTTCGCATGTGGAAATCGTGTCGGACAATGCCCCCCCCCCCCCCTAGACCATTCATTCCGGCGCTGCTCCGTACTCACTTCAATCACCCTCCTCGGCTCAAGACCTCGATGTTAAGAGCCGTCCACATCTCTTCACTCACTCACCCGAGAAAACCCGCCGACCAGCGGTATCGTCGGGCACGATTCCCACGTGTGAGCGACCCCGCCGGGAATCGAGCCCGGTTCCCCTAGATGGGAGGCGAGTAGTCTAACCACTATACCACAGCGGCGCCTTGGTTCTCAGTCTCGAATTGATCCGTCACCAGTGGGCTTTGTTCAAATCTCGGAAAGAAAACTGTTTGTGTGTGTGTGTGTGTGTGTGTGTGTGTGTGTGTGTGTGCGTGCGCGTGTGTATATATATATATATATATATATATATATATAATTTTCGATATTTTTTTTTGAGAGAACTGAGCAGAGTTTAATAGAACTGAGGGAAATATTTGCGCTTTTTTACTTTGGGGTGTCAACGTGAAGGTCGGTAATCGAGCCCGTGGTGGAAGGCAAGTAGGCTGGCCACTATAACTCCGTGGTCCCTTGTTGTTCGCTAGGGACGGCCCTCAGGCTAAACGTACTGTACGTAGCTGAGTTGTAGAGTTCCGTTCACACTTCGTCGCTTTCTATTCGTCCACGCGTTAATTTACTTTCTGAAAGAGTGCACAGTGGCTATAATCTATTCACGGCTATTTCAAACTTTTCTGAAGTCCAGATAGAGTTCTACTTCTAGGACAATCCTCCGCCTCCTGCAAACAAAGCTTAACTGAGTCTAGAAAATTACACCAACGGACATCGCAACAAATTCGTGCGCACGCAGATGCAATAATATTTTGCATGAGAACTATGTCTTATTAGGTGCCACCAACACACATGTTTTATGTTTTATCAGCAAGATCAGATTACGCAATCATGACTTTTGACCCTAAAAACTCTTTTCTTTTGCTTTTTCCCATGAAAGTTTTGTATTAATGCATAGGAATTATTGCATAGAGATATGAAGGTAATGGAATGTCATTTTTGTTTGCTTTAAATGTCTCGCTTCAATGTTGAGTTAATTTCACATCATTTCATAGAACAATATCAATTGGGGCCTTAGTGGCCCAGTGGCTAGAGCGATCCCAAGTGGGGCCTTAGTGGCTCAGTGGATAGAGCGATTCCAAGTGGGGCCGCAGTGGCTTAGTGGATAGAATTATATCCAATGTTGAGTTAATTTAAGATCATTTTTCTTTTCAGTCTTTGTATGATAACGAAAATTTGTAACATCGTAACTATTTTGGGCACGTAACCATACTGAAAACACGGTCACGACTAAACACGTCATACATGGGGTGATTTTCCAAAGGTTTGATCCAGAACGTGGGAAGAAACCGCGAATAGCCTATATGCACGTGGATCCAGTATGACGCCGCAGATGTTTGCCCATCTCCGAACCATGCCGACACAGAATACCGTGAAATTTAAACTGCAAATTTACCGAGAACAAAGCCTTGTGTCCACAAAAACAAAATCCTAAGCAATAACATCTACATTCTTGTAAACCCCTCATGTCGGGCTAAATATAAAAAGCTTCAGAATTCTTGCAATTATGCAGAAAGAAATGCAAATTTACACTGATAAGAAAAGAGCATTAAAAATATTTGATCTGGGAATTGTAGAGTCATATGCAAATATAGCGTTGCCTACACTTAAACCTCGACAATGTTATCTACCGCAAAATCTTTTCGAGCTACGCGGATAAAAAACGGCAAACAGTCTGTTGACGAGTTTTTTTTATGACAAGTGTGTACAGTTTCGTATACCATAGGCTTAGGTCGAATAAGTTGGTCTGCTTTTCATCGATAAAGATAAAACGTTGCTCTCTTCATAACTGGTGAAAATCTACTATTTTTCCCGCAGACCTCCACGTTTAATTATCCATGGAGCTATTTAGAAGGCTGGAGGGGAAGGGGATTAACAAAAAAAATTGAAACACTCAGGAAGAGATTATTCAGAATGCCGCAGAGTCTGAAACATTGGAAGAAAAAAGTTTAAATTTGAGTTTTACATGGCACGGTTGTGCAATGTAAAACACATCCTGTGTGTGTGTGTAACCAACCCCCTCCTCTCTCTCTCTCTCTCTCTCTCTCTCTCTCTCTCTCTCTCTCTCTCTCTCTCTCTCTCTCTTCAATATCTGTATATTTGTGTATGATGTGTAATGTGTATATTTAGAGATTCGAAATTAATTTATCTACGTTTCTGTTACGTAATCCAACTTGGGCCGCGTTCCACCTGGGCCCTATTTCATAAAACGTGACAGGTGTGACATATACGACAATTGTCAAATATGACAAATTTGTCAATATGTCATGACAATGTTATGTGTCATAAATAATACAAGTTGCCCTTATTTGACAGGCAAAAAAGTGCAAATTGTCAGCCTTAAAATAACTGTTTCATAAATGTGACAATTACTTGTGTCAAACCGTAAGTTTCATTTATTACACCCTAGATAGCTCTCAAGTGCGCTTACGATAATCGATCACAGCCTTATATGCGATTCATGAATAATCGATTCCTACCACAAATAATTAAGTGGTAAATTTTAATTCCACTTGCATAACAGTGTTTACTCTAGCAGCAGAAAGTCGAGTAATGTGGATAAGATTACTACGGTATATTAATCCTGATCCGAGAGGAAAAGGTTGTGCTATTTGGCAAGCAATGTTTTAATTCACATAATATTGAAGCACAATTGCACTGCCATTTTATATGAAAATTACAAATTACTGATTACATAGGAAAGCTCGCCTGTCACTTCTGCAGTGACAATTCTACAAATTTGTAGATATGTCACAGAGTGATTATACTTATACGTTTCATAAAACAGTCTGTAGTGTAATATTTGACAAATATGTCGGATTTTTACCTGTCAACTCAAAACTTTTGTGAAACAACTATTTGTCAAATTGTCATACAATTCAACAAATATGTCATGACCAATTTGTAAACTTGTCAACTTTTATGAAATACACATTTGTCGGATTGTAAACCTGTCTGACAATTCCCTGTCACCTGTCGAATCGTAACTTTTTATGAAATAGGCCCCAGTAGCATACCAAAAGGAATGCCAGCAGTAAAAATCCGCACTGAGTAGCGCTCAGTACTGGAACCAGGCTGAACCCTCGTCAGCAAAGTTTTCAGCAGGGATAACGGCGTCTGCTATGCGTGGCGAAGCAAAGGTAGGCCTAAACACATTGTCGACAGGGATGGATATTTTTTTCCATTCATCTTAGTCTGATTCAGACTCATCAATTGATTATGACATCGAAGAATGTGAAAATACGTTCCACCTGCGTCTTCTGCAGATAGAAACAACGTAACTTGCTCGTCATCCATCACCGCCATGTTGCGTTGTCTGCTGTTACTGAGACTGCCTGACCTGCTGCACGTCAGTAGCTTCAGCCAGAAGCATAGCTTCCAACCCAGACGCCACGACGCCATTCTTCAGTTACTGATCAGTAGAATCAGTATGTGAGGGAACGCTCATCAGCAATTTCAGCTGCTGTCAGCACCAAGGCCGTGTTCCATTACCTCCACAATGCGAAATATGCACAGCCAAGTAGTTCCGATCCCTTCGCACAGGCGCATCGTTGCACCTACTACGTCATTCTACTTCCGGCCAATCTCACGCATAACATGCACGAGGAAAAAGCACAAATGCTTCACGCGCTGACGTCACAGTGGCGGGAAATGCCAGAAACAGGCGCATTTTGAGGTTAGCATCGGCGACGACCAAGGGCAGGTTTGTTGATTTTAGGAAACGTGCGCAGTGTTGATTGTACTGTATGATTCTGCAACTAAATTATATAGAGTTAATGACGAACAAACGTGTTTTGGTGAAGTAAACTTGTACTCGTGGTGGCTGTTAAATATTTAATATTCGATTAATTTTATTATGCCCCGTTTACATATATCCTGTCAAGTCTTACGGCAGGGTCACAGGTTACCCATCGCCGTATATGTAAATATCTTGCAATTCGTAAACTAAACGCTCAAATTACACGCCGAAAATAGAGCATGGAAATTGTTCCGTTCCCCAGCCCGCATTAAACGCATGGAGCAACGGAACAACAACTGGCGGCTATGCAGTTGGTCGCATCAGTGCAGAGAACGGAACACGGCCCAAGTGGAACGCGGCCTTGGATGTGTCCGAGTTATCCTTTGTTTGAGTTGGCAGCCCTAGCGACTACACAATACTGCAAAACTATTATAGCCAGAATCTAGTGAACCAGAAAGAATGAGTGAGCGAAGTGATTTAGGAGGCTCTTGAAATCGAGGTCTTGAGAGCCGATGAGGGTGATTGAGAAGTGAGTATGGAGCAACGCCAGAATGAAAGGGCGGGGGAAACAGGAGATCCACGAGAAAACCCGCCGACCAGCGGCATCGTCCGACACGATTCCCACTTGCGAAGATCCGGAGTGAACCAGCCGGGGATTGAATCCGGTTCGCCTTCGTGGGAGGCGAGCAGTCTAATCGCTTAGGTTGGAGTAGAACGGTGGGAGAGGGGAAAAAATAAAATACACAAAATAAAATAGTACAGATCGGGAGTGGGCTGGGGGCCTTCGGGTTCGTGGGCGGGGCCATTCGACCGTTGGGTGCTATGGCGGACCGACCGAAAGGCTAGTTAGCTGTGTGCTGTCGCAACGGCGTCTGGTCGCGCGGGCGGATTCGTGGGAATCCCGGATCTCTGGTCTGTTCAAGCGGGGTCTAACCGCTAAGCCAGCGTTCCCCTCTCCCCTTTTTTCTCCTCCTCCCCTCCTCACTCAGAAAGAAGTTCTGGTGACCACGTGTGGCACACTCGTGTGGAATTGCAACTGTTGGTTGACGTTTATAGCTTTTGGGTGTAAACCAGCACTTCACATCGGAGAGGAAAATTTCACGCCCCTGCAAGTGTACTTCTCGCCACTTTCAAGTTCGAGCGTCTTCCCCAGAAAAATTATTCAACTTGTAAAGATCGTGCTGCAACTAAAAAAAAATCACTGCCACTGCATACTAACATAGCAAGTTAGTGAACCTCTAACTCTCTTGTGCTGTGTTTATCCAATCATAATTCACCGCTAGGACTGTACAACTCAAGCGCACTATCATAAATGAGCATTGAAGTTCAATACAATAAGCATTCATCTAATTCATCCTTCATTTTCAAAGTCGCTAATTAATAAAGTTATTAGATAATAAAGTTATACTAGATATTTGAAGTAGTAATAAATCACAAAACAGCGACAAACGAACTCATTGTTTGTTCATATATTAGAATCTCTGTTGCTGGAAATGCGTTCTTAAAATGAAATTTTACCCACTGGACACTGGAGCTGTGTATACTATATTCGTGGTACATTCAAACTTTTTGGATCAAACCTTTGAAATATTACCCCACGCATGATGTGTTTAGTCGTTTCCTAAGTATATCACGTGTCACAACATTTGAACACTTCTGGCAACTTAAATGTATCTTATTTTTGGTTAAATTGGACTTTTAATTACATTATATAGATAAATTATAATATCTCATTTACAGTTGATATAAATAAAACCAGAGAGAAAATAGACGTGTTGGTAATGCCTAGTAAGAAATAGTTCTTATGCAAACTTAGTGCGCAAGAATGCGGTGTGTGGTCCTTTTGGTGTCATTTCATGGAGGCGGAGGAATATCGTGAAAGTAGAGGTTTAGCCGGGCTTCAGTAAAGTTGGGAGTAACCTTGATCGAACTGTATTACTACTTGTACATTTTTAACCTTACATATGCCAGTGTATTAAGTTACGTATTGTATATGACTTCTAATAAACTTCCCGACTTAGAATAAACTCGAGTCATTATAAATAATGTGGAAATTATTTCGTATTTCAGTTATAAAGTGTTATCCTGAAATCCATGTATAATAATTGTGAAAAGATTCGTTACGGAAAATGAGGTATAAAAGAATTATTTCTTACTAGGTATTACCAACACACCTATTTTTTTTTTTTATCGCATAACGTTATTTTAGGGGAGACATAGGTCTACACAGTTGAAAATTCGTAATTAATATTAGTCATTAGCAAAATGTCAAAAAGTATACGCGAAATGAAGCAATACAGCCTGGTTTGATGTCAGTCATCTGTACACGTGTGGCGAGGTAATAACATCACCCTAATTAGAAAATTAAGTAGTCTCATGTTACTAAAGTCTGTTCACGATAAAGTGAACACATTTGAAATCAACCTTAGAAAAAAGTTACTGGCCCTGCCTGCATATATTTTAACGGGTTCACTGAGGGATATGCGCCCAGTAAAGTTAGTAACGATGGATGGGAAGTAGTTCCATATCTTAACGTCGAATAAAATTTGTTAGGTAACCATTTCTCATAACTTAAATTATTTCTTTCGCTTATGTTTTTTAAAGGCATTGAAGTGTAAAAATGAGCAGATTTGTAACATATTTACTTTTCTAATAATTTCAGAGTTTCACTTGGCCGACGCATGAATAAAGTGAAGAGGCCGGTGACAATGTTAACATTACATTACGCGGAAGAACACACAACGTGCATGCAAGTAGATTCTAAGCAAGGCTTTCAAAAGTGCTCATTTTACAGTGAACAGCCTATAACCAACAAAATTGTGCTACCCGTTCACCAATAAAAAAAATTGCGTGGCTAAGTTTGCAGCTCTTGACAACGAGGTCTTGAGAGCCGAAGTTGGTGAAATGAGGTGAGTAATGGAGCAGCGCCGGAACGCAAGGAAGGGCGGAGGAAACGCGAGATCCCCGAGAAAAGCGACCGGCAAGATTCCCACTTGCGAAAATCCGGGAGTGACCCGACCTGGGACTGAACCGGGCTCTCCTTGGCGGGAGGCTAACCGCTCAGCTACCGCGGCCCCTTTCAAACTTAAAACAAATGTGTTCATCACTGTTGACCATGTAACTCTTGACAGTTGAACGGGCGACAGTATTCAACATTGGGGACATGCGCAAGAAGACTAATATCGAGCTATACTTCGTCTTGTGGTGAGTGATTTTGAAATGTGATTAGGGCCTACACAAACATTTCGAAAACATTTTTTTTTTTTTTTTTACAAATGACGTGACATGTGATATCTACAAGTAAAATGGTGCCTGGCAAAATTTAAATAGCGATACTTTTTTTTTTTTTTTTTTTTTTTGCTATGAAGCACCTTTAAGTCTCCAAGAGGACAAGTAAGTTCTCAGCTTTGACTTAAATGCTGGAGCTCAGCGTTGGCAAAATACCAAAAGTTTCAGTAAATTCCATGCCACTGACAAAAACTTGGTTTTTACAGGAACGTGTTGGTTTTTACCGGCAAATATAATATAATTATGCATCTAGGTGTGTATCAAAATTAGACTATTTGTTAAAATTATCGGTTTTTAATGAAAATTTGGTTTTACTTATTTATACCAGTTAAATAATCAGCGTGTCATTGTTTATTAAAGTATGTTTACGGTAAAATGAGCACTTTTGAAAGCCCTGCTTAAAATCTACTTGTATGCACGTTGTGTATTCATTCGGCTTATATAAATATGAACATTGCCATGAGCCTCAGCACTTTATTCATGCGTCGATCAAGTGAAACTTTGAACTTATTGAAAAAGTAAATACCTATTTCACAAATTTGCTCTTTTTAAGTCCGCTGGTACTTTGTGAGCGAAAAATAGCTGTAATTACATCTATGCATAAAAATGCGTTGTTTTACTTATTAATACGGTAAATAATAGTGCATGTAAAACTTTAGCAACAAAAATATGGCGGGTTAGACAAATTTACAGACCCGCCGCGCCCGCGACGTGAATAAATTAGAAACATTTTCTATTCGGAAATATTGTCACGCGGGCAATGCTTGTCGCATTGACGTCACAGAAGTCTCGATCCTGATTGGCTGGGAAATCATTTGATTCGCGTCGCGTCTGCCACGCTCTTGTGATCCCAGCAAGTGGATGTGGGATCAGTGGGTCGAGGAAAAACGGGCTGGGCGATGCGAGCAAGTCAACGGCCCTATCGCACCAATGAGCGCGAGGACAGATAGATGGTGCGCATGGCGATTACTGACCTTACAGTCATATGGAACAACACCCTCACTCAGGAGTTCAGGCATGTGGCACATAAATCTGTGCCCGCACGGATGGTGCTTCGCTGTAATGCAGCATAAGGGCGCCCATTACTGCTCCTGCCACTGACTACTCGACACAGGCTCCCTGCGGCTGCAATGGCGCGTGGGACGTCGGGGCTGGAGGAACGAATGGCATGCCGTCGTGTTCTAAGACGAATCCCTCTTCTGCTCGCAGGATCACGATGGTAGCATCTGTGTCTGGCAGCTCCGTGGCGCAGGCCTGGCTGAGTCTTGCATCATGCACCGTCATACCGGCCCGGCACCTGCACTTCTATCGTACATCGCGGAGGTGTCCGAGGTTTGGCAAGTCGGTGTCTGCGTGGGCCGGTCTCTCGGCGCTCATGGTTACCGGTGAGGTGAATCTCAGGAAAAACCCGCATGAAAAGAAAGGAGGAGCACGGAGTAACCTCTGAACTCGGGTCGGTGATTTTCCCAGCCCCAGGTCACGGAGGGAAAGGACTCGTGCTGGCAGTGGTTATATTCGCACCCAGGGGGCTAAAAGAGTGGCAAGGTAACCAAATATTGTAAACAGCTTGGTGCAGACAATTCTGGGAGATAGTCCACCTGGACAAAACAACCAGAAGATAATACAGCAAACTTTAAACCGTTATTTGGCAAGAGTAGTTTGCGTGAACCAATCATCGCCCATTTTAAAAATTTAGTTTAACATTGATCATAGCTGTAAAATCTAAGCTCGGATATTTTTTTTTAATTGCTTAAAACGAGAATTACAATGCATACATATGGACACGTTACTAAAGCAAGGAAGTGTGTAATTTTTTTACATGTATCCAAATGGATACAATGCAAAGTTAAAGGCAACTCTGTACACCGCAAGGTACGTGAATAAAGGAGTAAACAAGTACATCAAAGATAAAAAACAAATAGAAGAAATACTTGTTTATCAAAAGTATAGCCATTTACCATTACATTTTTGACAGAAGCAGCAAACCAATTCAAGAAATTACTTCTTGTATGAAGATTCAACACTTAGTTACGTGATGAAAGTCGTAGAAACAATTTCTCTGTGGTCTAAACAGAGTCTGAGTCCACATTTCAAACATTTTGTGCTGCCTGCCCACCCTTGCAATACATGCATCTACTTTTACCTCAGCACTCTGGGAAATGGCCAACTCCATCATACCTGATGTCAGAACTTGGTCGAGGAATACTTGGGGCTTGAATTGTTAGTTCTCAAGAAGGGCGTCGGATTATCCTTTATGGCCTGTCCTTCTTCAACAGGCTTTCAGCCACTGCAAGCCTGAATTCTTTCAGGGTCTGTGTTACCATATGTCCAAGCAGTGCGCCATCTCGACACTTCAAAATCCAGGCATTTGTTGAACATATATCCATCACTTGGGAGAACAATGCCATGTACCATCTTTTTGTTCTGAAAGCTGTTCGATATAGAGCGATCAGCATGTTCGCCAAGTCGACGCCACCCATGTGAGGATTATACTTCTTCGCAGTGTTAGGACATGAGATGTCTATTTTCTTCTGATCTTCCTTTTAATATCGCTTGACTGTGCATTGGGGGGTATCTTCCAACAAAATTATAAGCAAGTAATACTTCCTTATTGTCTGTCCAAGGAACTAAATTCACTTTTTTCACATTATCAGTTTTTCACAGCTTCAACCCCGTTTTGGTTTCCTGTTGCCTTCATCAATTTGACAGCGATTCCATCTAATTGTATTAAGGGCAAGAGTGCCATATTGATTTCTTAAGTAATGCAGAGCTCCAAGGATGTGAAGTAATTATCGAAATAAACAGCTGTCAAGCAAAGATCTGGCAGTGTCTGGCACAAAACTAACACAACTTTGGTCCAAAACCGAAACTTTCTTCTGCTGGTGAGAATACATGCTGTCGAAATGTGTCTGGTCCTCCATATAAAATCAAATCATGAATAAATCCTGATACGCTGGCCATTACAAAAATTTTGAATCCCCATTTCTTAGGCTTTGATTTTTACATACTGCTTTCGGTTTCCAGCCCGTGTTCCCTTGAACGGCACCACCATATGGCCTGTCGACATTCATTTTGAACTGCATTGCAATTCTGTTTGATTATGTCCAAAACTGGGCATACTTTATAATATCTGTCATCTGTCGTGTGGTTGTTGTATGCAAAGTGAAGAAATTTTCGGAGTGCCTGGTACCTTTTCAGGGGCATTATGCTTGCTATCTTTTCAATTCTTAATGATTTGCTCCAGTAGTCTATATATGCTGGCAATCTGATAATACCTATTAATAACTCAATAGCAAGGAAACCTGCCACTCCAGCGTTTGTAGTCTGGATTGATCTTCCACTAACCTGCGCGGAATATTGATTGGTGGCCATTACAATTAGTTCTAACAAATCAGGAGAGAAAAACCTGTTGAAGTAATCCACGTCTGACAGTACACTTTGCGGAATTTCAAAATTATCTTCCGGCACTAAAAACAATAGAATAAAACTCATCGTCTTGAAATTCAAAGGTCACATTGCTCGATTTGATTTTCTTTGATTTTATTATAGGTGGATATTCCTTATTCTTATTATTCTTTATCTGAGTTGGTAGCTTTACTATTCGTTTTGTGGTAGTATTTCTGGTTTCTCTATGTCTAGATTACTGTGTATGATTTATAGGTTTGGCTGGAACAGGCTTAAGTGTGTCGCCAGTTAGACCACGCAGATTTGTAAGCTCAACCATAACAAGAACATCTGTACACTGGGATGGACCAGGTAAATTTGTAGGCTGGACCAGAACTGGAAGACCAGGAGCAGGTAGATTTGTAGGCTCAACAGGAACAGGAAGAGCTGGAGACCCGGTTGGAACAGGTAGAGTTGTAGGCTCAGTGGTAATAGGTAGCTCAGCAAACTCGATTGGAACTGTAGATTTGTAGGCTCCGATTTAAGAGACTCGCCGGAATCTATGTTGAAGACTGATTCACCCAGAATTTCTTTCAAAGAAGTGGAAATTGAAGGAGGATCAGAACATGCCTCCAAGTTTTCTTCCTCCAGTTCAGTGATGTCTTCATCCTCAGAGCCATAATGACTTGGTGGAACATAAGCTTCATGTTTGAGTACCAAGTCTAACAATAGTTGCCTCCTTGACGAATATTTTCTTTTGACCTGTAAACCATACGAATTCTTAGCATCGTGTACATATGGATACACACATGCTTTCAAAATAAATGCGTGATATATTTATTGATAATGTATCCATTAGGATACATACAAGTACAAAACTCAAACACAGGTTTGTTGACATTGTATCCATATGGATACACACAACTTTAGGACAGAATAATTTCGAACTCTAAACATTAATTGACTTACGACCTATTAAAAATATATTAATAGAATATATAAAACACAATTACAATTTTTTTTTACAAAATAATCCGAAGATGTCTGTAATAGACATGGATACTTACCCCGCACTCTGAGAACCACTTGTTGCGTTCAGCCATCTTGGCATCACTAGAACAGTAGTTGACCAATCTGCCACTACATTGCTCCACGAGCGAGAGAGGGTATCCAAGCGTACACTCTGCTAGGGTTGGCTGGGTTCCTATCTATAGCTTCCATGTGAAAAATCTTTAAAGTATACGTATCCAAATTGATACAGAACCAAATAAAGGGTTAAAGGGCAGCATTGACTCCATGCCCAAATTTAAGAGAATATCAAGAACAGCAAACTGATCAAGTAAATGGAAAGACCTGGAGGGCCGGGAGGCTATGAAGGTCCAATTTCCATCACTGCTTATGTTGTCATGCCCTATCTTCAGGGCCAGCCTCGGACTCTGTACCTATGAAGGTCCAGTTTCCATCACTGCTTATGTTTTCATGCCCTATCTTCAGGGCCAGCCTCGGACTCTGTACCAACAGAACAATGCGCGATCGCGTGTGAATGACCGCTATGTCAGACTGCTTCCTTGGCCTGTGTGTTCACCGGATCTCTCGCCCATCGTAAACGCGGAGTCCGTGTTCGAACGACGACTGGCCTCTACAGGACATGCGCTGCCACAACAGATGAACTTTGGGCACGCGTCGAAGCAGCATGGGTCGAGATAACCCAGACGGAACCCAGATGAGCACCGAAAGTCTCTTCCTCACAATGCCGTATGGTGGAGCAGCAGTTATCGCTGCCCATGGGGGAGCCACACGGTACTGATTCCCCATCGTTCTATACGTCATACTGAGTTGCAAGAGTAATCATGACACCTGTGTATGGTGGATATTCTGTCCAATAAATCTGGTTGTAGTAGCTCACGTCCTTCTTGGTGTTGCAATTTTAATGACCATCAATGTAGATTCATGCCTACCATTTGTATTTAGACAACAGTTCTATAACACGTCTTGTTCTTAGTAAACCTCGCAGCAGAGTTTAATCAGCAATTGTAATAATACCTTAAAACTGCATCATATTCTTATCAGAAGTTGCTGTTGCCTCGTTTGACTTCAAACTATGATCCAACATTCCGGTAGTTCGATTACTTAAAGTAGAAATCGTTTATCAACTTAATCTCACGATGTGCTCACATCAATTATATACAGTGACACATGGTTCACGGTGTTGACAATCTTCGTAGTCATGCCCCAGAATTTATAATAGGCCACGAGTCGTAGGTACTTTCATTGTTCTTAGGCCTTGAGGCGCTGCATTGTGAACAGGCCTGCAAAGTGCAACAACGCGGACTTTTAACACAAGAGGTGTAAGTAAGGCTTACAATATCACCTTTTTGCTGGGATATCCTGTACTACAGTGTATAAAGGCCGTTCACGATAAAATGAGCACTTTTGAAATCAATATTAGAAAAAAGTCACCGCTCCTACCTGCATATACATATTTTATCGGGCGCACTGAGTGACATACGCCCTGTAAAGTTGGTAACGATGGAGTGAACGTAATTTCATATAATAACGTCGAATAAAAAGTTTCAGGTAACCATGTGTGATAACTTAAATTATTTCCTTCGCTTTTTGTTATTTTTTATGCATCGGAGAGTAAAAATTATCAGATTTGTAAAATATTTATTTTTCTAATAATTTCACTGTTTAAACAGACCGACACATGACTAAGGCGCCGAGGCCTGTGGCAATGTTAATTTTACACAAGGCGGAGGAATACACAACGTGTATACAAGTAGTACTTAAGCAGGGCTTCCGAAAGTGCTCATTTTACCGTGAACAGCACATACACTGACACGTTGATAACGCTCATGCGCCGAGCAGAATAAAAAGTAAATGGTATTTTATAATTAAAATATTCGCACGGAAGGCGGCCAGTGGTTGGTTGGGCAGAGGCGGGCGCCGGGGAAAGGACGCGGCGCGAGGCGGCCCACATCTGGTCTGCTGCCCGCCGAGACCAAGGTCAAGGGCCGGCCCCGGGTCGACAGAATAGCCCCGAGGACGAGTCCCCACGTGCCGGCGACATTGACACACACACACACATGCACACGCACACACCTCTACCCGCAGCACTGACATGCACGCAGCCAGCCGTCGCACGAGGATACGAGGACGTTAGACTGGATTTGCAATAGAAAAAAAAACAAGCGTTCAACTATGGGTGGCGACAGGAAAATTTCTCGAATTTATTTCGGTACAAGGTAGACGTCGAACACATATATAATTAAGTCACCTTCGCAATTGGATCACAGTTTATTAGACCCGCCCTGCACGCCTCTGAGCCAATAGCAGACTTGCAAGGAAACACCTTGCGAATCCCATGACTAGAGACCTGAAAAATTCGCGTTATTACTTGGCATCAGACTAAACTCGCAGTGCTGTATACACTCGAGCCGACGTCGTTTCTCCATTGGCTGCTGCATAGATGTGAAGTCACGCTCATGTTAACTTGACTACACACGATTGGACCACACAATTGTGAAGTGTTCATTTACTGGCGCAGAGCTACACAGGACGTGTCAAATAAAGTATGGCCCAATGACAAACTTACTGCAAAGGTATATGTGTTTGAAATTTAACGTGTCCCCAAATAAACGCGAATTTTGCAGGTTCTACCCATAGCTGTCAGGTGTGGAGCAACAACCAATGAACACACAGCTGAGGCTCCAGTACGCAGAGGACTGAGGAGTCTAGCATACAGGTAATTGAAATGATGAAATTTTCCTGTCGCTAAGTATGCATTATTTCGTGTGCAGAAGAACTGAAAGTGTGCTGTTTTATGTATTGGTTTTCAAAAGCCCTTAGCAGCTAGTGTGCATTGCTGGGATTTCATAAGCGTTAAAATAAACACTTATATTTTATATCTTAATTGAAACTTGTGAAGTTGCCACCAATCAGAACAGTGAGTGAGTGAGTGAAGATATTTGGGCGGCTCTTGACAGCAAGGTCTTGAGAGCCGATGAGGGTAATTGAGGTGAGTGTAGAGAAGCGCCGGATTGAAAGAGCGGGGGAGATCCCCGAGAAAACCCGCCGACCAGCGGCATCGTCCGGCACGATTCCCGCCTGCGAAAAAATCCGGTGGGAGGCGAGCGCCATAACCACCACGCCACCGCTGCCCCTAATACTGCCATGTAAGTAATAAACACAGTGTGTGTATTCCACCGCACTCGGACGTTACCGTCCAAGGCTAAAATAAAATATATTTATTGACTATTATTCCAAATGAGAGGGCTTTCAAAAGTGCTCACTTTACCGTGAATAGCCTGTACACGGGCGAACGTGATAGACGAGCACCCAAGTACACTGGTGTGACACAGATATTCGTTTAAATAAACGGAAGTTGGAAGATGTACTCGAGATCCTTTTCATACGCATTTTCCTGTAACAGACTAGCCACAATCCGCAGAAGCGCGGAACCTCCACGTACAACACAATCCAGCCGTGCGCGCCGATAAAACAACAGACCTTCACAACAAACCTTCCTATAGCAATAGAGCGGAACGTCGTTCTGCAACCAGTGCATGGCGTAACCAATCAGACGTAACGACCGTTTGCAGAGCATTGTTCAGCGAATCAGCGACCGTGTAGGAGTACTTGAACAGAACCGACACGTAAATTAGCTTCCGCGTGCCTATACGTGTTCTGCAATGACGTCTTAAAAGACGTTCGCTGAAGGGTTATGAACACGTTTACAATTAATTTCTCTCTTTCGCAAAAAAAAATTAATAAATTTAAAACTTTTAAAATACTCGCGGTCGAGACCTGCCACTATATTTCTTGCACAACACTCTCATCTTCAGTGCACTCAGACATTACAGGTACATTCTTGCGCTATCGGTTCTCAAAACGTCTGCTATCGTCCACTTGGTTGCAGAGTTATTTACAACTCGTTCTACAGCATTTACCTCTATAGTGCATTCACGTTTACATCCAACTTTTCTGAAGCCCTGCTAAATGTCTACTGCCAGGATATTTCTCCGCCTCATGCAAACAAAGCTTAACCAATATTGGACAATTACACCAAAGGGACAACGCAACGCATTCGTGCGCATTCATTTTATTAATATTTTGCATAATATCTATTTCTTACTAGGCATTACCAGCTTACCTATTTTGTGTCTGTCTTATTAATAATAAATATAAATTAAATAATGTTAAATTTTAATAGAAGTAAAATTTTAATTTAACCAAAACTAAGTTATTTTTAAGCTGGACTCACAACCATCCGTCGCATCCGTCAGTCGCCCGTCCGTCAGACGGTCACGTGATCTTCAACCGATCGCACGGCAACTATTTTTCTAATCCGTCAATCCATCAAATATTTCTCGAACTTAGATGGACCGACGGATGAGCCACCGCCTTCTGACGACATTCCGTAGGTGCGAATACGCACTTTGAAATCAAATGAAAAGCGGTGGATTTGTGTATTGTTGTGAGTCGATTTCAACAGACGGATGACTGAATGACGGGTGCGACGGATGGTTGTGAGCCTAGCTTTATGTTAACGCAAGTGAATGAGTGAGTGAAGAGATTTGGGCGGCTCTTAACAGCGATGTCTTGAGAGCCAAAGAAAGTGATTGAGGTATGTAGCAGCGCCGGAATGAAAGGGAGGAGGAAACGAGAGATCCCGAGAAAACCCGCCGACCAGCGGCTTCGTCCGGCACGATTCCCACATGCGAAAATCCGGGGAGTGACCCGGCCGGGGATTGAACCTGGTTCGCATAGGTGGGAGGCGAGCAGGCTAACCGCTCAGCCACCGCGGCCCGGTTAACGCAAGTATAAAACGCTTGTGATACATGGCATATTTCAGAAACAGCCAAACACGTTACACATAAGTAGGGACGGGTGTTTTTCGCGAAAAGTTTTCAAGACCAGCTGCTCTCCAAATCACATTAGTTCATTTGCACTTTCGTGATGGAATGATTTTTAATGTCACGTGCCTCAAGTGCCTGTCCGCGAATCATCGACGTTCAGTATCGGAGTACTTTATTACGACTGGCCCAGTCAAATAAGAACATGACTTCTCACGTAGACACGCGGGCCAATAACCGAAGGAAGTCGTGGTACGGGACGTACGATATTGAATTATAGCATGGCCATAAATATTTTCGCGAAACACACTTGTCCCTAAACATAAGGGTTATCTTTAGACATCTGAAAAATTCGCGAGTTCAATGACCTGCAGTCTAGACTCTACAGTCTTATGTACACATTATGCCACTATCAATTGCACATTGGTTGTCTGCTGTCACAGTGGAAGGCCACAATTAGACAACATTCTCCAGGAGGTGTCAAACATCGTGGGGAGCAATGGCTGAAGTTATATAAACGCACGTGTTTTGAATTCTAGCTTGTCCCAAAATTAATCCGCGAATTCTCCAGGTCTCCAAGAGGCCACGAAATGGGTAGTAAATCATCCAAGCGAACAGAAACACTCAACTGCCGAGATAAGCGCATCTTCCCAGAAAAAATAAACCAGAAGTGAGAGGCAGGCCACTTCTTCGCCGCTACGGGAGTTGCTGACGTACACAGCAGAGAAACTCGACAAATATACACTTCCCGCCGAGAAAGATTTTCAGCACTTCGGAGAAAGGAAAACGACTCGCGTGGCTCAGAAGTACCGAGAAAACGCTCCGGAAATTATTCCAATAAAGTTATAATAAATAAACTATAGTTAGAGACCTGCAAAATTTGGGTTATTATTATTATTTTTTTTTGCGTTAAGCTAAAACTCACAGTACTGTATATACTCGACCTGGCGCCGTTTCTCCATTGGCCACTCCCTTTCTGAGTGAAATGCAATCGGCTGTGGAGCGTTTGTTTATTGGCGCAGAGTTACCAGGGGCGTATAAAATAATGACCGGTCCAATGACAAACGTATTGCAAAGGAAAAGTGTTTCAAGTTTAACATGTTCTCAAATAACAACGCGAATTTTGCAGGTCTAACTATAGTATATTCGGGGTTTCTTCACACTTTTTGAATGAAAGACTTGAAAAATCACCCCATGTATCATGTGTTCCGTTGTTTCCTAAATATATCATGTACCACGGGCATTTACATACCGTGTTAGCATAAAAGTAGATAATTTTTGGTTATTTTATTTATAAATTAGAATGCCTTATTTATAGAGGTAGTGAAATTTCGCGAAATGATTTCAAGACAAGCTATATTGCAAAACAATGTAAGGTCATCTCCCTATCTTGATTGGCTAAATTACTTTTTGACACGTGTTAACTATCAGCAAAAGAATCATGTAGGAGCCGTGCCGATGTTGCCGAATTCTGAGTGGCCCGGTCAAATATAAAAACGCGTTCTCAAGTAGACAGCAACCAATGGCAATCAGACAAACTGCTGCCGGGTGCTTATAGTATTGAAGTCTACCCTGAACTCTAGCTATACTGCACAGTCGTATGTACAAATATGCCGATATCAACTGCACATTGGTTGTCTGTTGTCACAACGGAAGACCACGATTGGGCCACCGTTCTCCAGATGTCAAACACCGTGTGAACCAATGGCTGAAGTTATATAAACGCACACGTTTTGAAGTCTAGTTTGTCCCAAGATGAATCCGCGAATTTTTCAGGTCTCTTCTTGTCTGTCTGCCCGCGAACCACGAACAGTCAGTACCGGAGAAACTTAATTCTGATTGGCTCACTCACGTAGCAGTCAAGTCTTCACGCAAAGACAGATGACCATTGGCCTACGGAAGGCTGCAAGCGCGCATGTGGGATATTGAAGACTAGCCTTCGCTTACATCTTCTCGCGGAAAAACAGGTGGCCTTAACGACGGTTAACCGCGAGAAAAGTTGACTTGTTAGAATTAGACGTACTGTACACATAATGAGAGTTTTCTTTTGTCATTTGCTATCGTGCGTGTATGAAGATTACTATCCCGTTTCTCTGGCCTCAATGGGAGTTTCGGAGCTGCGGTGGCTAAGCGGTTAGACTGCCCGCCTCCCACCAAGGCGAACCGGCCGGGCCACTCCCGGAGTTTCACAAGTGGGAATCGTGCGGGTGATGCCGTTGGTTGGAGGGGTTTCCCGGGAATCTCCCGTTTCCCCTGCCCTTGCATTCCGGCACTGTTCCATTCTCACCTCATTTCACCCTCATCGGCCCTCAAGACCTCGTTGCTAAGAGCCGCCCAAAATGTCTCAACAACTCAACTCAACGGGTATAATCGGCGTTTGCGATTTTTTTTACAAAACCGAATCAAAACCTGGATCACTCAATAAGTAAAGGCCCAAACAACTAGTGTTTTCGAAGATATATTGACTCAACCAATTCGCACGATTTTTCGACATGTCTATGTATAATATTCAAGTATCAATTCAGTCTAAATTGTTAACGATAAAATGTAACTGTTTATTTAGGTGGGCCTTTTTTAATGTAAATTCCTAGATTACGTGCACGTAAAACATTTTTTTTTTTCGTGAATGCAGGATGAGTGACGAAGGGGGGAGGGGGGAGAGGAAATATAACTGTTTTTTCAACATCCTGAACTTTATGCCTTGACGACCCCAACACACAAGGTAAAATCAACAACATTCCGAGCAACGACTTGAGACATTTGGCCACAGCCGTAAATCATACTAGCGTCGTTCTTTGGTGTCCAAACACATCAACCTTGATTTGTTTTTGCTCGAAGGACCAAGTTTCTTCGATGGGAAAAAGTAAAGAGGGACGACGTTGAGGTTGTGATGGGGTGAAACCTTTGAAGCCGACACATTTCGCGCCTCGCTTTACAGCTTCCAACTTTACCTAAATACCTTCTTTAAATACTTCGAGATGTGTTCAAGTAAAGGAAAGAACTCAAATCCCAAAGTTTTCCCCGAAATCTCCTGTTCCCTAAGACATTACCCCGAAATTGAGGTAGTATTATTCCGAAAATAAGTGTCTTCAAAGTTATGTAGACACAACTGTGCAACTGAAGTGGCATGTAACAAATGGTGACTTGCATTTCGCCATTTCCGCACTCCACTCACATTTAATGGTATACGTAATTTCGCCAAAGTTGAGCACGTTGTGGGGGGAAAAAAAACATGACTGAAGACAGCGTTTATTCAAGAACATGAGTTCCCACGCCGTCGTTACTTTATACGCGTTTCCTTTTTCGGGTTATGACGTCATTTCCTGGAAGATCAATATTTCCGCGACTGGTCAAATATAGAACAATCAGAAGCATAAGTTTTTTATAAACTTTTTCCAACATATTAATATTTCTTTAAAGTAGTATTAAAATACAGTGCGTTGAAGCATTCGTCTGCGATATTTGTGAAAGCTTGTCAAAATAGAAGTGTCAGTTCACGGTTAATCGAGAATTATCGAAATCAACGTTTAAAATGCCACTGGCATGTTATAATGGCCACACTGACTAGCATATGCGCACAATAAGGTTGGTTAAGTCCATTCACGGTTACTTGCAACTTTTTTGAAGCTCTGCTTAAGTTCTACTTCCAGGATATTCCTCCGCCTCGTGCAAACTAAGCTTAACTAATCCTGGACAATCACACCAGGGGGACAACGCACCACATTCGTGCGCACTCAGTGTAAGAGTATTTTGTATAAGGACTATTTCTCACTAGGCGCTACCAACATACCTATTTTCTCCCTGATTTTTATTTACATTATTTATAAATGAAAGTAACTATTTTGAACAGAAGTATAAAACGCTTGTGATACAGGGCGTATTCAGGAAATAAGTAAATACGCCATACATGGTTTCAAAGGTTTGATTCAAAACGTGTGAAGAAACCGCGAGCAGACTTCAACGACGGAGCGAAAGTACTCTCGTATCTAGAGAGACGCAAAATTCATGTTACTATTTGAGGAAATTTTAAATTTAAAACACATATCCTTTGTAATACGTTTGTCATTGGACCATTCATTATTTGACACACCCTGGGTAACTCTGCGCCAATAAATGAAAACTTCGCAATATTGCGTCCTAATCACATGTCTTTCACTCTGAAAGTAAGTTAATATCTAGGCACCAGCCAATAGAGAAACAACACCGGCTCCAGTATATGTAGTACTGTGAATCTTAGCTTGATACCAAAATTAAAGCGAATTTTGCAGATCTCTTCTCGTGTCTTATTGCTGAATTTAGTCAAAAGTGTTAAGTAAACATTTCTGAATACTAAAATTATTTTTTTCTGTTTTTAATGCATGCAAGTGTAAGGATGGGCAAATATGTAAAATATTAACTGTTCTAATAACTTCACAGTTTCACTTCACCGACGCGTGAATATTGCGATGAACCGCCCTCTTCCTCCCCCCCCCCCCCTCCTCAAGGCATTGTTAATTTCACACATGGTGTAACTTGCAACAAGAAACTGCTGAATTTTGCAACCATATGCGAACTTTTCATACAATTTTAATTGGCTAAGTCTGCCACTCCGACAAATGAAACTACTTCAGCCAGCTAATATGATTCAGGACCTATCCTCGTGTATGAATATTCTTCTCCCCTCCATTGCATTTGCATTATCTTTGTATTCCTGGCTGTACACCATCTGCAAATACAATTTCCTGAATATATAGAGAATAAAAACCATGGTCAGACTAAATAAAAGCAAAATCCAAAATCCATTTAATATTACCAGTTTCGGGATGTACCGTTCAAACAGGAATTTTAAAGCCCTTGTTACTATAGTTTTAATTAATCAAGGTAGTCTAGCATTCTCTTCTTTTTTTTTAAATCGGCACGCTAACACAATAAGGACTGTGAAAAATTGCACGATAATCGGCTTTATTCCAATATATTGGCTTGTTATCAGTCGTGTTGGGTGAAGAAAAATTCGGCTCAAGTTATACCTATTTCTGACGAACAGCTGAAATAAGCGAATTCGCGGGAAAAACAAGCTTTGAGAAAGGAGGAACTGAAACCAAATTAATAATATAGGAGCACGCTTTCTTTTTTGATTAATATTATTTGCTTTGGATAGCATATATGTAAAAGATTCAGTAACGTTTTATTAAAAGATTTTTTTTAACTACACGATTTGAACCTGCCGCTCCCTTCGACTATTCGCCTGAGAGAATAGTTTGGAATATGAATTAGAAAATACGGACATGTACACGAAAATACAGTCTTCCTGAAATTAAAACGTTAGCTATTGAGAGGGATAGGAAAATTTCGCGAGTTCAAATTACCTGTAAGCTAGACTCCACAGTCATGTGTACACTAGGAAGATGTCTGTCCATTGGCTACCGCCTCAGTGTTACCACACACATGACAGTAAGGGATTCGCTACTTGTTTCCTTGCAAGTCTGCTGTTGGTTTAAAGTCATCCAGGGCTTGTATAATAAACTCTGATCCAATTGCAAAGGCGAATTCACTGTATATGCGTTTGACGTCTATCTTGTCTCGAAATGAATTCGCGAAATTTCATTATTCCTAGCTGTTGAGTGCGAACTTTTAATATTGCGTAATGAGTTATTGATAAGCTTCGTAACATTTCGTTTCTTTTGGATTTCACTACTAATATCGAGAAAATATGTATACTTTCAAAAATGTATAAAATAATAGTAATATATTTGTAAATACTAATCAAGGCCTTATTCTTAGAGACGGGTGTATTTCGCGAAAATATTTATGGCCCTGTTAGACTTCAATATCCTATATCCACAACAACAACCTCCTTTGGTTACTGGCCGCGTTTCTACGTTAGACGGAATGTTCACATTTGTTTGGGCCAATCGGAATAAAGTTCTCCGATACTGAACGCCCATGATTCGCGGACACACACTTGAGGCACGTGATATTTAAAAACTTCCAACCACAAATGTGCATATGAACAAAAGTGTTGTGGAGTACAACTGGTCCTGAAATATTTTCGCGAAAAACACCTGTCTCTACTTATTCTGCTAAGAGCGAGGAACTGGGAACCGCGATGGTATCTACCTGAAAACCAATTGAGATAACACATTCTTCTTGCAGCCGGCTGGAATCCACTCCATGACCTCTCGAATGCGAGCGCCCAGCAAACATGAGTGAACATTGGTTTCAAGTGACCCAGCCAGATGAACACTAGCTTCTAACAATCGCAAGCAAATTTAAAAAAAAATTACAACGTCTGATATACATGCAGAATACGCTCAAATGCAAATTCAAAGCGTGTAAAGTGTTCTTAGTCACTTATCAAAAGACAACTGAAACTGGTAACAATTGCCAGAAGCGCGCACGTAAGTTTAAATGGGGAATCAGTGTTAAACAAATACATTTCTTCTCAATTCAATTCATTAGTTTTAAAGATAACTGTTTCAAACAAAAAGTACTCTATGATATATATAAGATTTTTTTAACACATTCTGGACTACGCTCGAGCCAAGTTCGAGCAACGCCAGATAACAATTTCTTCGTCCTTGAAAATAAAATTCGCATGTTTATATAGTCATTGTTCCGCTAGTATTTAACAGGATCTTACAAGAACAATACAAGCCAGTAGCTATAGTTTTCCGGCAACAAAAAATGTATGTTTCGTTATACCCTTATAAAATTTATTTTTTCGTTATACCCTTATAAAAGAACCGCATTGACTGTAAAACGTTTACGCAGTAAGAGACATTTGATTGGAGCGTAATTAGCTCTGCGACCCCAGTGGCTGATGACCAGCCAATGATGAACGCTGTAGAACACAGTAAGCACGCCCAGTGTGGTGTGGACCAATAGAAGAGTGGTAAGTGGGAATACAGAAACAAACAGAATATATATTCCTGCAGTGGTGTATACAGGCGATACACTTCTAACTTGCCTTCCATTATGGTCAATATTTGCAGACCTGAATGTGTTAACGTTCCAGTATTTTTTTTAAGAAACTTCACGTAGAATACTTTTTGTTTGAAACTGTTATTTTTAAATTTTATGCATAAGGAAGGAATTTCTTTCAAAAATTGATTCACCCATTTTAAACTACGCGACTGTAGGTTTGGTAGGCTCAAGATTCCCCGGCTTACCTGGCAAGTTAATGATCCACTAGAATCTTGTAACACACTGAGTGTCGGATCGGCGAGACTGCATCGTAGCTGACGGGACGGACGAAGTTAAAATTCACGTTGACTGGATACCGCGCTTAGAGTTTGTAAAATGTTCACGTGTCGCGATATCTCTGATCACGCTGCGCCGATGAGGTGGTGTGAACAGAAGGTGCGAGACCGCCGATCGCGGACATCACTCCCGAACGCGCAGAGCTAGATTCCTGCGGCTTTCGCGGAGGGACTGAGCTGAGCTGATCTTCGGGACGTGGACCAGTCGAGGCGGAAGCTGCGTCACTGTCGACGGCCGTGGGAGAGCGCGCCCACCAAGACTGGCGACGCCAACAATTCACCGGGCGGGTCGCCAAGGACCGTCCACGGAACCGACAGAGGCCGGTAGAGATCATACAGACTAGAGACGACGTGGACCGCTTCATCTTCTGCACCCGACACTGACCTACCCCGGAACAACTGTCGGAGTCACACGGGTAACGGGCGCCGCGGTGGCCGAGCGATTGGCACGCTCGCCTACCACCAAGGCGGGTCCCCGGCCGGGTCACCGGACGATGCCGTTGGTCGGCGGGTTTTCTCGGGGGTCTCCCGTTTCCCCCGCCCCTTCATTCCGGCACCGCTCCATATTCACTTCTATCAGCCTCGTCGGCTCTCAAGACCTCGCTGTTAAGAGCCGCTCAAATCTCTTCACCCTCACACATATGGGTAACAGTGATGTACGTGTTTGTTCATATCGTAATGTTTAAGTTAGAAGCGTCATTGCGTTAGTAAAATACTTTTAAAGGCTGTTCACGATAAAGTGAGCTCTTTAGAAATGAACATTAGAAAAAAAGTCAATTCCCTTGCACGAATATATTTTAATGGGCGCACCGAGTGACATTCGCCCCTACACGACACTTAAAACTAAACAGCCAATGAAATACAAGATAGATCTGACGGAAGCCCGGTCGTCCGACCAGCACTTTTGGGTTAGAAATTATTTGTATTTTTCGTCGTGTCGTGTGGCACGACGCGCAGAGTGCACAATCTTGCAAAATGAAATTGCATGACAAGCTTTCTCCCTGCAATGGGCAATACGCAGCTTAAAAGACAACTAATTATGAAAATCACTATACAACTCTTTAAAAAATAATTTTATCTTTGAATGCATTAGCTATAAAACTATGTCACCATCATGTACTCCAAATTTCCCGTCTGCCCACCGCCTTTGAAACTAGCGTAGTTAATCAGCGCCTTCTAAATGGATCCGATAAATTCTACTCGTCGCGTCAGTAAGCTGTCGGGCTGTAAATTCGAGCAGTCACACTGAAAATATAAATGTTCGGCGTCGTGGTTGCGGTTTTTCGTCGTGTCGTGCTGTGCTTGTCGGGGGTAGGAGATAACGGCGTCCCACGCGGGCGCCGCGTCGACGGGAGTGTCGGTGGGCGACGAAGCCAGATGACAAGTGACAGTATCCTGGGGGCCCAGGCAGTGACACGACGGCGTATTTTTGCCCTCCTCGACCCAGCCGCGGCGTCTCCTGACCACCGGTAAACGCATTCCCCGCCGCTTGGCACACGCACCGCTCGCAGTCTCGTGCCAAGGGGAGTCCAGTCCGTCGACGAGTCGCCGTGACTCCGGTCACGGCGACTCGTCACGGGGTAACTACTCGAGAAGGGGCAACTGGAAAGTATCCATTCAGAATGGTTACCATGCCGGAAATTTTGCATCCATACTGCCGCACAAAAATCGGGATTGGTAACCATTCACATTTTATTAGCAAAACACTGAGTTACTGAATCCTGAGAAGTATTCATTGCAGGAATGGTTACCATTCCGGATTTTTTTTTTACCGATATTCACACCTCAAATATCCTGAAAAGTGCCAACAGTCGGAATGTTTACAATTCCGGCATGTGTGCAAAACGCACACATTATTTCTCAGTGCAAATAGGCTACACACGACAATCATTTATGGGGAAACTCCAAGCTTCGCTGATGCGTGACGCTTCGCGTCACCGCCTAGAAAAATAATTGCCGGCGCATCTTGAATCGCTGATTTGGGTATTTACTCCCCTACTGGCGCTGGGACTCTGGCTCGGTGCATAATGTTTGGCTACGCTTGTACAGTATTTTTAAAGTGAGAAGGGACTACGCTTGAAAATCATTTGTGGGGAAATTCCAAGTTTCGCTGACAACTAAAAACACCCTTACCGGAATTGTAAACATTTCGACTGTGGGTACTTTTCAGGATTCAGTAACGCAGTGCTTTGCTAATAAAATGTGAATGGTTACCAATCCCGATTTTTCTGCGGCAGTATGGATGAAAAATTTCCGGAATGGTAACCATTCCGAATGGATACTTTTCAGCCCCCTCCCTCCCCCTCGAGAACACAGGGGCGTGTACTGCGAACCATCTCCAGCCACACACGCCAGCGAGGGGGCCGCGGTGAGTGTGTGTTACGGTGTGGGCAAGCCATGTCCATACCACGGGCTAGAACGGACACCCCACGCACGAGAAGTGACACACCGCTGCAATCAGAGCGAGGCCACAAGCCGAGCGACGTTTTGGAAAACAGCATCGTAGTTTACAAACGACGCCTGCTATTAAACGCCGGAGGGGCCATGAAACGAGGCCTGACGCCAGCCAGCCGCCGCGGGGTCAAGAAGGACCGCGGAAGGACGTGGCGTGGACCGTAGACGCCGAGACGTGATGCAAAACAGCCTCCGGCAACGAGATTAAGTCTCGGCCTCACGCGCCATGTTGAATTATTGATTCTCGCTTATTTCAGTTGTATACCGTACCGACAATTACGAAACTGCTACTATACAATCATGACAATATACGTTACACTGAAGTACACTCATCAATTCTGAAAATTCGTTAAGTAGACATGACGTATTTTTCCGAGAATTACGAACAGATTAATACAATTTTACAATCACCATATCACATGTGGATGAAGTTTGATGACTAAATTTGAAGGGTATTGTCAATCGTGATAATGATGTAGTAACAAATATTTGGTTATTTCACTGAAAAGGAAGTTATGACATATAAATGCAAAATTGAACATGGCGGGTGAGACCGAACCTTAAGGTGAACAAGTTCCAGTGGTTTCAGTGACATTTAGTTAGTTAATAATAACGTGGCTTCTGCTTAATTGGTTAGCAGATATTATAATTGATTCCCCCGCTTTAACTCAACGATTGTAGAAAGTTGTATTGATTGTTATTTATTAGGGTTTTATAGAAAGACGTTGAACTAACGCAGTCTTTACCTTCAGCAACGCATCCCATATATGTTTGCTTTAATAACTTAAAAAAACACCTCAGATTATTAAAACATAACACGTGGCGGTTAGACTACTCGCCTCCCACCCGGCCGAACCGGGTTCGATTCCCGGCGGAATTCACTCTCGGTTTCTCGCACGTGGGGAGATGGTGCCGGAGGATACCACTAGTCGGTAGGTTTTCTCGGGGATCTCCCGTTTCTCCCAGCCCTTGCATTCCGGGCGCTGCTACATACACACTTTGCTTCACCCGCATCGGCTATCAAGACCTCGATGTTGAGAGCCGTCCAAACCTCTCCGATCCACTCCACGCCAGAAAAATGTTAAAGAAAGAACCCCCTCGCCACCCCCCCCCCCCCCCTCCCGGCCCGCACACGACACATCATCATCAATACACACACGGGGTGATTTTTCAATCGGTACAATTATTTTACTTAAGCTTAAGTTAATGAACGCTTAACTACTAGCGAATCAGTGGAATGCACAGAGTTATTACTGCTAAAGGCTGTTCACGGTAAAACGAGCACTTTTGAAAGCCCTGCTTAAGATCTACTTGTATGCACGTTGTATATTCCCCCGCAATATGTAAAATTAACATTGCCATGGGCCCCATCACTTCATTCATGTATCGGTCATGTGAAACTGTGCAATTGTTAGAAAAGTAAATATGTTACAAATCTGCTCGTTTTTACAGTTCAGGGCATTAAAAAAACAGAAATCGAAAGAAATAATTTCAGTTGTCACAAATGGTTACCTAACACTTTTCATTTGACGTTAAGATATGGTACTACTTTCCCTCCATAGTTACCAACTTTACTAGGCACATATCACTCAGTGCGCCAGATCAAAATATATGCATGTAGGAGCAGCGACTTTTTCCTAAGGTTGATTTCAAAAGTGCTGACTTATCGCGAACAGCCTTTAGGCCGGGTGAGTGCAATTCACTCGGAATCAGTATAAATCACTGTTTGATCATTGAAGACCGGCAACTAAAATGATTGGTAAAATTGTACTTATTTAAGCGGAGCAGTTTCAATAGATCTGTAGCCTAATTCGTTGGTTTGGAGCAGTTTTTAACTGCTTAGATTTTAGAGTGCACAAATACATGTCTGCCTACGCCACTGTTTTGCTGCATCGTCTTCGTGCTTCCTGCCGCTGCATTGCAGCAGCGTTTCGTGCTTCGCGCGTCTAGGCTGTTCACGGTAAAGTGAGCACTTTTTAAGGCCCTTCTAAATTTTCCCTTTCATCCAATCTCCATCTTCCTACTGCTCTTTAATGCAAACATTGCAATGTAGCCAATAAATACAGTGTATACGTTTCACCGCCCTCAAAATTTAATGCCTAAGGCTGCCATAAGATAGATTTATTAGTGGTTAAAGCCTCTTGGGAAGGCGTGAAAAAGTGCTCACTTTACCGTGAACAGCCATTACCTCCCCCGCCAAGCGGACGAGCCGAGTCAAGGCCGCACCTTGTGAGAGACCGCAACTCCCATTTTTCCCAGGGCACCTGCAGGCGGGCGTTTAGCGAGAAACAAACCCTCTTTATTGGCAGCGCCACCTTCACGCCACGCCGGTCACCGCCACAATAAGACAATGGCGGTGTTCGAGGCTAAAGGCTGTTCACGATAAAGTGAGCATTTTAGAAATGAACCTTAGAAAAAAAGTCACTGCTCCTGCCTGCATACATTTTATTGTGCGCACTGAGTGACATTCGCCCAGTAATGTTGGTCACGATGGATGAAAAATAGTTCCACATCCTAACGTCGAACAAAAAGTATTAGGTAACTATTTGTGATAACTTAAAGTTAATTATTTCGCTTTAATGCATCGAAGTGTAAAACTGAGCAGATTTGTGAAGCATTTCTGTTCTTAATAATTTTACAGTTCCATTTGACCGAAGCATGAATAAAGAGATGAGGCCCATAGCAATGTTAATTTTACGTAAGGCGGAGGAATACACAACGTGTTTACAAGTAGATCTTACGCAGGGCTTTCAAAAGTGCCCATTTTACCGTGAACAGCCTATAGCTGCCCGTAACCCGTCGACATCCTCTCGCGAAGTAAAGCCACTTCCGCGCTAAGTCAGTCCGAGTCCACGGACGGAGTATACAAAACCGGAAATTTCACAAGTTTGTGATGTGGTACACTTCGATAGCTCGGGCCACCTGTTTCTCGCCAAAGGATTTAGGCGCAGTCCAGCCCCCAAATGTACTTACTACACGCAAAATTCAAACTTTCATTTCGCTACCAGTCGCATGTCTTTGTGAGAAAACATTTCTCACCTAACTGAGCAAAATCAGAATCACGTTATTACGACACTGAGCGTCCGTGATTCGCGGACGTGTGATAATAAAATCATCACTTAACGAAAGGGGATCAAAATAAAAGTGTTTTGTACAACGTGTCGTGAAATCTTATACTTTGCGAGAAATTGGAACCCCTATCAATAGTTTGTCATGTCTTGTTACCTCTGTAATTGGGCCGCAGGTGCCCCCCCCCCCCCTTTCCATCTTTTTGAAATGCCTTCACCTGATTCAGTAATTGTAAAGTGCTTTTAACGTCCGCCGCCCTTACGTTTCAAAGCTTAGCAGGGGACGGCTTACAAACTAACTTATAACCTAACTTAAATTAACACCCATGCCTTGCGCGGGATCCCAACCCAGAGCCTCCCGCACCACAGATCGGCGACGCACCGACCGACTGCGCCACGGGAGGTCGGCTGATCCAGTGATAAACCCAGCAACAGAACGAGGGAGAAACGCTAAACAAAAGGCCATCAGTATAGGAGCGTGCGTTTTTTTCGCAAAAAGATAAACGCGCAAGCTAGACCACAATATTGCACGTGCACGCATCTGCAACTTCGTTACTGACCTATGCCTTTGTAAGGATTTTTTGAATGGGTAAGACATAACTAGCATACCCCGAAACTGCACTGAGAAAAAAAATAGTTTCAGGAGCCATCTAGACTGTTAAACATAAGTGCAGCCATGGTAGGTGCCATTGAAATATTGTTAACATAGAGATAGTAACAACAGAACAGTTTGTTGTAATCCTGCCTATGATAGTATTTGCTACGGAACATATGGTCGCTACAGCAGAGCACTGCGTTCATAATACAAAACAGATTGTACCTCCAGCTCCAACATAACAAATTTGAAAATATTTGAATTGTTCCCACAACAAGCAGAAACGTGATAGCCTAACAGAATGTTATGTTGCCAGTACTGAACAGTTCTGTATTGTGTTTGACGGTTGCAGCAACAGAATGTTAAGTTAGGTTACTACAATCCTAGTCGTTGTGGGAACAATACAAATTTTGTTGGAGTTGTTCTGATGGAGGTACTGCCTGTTTTGTAGTAGAACGCATTACTCTGCTGTAGCGACCATAGCAAATACAATCACAAACAGAAATACAAAAAACCGTTCTGTTGGTATTACTATCTAAGTTAACAATATCCAGATGGTATCCACAGCCGATCAGATGGCGTGGGTGGCTGGAATTAGCCGTACGAGCAGTTGTTACACGTCTATATTCTTACGGGGTGTCCCTAGTAAAAATGGCCCCAAGGCCACAACGATGGAAAATTGCACGTTCTTCCCAGCCAAAATATTAACTTTATTTTGCAACTGTTATTCATGCCATCCAATGCTGTTTACAACAGAAAACAGTAAAAAAAGGCACTCATGTTTGGCATTGCGCTTTCATAATATGTACTTGTATATACATAATACCAACGAAAAAAGTTATGAATTATTGAGCGAAATAAATATAGCTGTCAAGATAAGGAATTCTTCGATTATGCTGTCACATCTATTTGAAGTAATTGTATAATACAAGGTTTTGCTAATCAACATTTGACCAATTTCGTTAATTTCTAAATGTAGTGCGAAGTGCAAAGTTTATTATTTGGGTCGGAAAAATTTAAAACCATTATATTTATTTGATGAAAATTGTAACTATAGGCTAGTCACAGTAAAATAAGCACTTTTGAAAGTCCTGCTTAATATCTACTTGCATGTACGTTGTGTATTCTCCCGTCTTATGTAAGATTAACATTGCCTTGGGCCTCATCACTTTATTCATGCGTTGGTCAAGTGAAACTGCGAAATTATTAGAAAAGCGAATATTGTTCAAAATTGCTCATTTTTACACTTCGATGCATAACAAAACAGAAAGCCAGAGAAATAATTTAAGTTATCACAAATGGTTCTTATTCGACGTTAATATATGGAACTATTTTCCCTTCCATCATTACCAACTTTAGTGGGTACATGTCACTTAGGGCTCCCGTTCAAATACATTCAGGTAGGGGTAGTGACTTTTTTCTAAGGTTGATTTCAAAAGTGCTCACTGTATCGTGAACAGCCTTTATCGCCTTTTATACATGCGTAACGAAGAAATCCCGGAACACACACAATATCAATGCCACCTAGCGGCGAAAATTTGTAACTAAGTTGCGAAACTAATAGCATGGAGTTTGCCAGCCTGAGTAGAACAGATACCTTACCACAGGTAACAGTTGAAACAACTACTTCGTAGAACTGCGGCGTCGACAAAAGCTGAAGAACTTGTCGCCGGGGAAGAGTTACCGCGAGGTCACTCACTAACAGAGTCTTGACTGTCTCAAGTTTCGCCTGCCGTCGGCTATACGACCTCCGTCGTCCGTGAGCTCCCAGTCGGCGCTGCGGCGCTGTGCTCGCTCCAGGTCTGACGACGCTGTATGCGCTGCGAGGGCCGTCGTCACGTCCGAGGACTGCACGTAGCGAGGGGAAGCCGGAGACACCCTCTCCCGTCGTCAGCCATCCCCGACGATCGCCCAGCGCGGCGGCGTTATGGCCACTTAAGAGCCCTCTTCACAAGAGCGCGACGCGACGCGATACACTGTTTTAAAAAAAAATGTCCTTCATTTTACGGAAAAGTGCTGGTAAAAATTTATCCAGAGGTGTCCGTAAACTCTCCGTAAAATTACGGACACATTGATTCTCACAAACGGACTTTCCATAAAATTCATGGAACCTCTCCGTTTATTCCCTAGTTAGTTTTCTGTTCTAGTTTAAACAAATATTAATAAATGTTTTATTTTAATTTGCATTATGTGTGTGTTCTACTGTGTATAAAAATAGATTTACAATGATAAATATTTTATACTTAGGTAAAAATGTTTATACTTAAGCTATATTTGAACCCGAGTCAAAAAGTTTCAAGTTCACGACCCTAGCCTAGCCATATACCTACAATGCTTACATGATGAATCTGGTATAAATTTTTAATTTCTATATTAGTCACATAAGCAACTTTTTTAGTTTCTGTTAAAGTTAGTGTATTCTAAGTGTTTGTAAGTATTACAAACGCCTGTTGCTACTTTTTTAATGTTTGAAAGAACAGTTCTTAGTGACGTGGATAACCTTAACTGCCGCAGAAACGATAATTTTCTGGTTACAGTGCAGGCGAAGAAAAGTTTCATATAGACTCGGCATTGTTCGTGCTCGAAACCCCGAAGTTATAGGAAATGTGGAGATTTTCCGTATTTTGTATTTACGCACTTAACTCCGTTTTCCGTCATTGCGGATTGCGTTTCCGTATATTTACTGTGCATTTTCGTAAAAAAAATTCCTTAAATATACGGAAAATATTAACAGTGTACAGCTGGAGGAAAAAAACAATTGAAGTTGCCTGCCATCTGCCGAGCGATGACAACACACAAATAAAACACTGGTTTTGGTAGTATTTTTAGGAACTGTATGGTACCGTAAACCAAACCTTAGACTCTGAAACTGCTAGGTACCTGCAGCCAGGCCTTACAGTTTTGCATTGTACAAAAACCGCCTATTTTATACCTCTTGAATCATAAGTTCTGTAAGACTGGTCTTAAAGAATAAAGTTAACACTTTTCCACCAGCTTTTAAAACAATGTTGTTCACAAGTAGAAGATGCTTTGTGTGTGTGTGTGTGTGTGTATATATATATATATATATATATATATATATATATATATATATATATATATATATATGCACACACACTCGCGTACGTAATCACACATATACACACTTTACTATCTGCCATCTCGTTTAATTCCGTTTACAAACATGACAATATTTACTAGTCTTATTTTCAACATTCTTGCTCCTGACTGGCTGTTTTCTCTAACGTCATCAGCGATGTCGACTCCGCAGCAAGTCAGTCTTGTCGCGAGCGTTATGAATTACGATTGGCTGGTTCGGTGTGTGACGTCACATCGTTTCACGCCGCGTCACGCTGTTGTGAGGAGTGTGTCTGTGGCGTGAGCGACCGGCGTCTGTGAAGCGGTATCGCCTTCATGCGCCCAGCAAGTGCGCCATCGCCCTTACGCGCAGGGATTTGAGCTGGTGTGCAGCGTTCTCGTCGTGGTGCATGTATCTATTGGGGCTTCGAGCAGTGACACTATTATTTTATTGGTGCAAAGTCTGTAGCAAGGTTCAATGAAGGACCTTCAGTACTTACACAGGAATTCGCCCAAAATTTTTTTAAGTTATAGCAATATGAAAACATATTTTTGGCCATGTTAACACATTGAGGTGTGCATACATTTACTGGCACTTACGACAAATTAGAAGTGAGTAACCTATATCCACCACTGTAAGAACACTGGTTCTGTTAGTCACTGTGTTATAACTCACCATCGTCCTGTTGGTAGAGCCATGCGTATTTCGCGGATTGATGTGGCAGCAGGCTAGGCTTCACAGTCCTCTATACACTCGAGACTCTATCGTCTGCTTATTGGCTGAGACTCTATCGTCTGCTTATTGGCTGCTGCGATCAAGTTAAGGCCTTCGTACAGAACTGTTCAAAGCTCACACACACACACACACACACACACACACAACTCCTCCCTGCTTATTACTGGCTCACAGTTGAACGGGGCGTGTACTAACAACTGCCGTCCAATCACAATAGCGGGAGTAAATAACAAGTGTTTGAAGTCTACGTCGTCACAGAAGGATTTCGCGAAATGCTCGGGGCTCTACGGCTATTGGTAGAGCCCCGAGTATTTCGCGTAATGAATTGGCAGTAAGCTAGGATGGACAACCCTCTATACACTCGAGAAATTATCGTTTGCTTATTAGTTGCTGAGACCAAGTGAGGCCTTTGTACAGGACTGTTAAAGACTCATTCACACTACTGCTTCCCGCTTGTAACTGGCTCGCAGTTAAACGGGGCGTGTCTAAAGAACTGTCGTCTAATCAGAACAGTAGGGGAAGAGAACAAGAGTTTGGTGTCTGCACCTCGTCTCCGAATGAATTCGAGAAATACTCGTGGCTCTGCCTATTGGTACATACCACATGGGACACAAGCCTGTACTTTATAGCGTTCATTGTTGTGAAGCAGTGGCGAGGGACGCAATGTCTGCAAGACCACTCACCTACAATGTGGGGCAGGAAACCGCACGACAGGACACTCGCAGTCGCAGCAGTCGACGAAGTCGCCTAACCTTTTCAGGCCCACTTTAATTTACGGTTTCAGGTGTTGCAAACACAACATTTTATGATGCCTACTGTACTTCAGTCGATACAACACTTGTTTCTTAGTCACAGCGAAATAAGCTGTAGGCTATATGTTTGGCTACAGTTATATAAGCCAATTACAACCTAAGCCAAAAAGACGGTTTGCAAATCGTTTACCAACAGATACTCTCGGGCTCCGACCCCCGTGGCGGACGGTCGTGTTCGTCGGGAACCTGGGTGATTCAGTTGACGATGGTTTCGCGCATCTGCTGGAGGAAGCCCAACGATCAAGGCGGGGAGACTGGGGGCAATCCAGAGGTGCTGAAACATGCGAAGTTGAAAAACCACCTCACTGCTGGATTCTGCGGGCTGTCGACTGTAGACGCATGTAGAATGTAATGGAACAGCATCGGAAGTTGGAAGCAATGGCGTCTTCCTTCACTGGTGGGCCAGCGGATTCGCCTCTACTACTGGTGGTTCCTGGATATCCCGCCGAGTGCTGCTCACCTACGACCGAGGGAGATTTTAGTGGGAGGGGAGGGGCTGGCTACCCGATCCGTTACTCCCCACCTTCACCCGCGATGTGGAGATCCTGATGGCGCAGAAGAGCGAAGATGAAGTAGGTACCATGATTGAGCTGCCCGGATTTCTTGCGCCCTCGGCTGGAAGCTGAAGGACCCTGCCTGAAGTCACTGCTGACGGTGATGCTGTGCGGGCAGTCAGGCGGCCCGCGCAGGAATATGGATGGCAGTCCCGCCTCAAGGGCGCATGTGCCTCTAACATGCTGGTCCACAAGCCCCGTCACCTCTCTATTAGATCCTCGTCACCTATTAAATCAGTATGGATTCCATACCTGCTATCTCCTGTAGCATTTCTTAACGCTTCTACAAGTCTGGAACTCTTTCCTGTCGGGGTGGGTTTTACCGTGTCTATGCGGATTTTACCCTCCCTCTTCTTAACTATAGTACAGATATAGGTGCACTTAGGGAGGTAGTCATGGCCCCAAAAGCTGGCCATGGCTACCCATTCACTCACTGCCGCAATGCCCGCCTCCTTAGCATGCAATCCTCTCTCCTTTATGCGTAAGGAGTTCGCCCTAGGACGCAATTAGAATCCGACCCTACCTTCGATCGTACATTTAATACTTAGCAATAGGGTAGATTAGAAAAAAAACCAACAGATAACATAATTGGTCAATGATCATCGCAGTGTGCTGTACATAGCAAGAAATTGCCTACACGTGCGTAATGTACACAATTGTGTACACTGGGACTGAATGGGTCAAGCCGGCGGCGGACTGCCGTGTTAAATGTTTCAGCTGGACCTTGGGCCCGTATTTACAACTGTTAACCACTGTCGCTATCTTGTATTGGTAAGGTCACGCGTGGGTGTATCGGCGAGGCAATAAAACTTCACTCCAGTCACCCGACTGGAGTGTTGTAGTGTCGTGATGTCCGTATGTCGTCGTGTTGTCCGCAAATGGCTAGCTCGCAGTCGACGACGCCCGCACGCACGGCTGTATATGCTGTTCAAGACAAAACGAGCGCTTTTGAAAGTCCTGCTCAAGATCTACTTGTCCGCACAATGTGTATTATTACACCTTATGAAAAATTAACATTGCCATGGACCTCATCACTTATCACTTTATTCATGTGTCGGTCAAGTGAAACTGTGAAATTATTAGAAAAGAAAATATTTTACAAATCTGCTCACCTTTCCACTTGGATGCATTAAGAATAGACAGAACGCGGAAGCAATAATTCAAGTTATCGCAAATGGGTACCTAACACTTTTTATTCGACGTTGATATATGGAACTATCGTTACCAATTTTATTTGGCGCATGCCACTCAGTGCAACCGTTATATATATATATATATATATATATATATATATATATATATATATATATATATATATATATATATATATATATATATATATATATATAGACACACACACACACACTTGCAGGTTAAAGCAGTTCACGATAAAGTGAGCACTTTTGAAATCAACCTTGGAAAAAAGTCACAGCCCCTGCCTGCGTATATTATAACGGGCGCATTTAGTGGCATACGCCCAGTAAAGTTAGTAGGCCTAACGATGGATGGCAGATGGTTCCATGTCTTAACGTTAAATTTAAAGTGATTAGTAACAATTTAAAGCAACTTAAACTATTTATTTCGCTTTGTACTGTTTTTGATGTGTCGGAGTGCAAGAAAGAGCAGGTTTGTGGAATATTTACGTTTTTAATAAACTCAAAGTTTCACTTGATCGACGCATGAATAAAGTGATGAGGACCATGGCAGTTTTAATTTTACATAAGGTAGGCGGAAGAATACACAACGTGCATACAAGTAGATCTTAAACAGGGTTTTCAAAAGCGCTCATTTTAAGCTGGGCAGTCTTTAGGAGCAGCGACTTTTTTTCCAAGGCTGATTTCAAAAGTGCTCACTTTATCGTGAACCGTCTTTATACACGAGGAAGATGGAAGAGGAATTTGGTTGAAGGAGTGATTGGGGGTGGGGGGGGGGGCGTCTCCCGACAACAACAGCGCGGCGGTCCGCGGAGCTGGGCGGCCACTTGAAGCCAATCAGCGACAATGACGCCAAAACCGCTACCCGCCGTGATCGCCGACCGGCTGCACTGCGCACGCACACGTGCTACGTGGACGCCGCGTAGTCGTTCGTCGTCCCCGCGCTAACGGTCTCTGCACGACGGGCGAGATAGATAACGTAGGGGCGGGCGTCGCTCGTGCCCAACGCCATATTCCCCTCCCGCAACTATACTGCATTGAGCTTCCTACACGATAGGAAACTTTAGCTTTCGACTTTACGTTTACTTTCCTCTGACGAAACCACCAATACACAATACCATATTGTAAAGTCAGAGTTCAGACAACTGAGCATCGGTTCTATCGAGCTTCGTAAAAATGTGATTCTTGTTATATTAATAATTATGATTTTATCCCGGCATACATTTTACGTACCTTTTTTTTAAAAAATTGACTTAAATTTATAATAAAAGTTTATTTCAAAACAAAAAAAAACTCATTTATTTAATTTATTAACATATGTAAATCCGTATATTTCCACTACACATTATATTTCTTTGCCATTTATTTAACTAAAGACGAACTTTGTTTAATGTACCGAGATTAAAATCACCTTACAATAAAATAACGCACTTTCCTCATAACCTCTGTTAGATTCTCGGCAAAATGGCTGCTTGAGTTTGACTTTAAATTTCAACTTTTCGAAAACGTAAAGTCAAGAGTGCTTGACTTTACCTTTAACAGTTCCATTGTGTCAAGCTCCATAAGAAAAAACATGTCGGAATGCAAAAGTAAAGTCAAAATGTAAAGTCAAATGTTAAAGTTTTCAATTGTGTAAGGGCCTTTAGACACGCTTAAAAATAAAGGCTGTCCACGATAAAATGAGCACTTTAGTAGAAATTAACCTTAGAAAAAAGTCACTTACCCTGCGTGCATATATTTTAACGGGCTCACTGAGTGACATTCGCTCAGCTAAAGTTTGTAACGATACATGGAGAGTAGTTCTATATCTTAACGTCGAATAAAAACTGTTAGGTTACCATCTGTGATAACTTAAAAATTATTTCTTTCGTTTCATGTTTTTTTAATGCATCGAAGTGTAAAAATGAGCAGATTTGTAAAGTATTTACTTTCTTAATAATTTCACAGTTTCATTTGACCGACGAATGAATAAAGTGATGAGGTCCATGGCAATGTTAATTTGACATAAGGCGGAAAAATACAAAACGTGTATACAAGTAGATCTTAAGCAGGGCTTTCAAAAGTGCTCATTTTACCGTGAACAGCCGATATCTTCCAGCAGGCCGTATCGTCTATTCACGGAATCTTCATAATATTTCGGATCAAACCTTTGAAAAATCACCCCATGTTGCCTGGGGGCCGCGGTGGTGCAGCGGTCAGATTACTCGCCTCTCGCCTAGGCGAACCGGGCTCGATTATTGGCGGGGTCGCTCCCGGATTCCCGCACGTGGGAATCGCGCCGGACGATGCCGCTGGTCGGCGGGTTTTCCGGCGAATCTCCCGTTTCCCCGCCGATGCATTTCGGAGATATTCCATCCACACTAACCTCACTTGAACCTTATCGGCTCTCAAGACCTCGATTTTAACAGTCTACCAAATCTCTCCACTCTGAAATACCATGAGTTACAAGCGTCGTATACTTCCCTTAACATAAAATTATATTATTTTTGGTTAAATTAAAATTTTAATTTTATTTCATCAACAAATTATAGTATATAATTTATAATGAATATTAACTGATACCAGATACAAAATAATCGTGTTTGTAATGCCTAGGAAGAAATAGCTCTCAAGCAAAACATTAATAAACTTAGCGCGCATAAAACTGTCACTCGTTCATCAGGACGTAAGGAATTAAAAATATAGCTATAAATCATTGTTTGCTGTTTACCGTACCTGCTGCCAAATTATAACGGGGAAAGGATTGCAATCGACGCTCGTGACAATCAGCAGTGGCCAGAATTCAATACATTTACGATGTTGTCGTTTCCTTATTGACTGCTCTGTCTGCGACGGACTTACCTCTCTCCTGAACAGCTTGTGCATGATTCAGTCCGCTCAACAGTCCCCCCCCCCCCCCCCCCACCAACCCAAGGTGAGTGCGAGCAACTGCAGTACTGCATGCATACAACTGCCCACTTATATCACAACGAATATGCAAGGTTTACGATAGTAAAGCATCATCAATGACTAGAGCCACGAGTTTTTTCCGCGAATTCGTCGTCCGGAGGCGAGGTAGACTCCAAAACACTTGTTCTTTTCTCCTACTGTCGTGATTGTTCTTAAGATACGCCCCGTTTAACCAGTAACGAGCGGGAAGCAGTAGTGCGAGTGAGTGTTTTAACAGTCCTGTTCAGAGGTCTCACTCGACCACAGCAACCAATAAGCGAACGATAATGTCACGAGTGTACAGCAAAAATACTAAAGACGAGATAGATCAATTATTCGTCCTCTGCGCATGTACTCAACATTAAATGACTCCACAGCAACACAACTGTCAAAATCACATTGTCAGCAGTGATGAACGTGTTTGTTTATAATCTCAATGTTTAAATGACAATCATTTTTATGTTAATAAAATACTTTGATATACTGTTCACGGTAAATTAGTAATTTTGAAAGCCCTGCATAAGATCTACTTGTGTGCACGTTGTGTATTCTTCCGCCTTATGTAAAATTAACATTGCCATGGGCCTCATCACTTTATTCATGCGTCGGTCAAATGAAACTGAAATTATTAAGAAAGTAAGTACTTTACAAAGCCGCTCATTTTTACACTTCGGCGTGTTAAAAAACCAGAATGGTTGCCTAAGACTCTTTATTCGACGTTAAGATATGGAACTACTTTCCACCCATCGTTATCGACTTTACTGGACGAATGTCACTCAGTGTGATTAAAATATATGCATGCAGGGGCAGTGACTTTTTTCTAAGGTTCATTTCTAAAGTGCTCACTTTATCGAGAACAGCCTTTACCAATTTGTATTTAATCAAACTGCGTTACAAATTGGTTATACGTAGTACACATACATCTCAAATCACTTGTTTACTAATCAGTGTTCTAACCTTGAAATCGAATCCACGCCGTTTTTGCTAGTGTCGTGTCTGTAGAAAAGCAGTTCAACGTCCGGACTCGGAGACCGGTTGTGCGCAGTCAACTATGTCGGTCTACCGATGAGTCTAAGGTTAGAGATGTGAAAATTTCGCGTTCTTATTTGAGGACATTTTAAACTTCGCAATATAAATAAATTGAAGTTAGCATAACAGCGCCGTGAATCCGCAACGTCACGTACCCACGTGCACTGCAAGTTGCATATCACGAAGGCGAACAGAACTGATTCATCATACGGTGACCGCCTGTACGTAGGCCACAGTGAAAATACGCGCAGATTCTATATCGCCATCACTGCTGTTTGTGCGCTGTTAGAAATATAATGAAATCACTTCTTGCAGCCTTTACTACTCAATTACTGATCTCCAACTATCCATGTAGTTTGACACACGTGTATAATAACAATCAACCACTAGCGGCGCCCACATAAATCGAGTTTATGGTGTCATGCGCAGGCGCTCTTCGCATGGTGCGCTAGTTCCGTTCGCCTTTGTGATATGCAACTTGCTGCGCACGCAGATACGTGAAGTTGCGGACTCCCGGCGCTGGTTTGCTAACTTCAAGTTCAATATAAAATATACTAGATGAATTTTACAAACATCTTGCTAAAGGCTGTTTACTGTAAAATGAGCACTTTTGAAAGCCCTGCTTAAGATATACTTGTATACACGCTGTGTATTCCTCCTCTTCAAGTAAAATTAACATTGATATGGGCCGTATCACTATATTCATGCGTCGGTCAAGTTAAACTGTAAAATTACTAAGAAATACTTTACAAATCTGCTCATTTTTAAACTACGGTCCATTAAAAAACCAAAAAGTGAAATAAATAATTTAAGTTATCCTAAATGGTTACCTTACACATTTATTCGATGTTAAGATATGGAACTACTTTCCAGTCATCACTACCAACTTTACTGGGCGAATGTCACTCAGTGAGCACGTTAAAACACACGCATGCAGAGGCCGCTTTTTTTCTGAGGTTCATTTCTAAAGTGCTCACTTTATCGTGAACAGTCTTTAAAGGGTGTTCACGATAAAGTTAGCCCTTTAGAAATCAACCTAAGAAAAATGTCACTGCTCCTACTTGCATAAATTTAACTGGCGCACTGGGTAACATGCGCCCAGTAAAGTTGGTAACGATGGATGGGAAGTATTTCCGTATCTTAATGTCGAATAAAAAGTGTTAGGTAATCATTTATGATAGCTTGAAATTATTTATTTAGCTTTATGTCATGTTTTAATGAGCCTAAGAGTAAAAATTATCAGATTTGTAGAATACTTACTTTTCTAATAATTTCACGGTTTCACTTGTCCGACGCATGAATAAAGCTATGAGGCTGATGACAATGTTAATCTTACGTAAGGCGGAAGAATAGACAACATACGTGCAAGTAGATCTTAATCAGAACTTTCAAAAGTGCTCATTTTACCGTGAATAGCCTATATAATCCATTCACGGTTATTTCAGCCTTTTCTAAAGCCCTGCTAAAGTTCTACTTCCAGGATATTCCTCCGCCTCGTGCAAACTAAGCTTAACTAAGCCTGGAGACGTACACCAGAGGGACAGCGCACCACAGTCGTGCGCACTCATCTGTAACAGTATTTTGTATAAGAACTATTTATCACTAGGAGCTACCAACACAGAGGTTTTCTCACAGTTTTTTATTCAAATTATTTATAAATGAAACGTTATCATTTATGGATAAAATATGAATAAAGTTTCAATTAAAAAAAAAAAAAAAAAAAGTAACTTTTATGAACACGAGTATTAAGATGTTTATGATACAGGGCGTATTTAGGAAATAACTAAATACGTCATACATGGGGAGATTTTTTCAAAGGTTTAATTCAAAAAGGTCGAAGAAACCGTGAATGGACTATACTAGGATTTATTGTTCATATTAGCCACTAGATGCCGTGGTTTGAAACTCACACGTAGTTCAAAAACATCTGGAATAGGTCGGGAGGGCTATACGACGAAAATAACGATAACACTCAGCAGGCCTAAGTGTCCAGATGACGGGAGACTTTGGTCGATATCGCGCTCTATGGCCGCAGCCGCTTTCATCACTTTCGCCGACAGCCGCTGGCGTGGCGCCAAAGCTGCAGACCGCAGACTGCAGGTTCTCCAGGCAAGTTTGTAACAAGCTCTTACCGCTGTCCGGAAATGTAAACTGAGCCCGCTATAACTCTCGCTGCCTCCCACTAAGGCCGGCACTATAGTCTATTCACGGTTTCTTTGCAATTTTTTAATTCAACCTTTGAAAAATCACCCCTTGTATGACGCGTTTGGTTAGTTCCTAAATATGCCACCCACGTTTAACAATCGTGTTATACTTTTGTTAGTATAAAAGTACCTTATTTTCGGTTAATTTGAAATTTTACTTATATGTGACGTATTAATTAAACTAGTTTGTAGTTTTTGTCCAAAATACAGTGAGAAAATAGGTGTGTTGGTAATACCTAGTAAGAAACAGTTCTTGTGAAAAATATAATGAAACTGAGTGCGCACGAACGTGGTGCGGTGCGATTTCCCTGTGGTGTAAATTTCTAGAATCGGTTAAGAGTGGGATGGACCCCCATGGGACCCCCGTGTCCAAGGTACAGAATGCGAGGGAGCGATACGGGCGACACTGGCACGCAAGCCTAGTGCTTCATCGCTCCTACGCGCAAGGCGTGCAGTGTTTCCGTCGTAACGCTGTACTGTGCAAATTAGATCTGTAAGTGGGGTTTTATTACACGTGATGAAAGCCCACAGTTTAAACCACGCCCGTATCTTTGTACTTTTCTTTTGCCGCTTATGGAAACTGCATAGGCAAGCTTTAAAAATGTAATATTTGACTGTTTTCACTATTTTTTCTCCAAAAAATAGATTTAATATGACAAATTAAATAGGGCTATGGATATATTGGTTTTTATCTTTTCTGACAAAAAGTCGTGTATTTGCAGAACATTTATTTACCGAGCTACGCGTATTCGCGCAAACAACTATTTAACAAAAAATGCGGGGGTCTATATCACTCTTAAACTTTGTTAGAATGTGGCGGAGGAATATCCTGGAAGTAGAACTTAAAGCAGGGCTTCAGAAAAGTGTGAAGTATCCGCGAATGGACTGTACGATGACTTCACGTTACACGTGAGTGAAGTGAGCGACTGAAGACATTTGGGAGGCTCTTCACATCGAGGTCTTGAGAGCCGATGAGGGTGAAGCGAGGTGAGGCATGTATCAGAGCCGGAATGAAACTGCCGGGGGAAACGAGAGATCCTTGAGACAACCCGCCGTCCAGCGGCATCGTCCGGCACGATTCACACGTGCGAAAAATCCGCGCCGGGAATCGAACCCGGTTCGCAGAGGTGAGAGACGAGTAGCTCAGCCACTGCACCACTGCGGCCTCTGCGCTACAAGTAAAACGTGGTCTTGCTGGGTGGCATATCTTATGATGCTTCACGTTTCACGTAACCACGCAACCTTCGTGTACTGTATAAAAATATCGGGGATAAGTATTGGTCCTTTTCAGATTGAAAACCCTGAAAATTCAAGTTATACAGGCGTGTTTGTGTTTTAGCATTGATAAGACAAGAACAGTTTGCGAAAGAGTTACGTTAGTGATTTATAGGAACTTTGAAAATACCTAGGAGATCAACATAACCTCCAGAACGTAATGACTCTGGGAGATTTAATTTCTAGGTTTCTGGGTTTGATCCGCGTTGAGGATTTCTTCTCCAAGAACCCAGAAGCCTAGAAATTGACGACAACGGCCGCGAAAGCCTGCGACCTAACTCTGGGATATGTAGAAATGTTTCTCGTGTGTACGGAATAAATCGTACGTACGGTAAATAAACTCTGGTCCGCTGAGAAAATTAATAGGCAACGTTTCATTTACAAATAGCATACCAAAAAACTAAGTTATAACAATATTTCAACTTGCTATCTGTTGCCAACCCATCGCTACTCTCACTGTTTTTAATTCGCTAATAACACGAAATACGTATTACAAGTTATAAAATATACTAAGTTAGAGTTGCATTTATTCAACGATACATTACTTTAAAGTTAATCACAGGGTTATATATTTGTAGTACACAAGTTATTGAAAAAACAGTGAAGTGAAGAGATTTGGGCAGCTCTTAATAGCGAGGTCTTGAGAGCCAATGAGGGTGATTGAGGTGGGTATGGAGTGGCTCCGGAATTAAAGGGTGGGGGAAACGGTAGATTTTCACTTGCAAAAATCCGCTGACCCGGTCGGGTATTGAGTCTGGTTCGCCTTGGTGGGAGGCGAGCAAGCTAACCGCTCCGCCACCGTGGCCCCTTTGAAAAAACGGATTGACATGTTACGCCTAGGGTGATGTTTCAAAGGTTAGTTTCAAAACATCCGGGGAAAACGTGAATCGACTATACTAGGCATTGCCAACACACATATTTTCTCTTTTCATTTATATTAATCATGAATTGTCCTCGTCCATATATTGGAAGATGCGTTTTTGACAGCCGCCTGGCACCTTGTAAACAAGTCCTAAAGGTTCCGTCTGAGAGTGTCAGGATTCGCATTGGTCCAGAGAGATTGGAAGTAACTTCATAAACACAAGACAACAAATAATGAGAATATATTCCGATAAGTGCATAGTGGTTTGGAACCTATACTGTTAAAAATCTCCGTATATTTACGGAAAGGCAATCCGTAATGACGAAAAACGGAGATTAGTTCGTAAATACAAAATACGGAAAGTCTCCGTATTCCCCTTGGCTTCGAGTTACGGGGACAAACAATGCAGATTCTATACGAAGCTTTCTTCGCCACTGTAACAAGAAAATTATCGTTTTTGCGGCAGTTAAGATTATCCACGCGACTATGACCCATTCTTTCAGACATTAAAAAATAGCATCAGGCGTCTGTAACATTTGGCAACACTAAAAATACACTAAATTAAATAGAAACTGAATTTTTACTTTTGTCTTCCGATTATAAATATAAAATTATACCACATTTTACAAGCGAGAGTTGTAGGTGAATGGTTAGAATCGTGGACTGGTAATTTTTTTGACGGGTTCAAACCCCGCTTAAAAACCAAATATTTTAAATTTTTTAATATCATTATCTCTTTTTATTTTAAACGGAAAGTTCAGAAAACTAACTTGGAAATTAACGGAGAGGTTCCGTGAAATTTAACGGAAAGTCCGTTTCTGAAAATCAATGTGTCCGTAATTTTACGGAGAGTTTACGGACACTTCTGGATAAAATTTTACTAGCACTTTTCCGTAAAATTAAGGACTTTTTTTTTTTAAACAGTGTAGGAAACAGTCAACTTTCCCCACGATAAACCGTCGTTAGTGGTACGTGAATTTCGCTAGTTATTTTTGCAGCCCAGGCTCCACACTTCTTCACACAGCCTACACCGAGGTACAAGTTTACTCATTGGCTGCTGCCTCGGTAAGAGGTTTTCTTTTTATCCGACTTGGTTGCGACTGATGTCATGCCATTTCTTTTGGTAATTTCCCTGAGAAAAATTAATTTTACTAGAACCATCTATGTGCTAAGACACCCTTATACGCGCAATGCCAGTTAAATGAGCAGCTGCAAATATGCTGGCGTTTGCTCTTCCCATTAATTGTTTTTTTTTTCCTTTGATTTTCACTTCCACCACAAAGCGAACATCAGTGGAGTGCAGAACAGTTACGAATACAGAAGGGAAACTGCCGGGCGCATCGCGAACTACAGCCACACACACACACGCGCCAGCAGAATGGCCATCCTGGCTGGCAATATGGCGGAGAGTAGTTCGCGAATCAGCTGCGTCTGCAGGTTGTTAACTCACCAGGTATAGGTGATTCACGGTCAAGTGAGGACTTTTTGAGGCCCTGTTGAGTTTTTCTTTTCATCAGATTTCTATCTTCCTGTCACTTTTTAATATCAACTTTGCCATCAGACTAACAAACACAGTTAATACATTTCATCACTAACAAAAATTAATGTCTGGAGCTGCAATAAAATATATTTATTAGTGGTTAATGCCTGTTGAAAGGGCCTCAAAAAGTGCTCACTTTACCGTGAACAGCCTATACCAGCCTTTACCAATCAAGTATCTCCAGCAAAGTGCAACAACCAGTCATATCCGAGGCCTATTTTATTGGCCTTGTGCTGTCATGAGGGCTCAAAGGGAACTTACCACACAATTTCGATCATATCCTGCAGAAGTTTACTAGCCGTCACTAATAAGAACTTCCCTTGAAATGCATGAGATACGGGCAAGAATCCCCCCCCCCCCCCCTTTTCCGGTGTACGCGGTGGTGTAGTTGCCAGACTACTCGGCCACCACCAAGAAGACGGGGTTCGATTCCCGGCGGGATCACTCTCCGGATTTTTGCACGTCGGAATCGTACCAGACGAAGCCGCTGGTCAGTGGGTTTTCTCTGGGATGTTCCGTTTCCCCCGCCCATGCATTCCGGCGCCGCTCCATACTCACCTCGTTTCACCCTTATCGGCTCTCAAGACTCCGATGTTAAGGCCACAATCTTCCATCACTAGAGTTTTTGCGTGAATTAATTTTTGAATCCAAACGGGAGCCGATATTGTAAAATCCTTTTACGGTTGTGTTACAAATTGTTATTATCATGTAGTCTAATTTTTTTCAACACAAAGAACTGTATAGTTTTATCCAATTAATTAATTAATGAAAATTTTGCTAATTTAATAATTATTTAAAAGTATACAGTTCTTTGTATTGAAAAAATTAGACTACATGATAAAAACACTTTGTAACAAAATTGTAAGAGGATTTTACAATATTGGCTCCCGTTTGGGTTCGAAAAATTAATTCTCGCAAAAGTTGTGGAAATGGGATATAGTGCCCCCTAAATCTTTCCACCCCCTGCCCCTAATCGTGTGCCGAAGGTGGAGCCTGCCCGCTTTCAACACACCATGCCGACCAATGTAGTACAGCACCCGGGGGGGGGGGGGGGAGTTGGCCTCATTCCAGGGGCTCTAGGGCGGAGTCTGGAACCACTCGAGCAGAGAGACCGCCGCGATCACGCTCGACTGGGGGGAGATTGCGCTGTCGGCGGCGCGCGGAACAAACCAGCCAGCCGGCAGGCGGTCGCCATATGCGCCTGTGGAACAACAAACACGGGCTGCCGTCGTAGCCTTCCTTCCTTCTCCCTGGCAGACGGGTGCCGAGAGGTAGTCGTCGGCGGCAGGGAGAATGCGAACGAACCACGAGTTTTACGTCTTCGTTGCTTCGTCGGAACGCGACCACTTGGCGTGGGCGAGCGGAAGAAGACTCCTTCGTCCCGGACGGGAACGAGAGGCGAAAACACACGCACGAGTCCCGGAATTCGCCGGTTCGCAATTCCACCGCGAGTTCGAGAATTTGTTAGATCAACACCCAATTCTCTACAACAAACCAGCGCAGACTGTGACCAACCTATATCAACACCCAGTTCTCTACAACAACCCAGCGCAGACTGTAACCAACCCAGATCAACACCCAGTTCTCTACAGCAAACCAGCGCAGACTGTGACCAACCCAGATCAACACCCAGTTCTCTACAACAAGCCAGCGCAAACTGTGACCAACCCAGATCAACACCCAGTTCTCTACAACAAGCCAGCGAAGACTGTGACCAACCCAGATCAACACCCAGTTCTCTACAACAAGCCAGCGCAGACTGTGACCAACCCAGATCAACACCCAGTTCTCTACAACAAGCCAGCGCAAACTGTGACCAACCCAGATCAACACCCAGTTCTCTAAAACAAGCCAGCGCAGACTGTGACCAACCCAGATCAACACCCAGTTCTCTACAACAAGCCAGCGCAGACTGTGATCAACCCAGATCAACACCCAGTTCTCTACAACAAGCCAGCGCAGACTGTGACCAACCCAGATCAACACCCAGTTCTCTACTAGTTTCTCATCTCTACTAATAAAGAATGTCCATCCTTCTATCTCCCGTAGAAGTTCTATTCACTGCATGCAATAATTTTGAATTCATTCCTGTCGGCTGGGCTTTTCCCAGTGATGTAGTCATGGCTAGAGCTAGTGAAATTTCGCGGAAAAATATGAGTACACAGTAGACTTCATTAGTGTCAGCACCCAAACGTAGTTTTATCTGTTGTCATTGGTTGCTGTCTGCTTGAGAAGGAGTTTTCATATTTGAACGGTCCACTCAGAATTCGGCAACAAGGGCACGGCTCCTACATGATTCGTGTGCAGACAGTTAACACGTATCAAAAAGTAATTCAGCCAGTCAAGGTAGGGAAACGACCTTACAGTGTTTTGCAATATAACATTTCTTGAAATTTTTTCGCGGAATTTTACTACCCCAATCGCTGGCTATGGCTGCCCAATCCCTCCCTGCCGCGATGCATGTCTCCTTGTAGGCGTAAGGGGTTCGCCCTGAGACGCAGTTAGCTCCCGTCCTACCTTCGGGATACACTTAACACTTAGTATTAGCGTAGTTAGAGAAAAAAATCGGCCGCAATACACTCTAAATTTGAAACCGTAAGAACTGAGCAACTGATATCAGTGCCATATTACTAACTAATAGAGTAGCTGAATTTTACTGATTTATCTGTGACTTCCCACTGAATGTAAAGATTTCCCCTGCTATAATTAGTTTATTCCAAGTTAATTTGCTTTATTCGCCGGTCAGAAGTAGCTTATCAATTCACTGATTTATGTCACTGATTAGGACTTCCCCGATTTCCTTGAAAACATTTCCTAGTAGCCAGTGGCGTGTGGTGAAGTGTTGCAAGGTAAGCTGGTGCTTGCTCACTCCTGTACATTCTCGGTGCATGCCACAGGAGCCAGTAACCGCCGTGCAGCCTAGGGGAAACTGAATGTATTTCGATCGACAACTCACAACGACCAGGCAAGAGACCCATTAAACAACGCCCTATGGCGTCACCTGTCGAACTACGTTTCAGTGGTGGAAGGGCAAACTAGCAAGCAACAGGGTACAGCACACAGATAACGTCTGCTTACCTTGCAACATTTCACCACACGCCGCTGCTATTAGCCTAGGTCGCTGTAGCGCCTCTAAACCATGAGTTCCCGATTCGGATCCCCGAGTAATTCACTGATCGACCAATGTTTCTGTCATTCCTTTCAGTCAGTGTTGTCCTATATGCATGACGCTGTGCGGGGAAGTGGAATTAATGGTCCATGCTGCACACAGCAGAAAGCCGCGTCCAAAATATAGAAGTCCCTCGTGCGGTTAGAGATGCCACTCGTTATCGCGACCATAATCCATTTATGGTTATTTCCCACTTCCATGAAGCTCTGTTGAAGTTCTGCTTTCAGGCTGTTGTTCCCCCCTCACGAAAGCAGAGCTTAAGAGGAGGATGTACTGAAACATTTTCTGTGAAATAGTTGTTTGCGCGAATACGCCTATCTCGGTAAATACATGTTCTGCAGAGACAACTTTTTGTCAAAAAAAATTATCTATGCCCCTATTTGTTTTTTTTTTTTTTACTCTTGTCATATTAAGTGTATTCTTGGAGAAAAAAAATTCGTGAAAATGGTCAAATATCGCATTTTTTTAAAGCTTGTGCGTGCAGTTTCCTTAAGCTTAAGCGGAAAGTACAAAGATACTGGCGTAGTTTAATCTTTGGGATTTCATCACGCGTAATAAAGTTCCACTGCTACACGCTGTTCACGATAAAGTGAGCATTTTCGAAATACACCCATGAAAAAAGTCACTGCTCCTACCTGTATATATTTTACTGGGCGCACTCAGTGACGTCCACCCATTAAAGTTGGTAACGATGGACGGAAATGAGTTTCATATCTTAACATCGAATTAAATGTGTTACGTAAACATTTGTGATAAATAAAATTATTTATTTTACTTTCTGTTTGCTTAACGCACCTAACTGTAAAAATCAGCACATCTGTGAAATACTTACTTATCTAAAAATGCCAGAGTTTCACTTGGCCGACGCATGAATAAAGTGATGAAGCCCACGACAGTGTCCATTTTACATAACGCGGAATAGTACACAGCGTGCATACAAGTAGGTCTTATGCAGGCCTGTCAGAAGTGCTCAGTTTACCGTGGACAGCCTACACAGATATAATTTGCACGGTACAGCGTCACGACGGAAACACTGCACGCCTCGCGCGTAGGAGCGATGAGGCACTAGGCGTGCGTGTTAGTGTCGCCCGTATCGCTACCCCGCTTCTTGACCTTGGACGCGCAGCTCCATCCCACTCTTAAACCACGTATAGATGATTACGCCAAAGGGACAACGCACCACACATGTGCAGACTCAGTTTAATAATATTTGGTATGAGAACTACTTCTTACTAGGCATTACCAACATTTCTATTTTCTCCCCGTTTTCATTCATATTAATTATAAATAAAATATTGCAATTTACAGATAAAATTCTAGTAAAAGTCCAATTGAACCCTTTCATTCCATTGTAGACATTTGTCTACATATTAAAGAGGAATGTTATGTTTTGGCGGTACTGTACACTTGTTGCCCAATTATATTCCTTGTCAGTAACCGATTGTAGGGACACCCAAATTTCGCGAAAAGAATTCACGACCAGTTGTATTTCACAACACTTTAAGCTCAGATCCACTTCCGTAATTTGATGGTTTCCGTGTTACCCGTCTTAGGTATCTGCCCGCAAATCACAGATGTATGATATCGGAGTTACCAAATTCTTATTGGCCAGTTAAACAGGAGTCGACAATAAGGAAAAGAAAACTGCCGGAACGTCTATAGGATCTTGAAATCTAGCATGTGCGGAAATATTTTCGCGAAATTCGAGTGTTCCTACCGATTCGTAATCCGTGGTACTGTTCTTCGTTATGATTGGTTCATACCACTAATCACCGAACACAAAGCCTACAGCTTATTGGTTATAATTACCAAACTAGTTCTTTGCCAGCTTAAGTGCAGAACGCTTCAAAAATGTTCGTGTTGGCAACACCATAAGCAATCATTTAATTAGGGAATGAAAGGGTTAACGAGAAATAAAATAATTTTAGTTAACACTTTGAGGAGTACTCTAGAATGTAGCTCGAGCAAAAATATTTTGAAAAATTCTCTGTCACTGAAAAGAAAACTAGCATTTTCATGCAGCCGTTGTACACCAGGATCTTAGAAGGACTATACAGCTAAGTAACAATAACTTTCCTGGCTACAACAATATTTTTGTTACATCTCCGCAAAAGGACGGGTGTGATTGTAAATCAGCTTACACAAATAAAGATATGTGATTGGGACAAAATCAACTCAGCGCCTTAGTGACTGACAGTGAACGTTGTAGAGTATAGTAGACGTGGCCAATGTCATGTCGGCTACTAGAACGGTAGTGAGTGGGAACACAGAGACCAATCGAATGTCTTCCTGCAGTGGTGGACATAAGTAATTCACATCTAACTTGTCTTGTAAATGTCTGGTGACCTCAAAGTGTTAACAGAAGCATAAAATGCTTGCGATACACGGCAAATTACTGAAATAACGAAAAGTGTCATAGTGTCATACACGGGACGATTTCTCAAAGGTTTGATTCAAAAAGTTTGAAGATACTGCGAATAGATTACAGTCATCAAACCTTTCAGGCCCAATTTAATGTACACTTTCAGATGTTGCAATCAAATAGTTTTATGATTCGTGCTGTACTTAAGTCGACACAACACTTTGTTTCGTTGTCACAGCCAATGAGCTGTAGGCTACATGTTCGGCTACAGTAATATGAATCAATTATGGCCTAGACCAGTAAGACGGTTTGCGAATCATTTACCCACAGGTAAGATCATTGGTCATTGAGTTTCGCATTTTACAGTGCCGATCAAAATAACCTACACGTGCGTAATGTACACAACTGGGTACACTGAATCTGATGATGTGTTAACGTGTGCGCGGATTACTGTGCGAGAACTCACTATGCGAAGGAAGAAAACAGCCCACGATAAATTCAATAAAGTTCGATGTTTATGTATGATTTATTGCTCTGAAAATAAGCCAAAAAACAAAATAAAGACAACAAAAACTACTCGTAAAATGACTGGCAAAAAGCTAAGAAATATGGAAGAATCTAACAGTCAATAGATAGAGCTAGTGATTTTTCGCGAAAAAATGGGAGTATACGGAAGACTTCAATACTATAAGCACTCGACAGCAGTTTGTCCATTGCCATTGGTCACTATCTGCTTGAGAAGGCGTCTTATATTTGACCGGGCCACTCGGAATTCGGCAACATTGGCACGGCTGTTACGTGATTCATGTGCAGACAGTTAACACGTGTCAAAAAGTAATTCAGCCAATCAAGATGGGTGAACTACCCTGCAGTGTTTTGAAATACGGCTTGTCTTGAAATCTCTTCGCGACATTTCACTGCCCCTAAAAAATAACCACAAGGGAAATTGTGGTTGTGGACGTAGCATATTGAAGTCTAGCATGACCGCGAATATTTTCTCGGAAAACTCCTGTCCCTAACTATACGCAAAGTCCGTGACACAGCTGCCACAAGTTTAGCTCGGCGGTTTCATTACACCACGGGCGAGCGGAATCGGACAAAGGACGGAGAATTATGTAAGAGGTGCAGGACGTTTATCTGCAAGGCATGACCAGGACAATACCTCAGTCGTCTGCTATTGCACCGCTGGGACTTCCAGCAGGACCATACAAAAAAAAAAAGCACTCACACATCGGCAATTCCTGATGAACACACGGTGTGCCGTGTTGACACGTCACTCAAACGTGACGAAATTTTTTGGCGTTCATCCTCACTTCATTTGAGCGATTTCACACAGCCGCGATACACGTTCGAGTTTTTTTTTTTTTACAAGAAGTATGGAAAAATGGTCTCGGAGAAGTACTTAACGTAGACGATAGATTAACATTTTGTAGCCTGGACACTTTTGCAAACATTTGAAACACGCTAGAAGCCAGCCACGTATATTCACCACAGTAGGAATATAATTTCTGCCGGTCTCTATTTTCCACTGATCGCTATTCTATTGATCCAAACTACACTGCATAGCCTTTATGTACTACGTAACGTTTATTATTGGCCCGGTGTCTGCCAATTGAGTGCTGAGTTCATTGTGTTCCAATAATATGCAATTTTATCCTTGAAATTATATATATATATATATATATACATACACACACACACACACACACAGTCCATCGTGTTAATTTCGGTAACCATGTAGAATTGTAGTACTGTATTCAGAACATTGCCTGTTGGTGAGCTTCACTCGGGCAAAGCAAATTTGGAAATATCTCTATCCCTAAAGATAAGAATCACATGGATACAGTTTCATTGTTTTCCTAGTTTTTGCCATTATTTCACAAGAAAATTTCCTCTCACCAACAGGCATTGTTCTGAATACATTACTAAATTTATGTACGGTTACGGAAATGAACACGATGGACTGTATATAACGATAAGTATAAAATAACATTTTATTGGAACACATTGAACTCGGCACTCCATTGGCAGAAACCGGGCCAATAACAAACTTTACGTAGTACACAAAGGCTGTGCAGTGTAGTTTGGAGCAATAGGAGAAAGATTAGTGGACAAGTAGAGACCAGCAGAAACTATATTTCTGCAGTGAAGGATATACGTGGCTGGCGTCTAGCTTGGCACGAATGCCTGCAAACGTGTCCAGACTTCAAAGTGTTAAAAATTTCAGTTGCACCAAGGAAGTGTTATTTTTAAGTGGAAAGATTTATGAAACATTCTTATAAACACTATATTTCCATATGATTAGTAAAATTATTTAAACTAGTCTCAATTTTTAATACGACGTTCGTATAGTCATGGAATAGCGCCATCTGATTTCTACGAAAAAGTTCAGAACTACTCGTACTCCAAAACACAAGAGATATGATGATTTTAATTGCCACGCAATTGCAGGTGTCTCCCCGCGAATCACGGACTCTCAGTGTCAGAGTTGCCTTATTCTGATTAAGATAAAGTGAGCACTTTTGAAATCAACATTAGAAAAATACCACTGCCCCTGCCTGCATAATTTTAAAGGACGCACTGAGTGACGTGTGTCCAGCAAAGTTGGTAACGATGTAGGGCTAAGTAGTTCCATAAATCAACAGCGAACAAGAAAGTGTTAGGTAACCATTTGTGATAACTTAAATTATTCCTTTCGATTTCTGTATTTTTTAGTGCATTTAAGTGTAAAAGTGAGCACATTTGTACAATATTTACTCTTCTAATAATTTCACAGTTTCACTTGACCGACGCATGACAATGTTAATTTTACATACGGCGGAAGACCACACAACGTGTATACAAGTAGATCTTAAGCAGGGCTTTCAAAAGTGCTCATTTTACTGCGAACAGCCTATAAGTAGGGGTGATGAGAAATCGCGAAAATCTTTTGAGCCAATATATTGTCGATAACACTGTAGCTGGTTTATCCTTTCATGACTGGATGACCAAGGTTTTGACGCGCTCAAGTTGTTTACAGGAGCAATAACAAACATTCTTCTTTAGAGTGTCAGAATCCTCATTGGCCCAGTTAAATGGGACAGTAGCATCATACATGCATGACGGCCAATAAGAAAATGAAACTGCCGGGAATATGCACAGTACGTTGAATCCTAACAAACAGTCAACTTTTCCCGCGATAAACCATCATCTCTACCTATAAGGAACTGTCTCCCGTAAAAAAAAAACTGGTGACCAATCACCAAAGTAAAACTACACGTATGCCATAGGACATTAGAGTGTAGCCTTCGCGTAAATCATTTCGCGAAAAACAGGTGATTCTGGTCCCTATCATGGAACCCTAGTCAGATGGCGCTGTGGTTCCTGATACAAATATCACATGGAACCCTAGCCAGATGGCGCTGATACAAATATCAGTATATTTGCGGTTTCTTCACACCTTCTTTGGATCAAACATTTGAATAAACACCCCATGAACGATATGCTAGCTTGTTTCCCAATCATGTTACGTTTATACTTGTGTTAACGTAAAAGAACATAAAAAAATACCTTATTTTTGGTTAAATTGAAATTATATTCATATTTTATCTATAGTCCATTCACCGTTACTTCCGGCTTTTCTGAAGCCCTGCTAAAGTTCAACTTTCAGGCTATTCCTCCACCTCGTGCAAACAAAGCTTAACCGAGTTAAGAAAATTACACCAAAGGGACTGCGCACCAGATTCGTGTGCACTCAGTGTAGTCATATTTTACAAATGAAATATTTCTTACCAGGCAGGTAGGCTGTTCACGATAAAGTGAGCACTTTTTAAGGCCCTTGAAACAGGCATTAACCGCTAATAAATGTATCTTATCGCAGTCTCGGCATTAAATTTTGATTGTGCTGAAATGTGTACACTGTGTTTATTGGTCACATTGCAATGTTTATATTAAAAAGGAACAGGAAGATGGAAATGTCGACAGCAAGATCAATAGAGACGGTGCAAGTTTCACAGGGATGGGGGAATGGGGGAGGAATGGGAAGGAATCGGCCATGGCCTATGTTAGTGACCCATCCCAGCATTCACCTCGAGGGATTTCGGAAACCATGGGAGGCCAAAAATCAGGATGGCCGGACCGGGAATCGAACCCGGGTCCTCCCGAATGGGAGTCCAGTGCGTTACCACTATATAATAATTTATATATATATATATATATATATATATATATATATAATATATAATATAGATTTATTATCACACACGATACACAGAGGCGTTTACCCTTAACCTATTATATACAGTACACACTCAACCACAATATAAACAATAACAAAATACTCAATAAAATATCTACACAATTCTTACATAGGGGCACAAAACGATATGAACATTTGGTGAACTGGTTTACTGACAAAGTCGATGAACACATAAAAAATTATTAACGTGAGGGCAGCGCACGGCTTACACCCCGACACGGACACTGACATATACCCACTACACCTATCGACGATTACTACTGGAACATTAAATTGTACACTTGTAAGGACCGAGGGGTGGGCAGCGCACGACGTACACCCAACCTCGGTAATATACACGCACTTCCTGTAGGCGTGAACGTCAGAATGAAAATAAAAAATTACCGTACCACTGACGCAATGTGCCACGCCGCGCCATGTTCCACCTATCTTGACGAAGAAGCTGGACAAAGTCTTGAATTGTCACCGGTTTCGAATGGTCCACCAAAAAACCGATCGCATGAAGTATATACCAGGCCGCAGCTCTTCGTCGAACTGAGGGGAAGATTAAGAAATCGCAATGAAGCATGTGCGTGTCGCTGACATCTCCACGTTCATCGCGAATTATTTTTCGTACTCGTACGCGACACCACTGCCAGATGGGAGCTGCATAAACACAGTAAATTACCCTATGAAGGGCCGTACCGGGGTGTTGCCACACAGCGGGCATGTAGGGTCAGCTGTCAGGTGAATGCTGTATTTACGCTGTTGAGTTGCCACGATATTATTGTAGAAGCCGAATGCTGCAGCTCGAAGATCCGAGGAAAGGTTAGGATCGGCAAGTATTTTCCATGGGTGCCTCCAACGGCTGGTTGGGGTACGATTCACAAGAGATGGTATGACAGCCGACGTTTTGGAAGCCCGAATGTACAAATATCTCGCTGACGCGACTGTCCCTTCTGGTAAGTGTTCTAATAGAGTTGTGAGTGCTTCCTTTGCCTGGCGGTATTGAAGTGGCATGCATCTAATCTGCAGTATTTGTGCACTTTGTTGACGAGGTAGTGGGAATATATGTGACACATACCATAGTTTCGCAAATAAGAATACATTTATTAAAGTAACCCTCTGTATAATATTTGTACGACGATAATTCATTTATATTTGACGAGCACGGAGTTTATTTATTGTCATGTTACAATTATAATGCAACGTATGAGTGGCGTCTGCGTGGAAGTATATGCCCAATATTTTCACAGTTTCGGCCCTCCGAAAGGGAAAAACGTCGTCAAATGGCTCGCTGGTCACGCTGAGCTCCAGTACGGCAGTTGTGTTAGCATTCGCTCGCAGATTAGAGACACTGCGAAAAAGGTCCAGACATTCTGCCGTCTCTGTAATTTCCCGCTCTGAACGAACGACTCATGTGATGTCATCAGCATAGGCATTTAATTTAAAGGACAGGTTCGCTACGGGGAATCCTTGCAAGCGGGCACTGAGCATTCTGCACAGAAGTTCAATGGCGATAGTAAAATAAAATCATGGATAGCGGGCATCCTTGTCGAACTGAACTCTCGATCTTAATTGGTGGGGTAAGGAATCCGTTAACCAACAGCGGTGACCAAATTCCGGTACACACCATCCGCACCCACTGTACTCCATTGGCTGGAAAATCGAAATGATGCATAACATAAAGTAAAAATTTATGATCGACTCTATCGAATGCCTTATCCATATCAATACTCAAGATGGCCATTTTACTGTGTTGTATTGACGAAAGTAATTGAATGTCCCTTAGGGCAAGCACGCCTTGTAAAATGGAACGTCCTGGAACAGTACATGTCTGGCCGGGACCAATAATATCTGACAATCCCTTGGTTAATCTGGTCGCACAAAACCGAGCAATTATTTTATAATCGGCACATAAAAGTGTAATTGGCCTATGATCTGCGGGTTTAAGTGAACGGGATATTTTGGGTATAAGAACAATTATCCCTTCTTTATGAGATTTGCATAACTCCCCTCTTTCAAGCACATCGCGAACAACTTCGCAGAAGTCGGTACCAATAATATCCCAATAAGTTGTGTAAAATTCTTATGGAATACCGCCAATACCCGGATATTTTTTGATGGCAATTGCTGTATTATTGCATTCAACTCCCGCATCTAAACATGGCGCCTCCATGCCCGTCTTGCTGTCACTGCTAACTCTGTTTTCACAGTCCTGTAAAACCGATGGAAGCAGAGCATCGTCAGTGTCTTGTTTCGAGCATAAATTTGCAAAGTAACTGCAAAGCGTTTGCACTATTTCCGGCCGGTCCCGAACAATAGCGCCATCACTGTCAGTAAGCTGGTTGATTGCCTTGCGTCGTATTTGCTGTTGTTCTTTAATAATAATAAACATGCTAAATTTCTCTTCTGCGAATATACTTTTATCATTTATCATAATATGACGATTTTGAAACTGTTCACTCAATAAATGCATAAGCTTCTGTTTCGTGTCTCTAATGCGTGGAGTTCGCGTGCACCATTGTTTACCTGCAGGTGAAGTTCGTGTAGCATACGTTCGTAGAATGCACGTGTTCCCACTACGTTCTTCTGCCAGTCGGTACGCATGCCTTTTAAACAGCCTCATGATGTTCGGTTTTACACACGCATCCCACCACATCGCCACAAAGGGGAACTGGTATTTCTTGCTATGCCAACGTACCCAATTAGCTAGCAAGTCCTCTTCCATTTCTGAACTGTCTAAGAAAAACGTATTTATACGCCATGTCCCTCTGCCAAACCTTGTTACATTCGCAAACTTTTCACACGTGATCGCTGAAAGCTACCGGAAGAACGCCATTTCAATGCACCTTATGTATATGCTGTGTTTTCACGTAGAACCGATCAATCCTAGACCGACTCTATGAATTCACATACAGTAGGTGTAATGTATTCCTTGGAAGTTAGATGCAACATCACACAAGTCTGAGAGAGTTATTAATGTAGATAGGGCAGCATTAGTAGGATAAATGCCACCCTGGTGATCATGGGGGTGAACAATGCTGTTGAAATCACCACCGAGTATGAACTGATTATAGGGTGGATGGAAAAACAGAGTCAAATCCACGGAGAAAAACTGTTTTCTTTCATATCTCGCTTGGGAGCCGGAGGGAGCATAAACATTTACTAGCGACACATCGTTTATTCGTCCTGACATCACTCGGCCTGACGGGTGGTAGCGCAGGTCTTCAAGTTCCAGCCCCGCACGTGTAATAATCGCTGTCCCCCGTCCCCGGTCCCCAACGTTTGTATACATATCGAAGGTATGAAACCCTATAAAGTCTTGAATCGCTACTTCTTGCAAGAATGCAATGTCAACTGCCTGTGTTCGAATCAGTGTCTCTAGCACCGCCAATCGCTCACTGGCCGAGACTGCACAAATATTTAAAGTTAAAATTGTCAATAACTCTATCATGTGTGCCTCAAAAATGTAGCGATAGTATCAGAGAGAGGGAAATGGAAAGGTGGACAAAAAGGAAAAGTGGACAAAGAAAAATGGGGGCCGGTAATAGGGCATACAGGTGGGGATGCACACATGTGCCGGTCGTATTGTTAATTAGTTGGGTTATCAGGACGTTCTTGGCTAGAGGCACCCATTTTATTTACAACGGCCTTTGCTAGTTCCAAAGATTCTTCCTGTCTTGTAGCTGTGATTGTTCACTCTGCGATAGCACCTTCGCTTTGCGAACAGAACTTACTCTTGTGGCCCGGGCGTCACGTTCGTAAGGTCGCTTTTCTCTTACGGACATATTTTTATCCGCAGTTGTTACATGCTCCCGTCGTGTGGTTGCATTGTTTACGCTCTCCACGTCCATGCTGTCCACCCATGAAGCAGAGGACAATGAAATGTGTAGCGGCGAGACATCCTGTGTGTGTGGTGGTAGCCCTGCGCGAGCAGTAACAGTATTTTGAGCCGCCTCCACGTGTATCTGGCGTGGCGCGGTCACTAAGGTGTTGAGATTGACAGCATGCTCAGCAGAGGAGTCACCGACAGGTGTTTGTACAGGACTTTGCTGCTCGCGTCTGCGAAGTGGAGGGTAATCCGCTCGGGGAGAGTACTGGGCAGGGGAGGACAGTATAAGCGTGTCAGCTGCGGGATTTTCCGTTGCCCTATTTATCCCCCAGCGGCGTATTGCACGTGCATCCTTTTCTTGCAAACTAGGACACGCAATTCGTTCATGAGTAGGAGACTGGCAGTAATTGCACGTTCGTGGTTGTCCGGGATATATCATTACAGCCCGAAAGCCGTCAACTGAAACGTAAGATGGAATGTCTTTTTTTTATTTCCATCTTTGCCATGCGTACTCCCGTTTTTACTTGGAATTTGCATTTATGATTCCATACTTCATCTTGTAATGTAACAAGTCGACCATACTTCACTAACTCCGCCTGAATTTTTTGGTTGTCTATTTCTATAGGTAAATTTAGAATTCTTGCCAGTTTTAAGTTATCAAAAGCTTGTTCGATGGTCACGTTGATCCTTTCCTGGTCAAGGGTGACCAAAGTTGACTGGCCGTTGGTGCGACGCGGTATCGCTTCGCAAGGTCCAGAGGAAACAAGTTTTAAAAACAAACAGTTCTGGTGGCCATCCAGTTGAATAGCTTAAATTTGACCTTCTGTTACAGTTAAAACCGTATCAATCCATTCATGTATTTCCATGGCCGAAGGTCGTTTGGCAAACACGATACGCAAGGTATTCACGCGCACATTAGACATGTTGGACAAACCTAGACGTGACTGACACTAATATAGAACTATTACTACTCGCGTCGGAACAGAGCCCCGTTTACGAGCGCGGGGCGACAGAACTCCGCTAACCGGACGCGATGTTTACTCCGCCACTGCTCGACCACGACTACCACTGCACCACCTTGCTCGGTAGCTTACCAGGCGTTACCAACAGATCTATTTTCCCAATGTTTTTATTCACATTAATTACACATTAACTCTTATAATTTATACATAAAAAATAAGTTTAAAATTTTAGTAGAACCAAAAATAGCATTCTTTTGCATTAACAGAAGTATAAAATACTTACTATATACGACATATTTAGGAAATTACCAGACACGTCATACATGGAGTGATTCTTTATTTAAAGGTTAGATTAATAAATGTGAAGAAACCGCTAGTATACTATATAAACTACAATAATTAATTTGTAATTAATATGAATAAAACTAGTGAGAAAACAACTGTGTTGGTAATGCCCAGTAAGAAATAGTTCATATGCAAAATATTGTTGAAAGGAGTACGCGCGAATGTGGCGCGTTGTCCTTTTGGTGTAATTTTATAGACTCGGTTAAGCTTTGTTTGCACGAGGCGGAGGAATATCCTGGAAGTAGATCTTTAGCAGGGCTTCTGAAAAGTTGGAAGTAACAGTGAATAGACTAAAACAGATACAACCATTCAAATGGTGCTTCCGTACTCTCGGGATTATTTCGCCTGGTAACTAGGGATAGGAAAATTTCGCGAATTCATTTCAGGGCAAGATATACGTCAAACACATATACAGTGAATTCACCTTTGCAATTGGATCACAGTTCATTATACACGCCCTGGAAGACTCTGAACCAATAGCAGACTTGCAAGTTAACAAGTAGCGAATCCCCTTCCTGCCAGGTGTGAGGTAACACTGAGGCAACAGCCAATGGACAAACATCCGAGATCCTAGTGTACACAGGACTGTGGAGTATAGCTTACAGGTCATTGAACTCGCGAAATGTTCCTATCTCGACTGATAACTTATTAGCCAGTCCGCAGTCCAGACTATATATCCAAGCACATGGTAGCCAGAAACGAGGCCCGTTCCCAGAACTTCGTGGAGCCAATCAGATCATGGACACGCCCGCATGAAAGAAAGCTCAATGCCATTCCGGCACTCCTTTGTTTGACCTCGTGTTGGGAGTCTAAACAATAAGAAAAATTATTGTGCCAAATGTGTACAAGATAAAACCGAAGTAGTAAACAGAACCAGTGACATTGTTAGTTCTTTAAAGTGCATCGCTGTTTGAGGGAACCGAGCAATACACTGAGCTTGGATGTAAATGTTTAATCGCGCAGTATATCAGCAGCTCAAAACACTGAACGATAATATCATGACGTGGAAGAAAATATTTTCACACCACATCTTAAATATTTTTCATTTTGGATTTCTAACAAAAATCGACGCAAGTCTTCTGAAACAAAGTGCATTAACCTAATCCGAAACCAAAATGTATACAACCAACGACGAAAGCGGCTTCCAACGTACACTACAGGTGTTAAAAATAAAATATAGGAATTCATTATTTAAAATAAATCAGAACTTTGATCTAGAAGACTGAATGCAGGTATGTAATTTAACTAACATACGAAATAGCAAGAAAAAGATAAATGTACATATTCTACACTGCCTTTCACGATACCGCAGTTAGTAAACAAGGCAAACGTTTTAAGAAAGTTCGTAAGGAAAAGGTTAATATTTTGAGGTCGACACACTTCTACCAGTTTTAAAAGACAAGCTAGGCGTTAGTTACCTATATCCACCGCTGCAGGAATACCATGTTCTATTGGTCCCTATTGTCACTTACCGCCATTCTATTGGTCAAAAAGACACCAGTCTTTCCGTATTGGCCGGCTGTGAACCGATGGAGTGACGAGTGTACTGTTTTCCAACCAAATGTTCTTTCGTACGTCACATGATGTACATACATTCCATCGTGTTCATTTAAGAAACTATACAACAATTTGTAGTTTATTTACGAAGGTCGTTGTTGATGTTGTGGTAGTTCCTAACTGAAATCCTTATAAAATAGGGAACTGATGTAAGTATATTCGGAGCAGATCCGTTTTTTTTTTATGTTGAAAAAAATATCCAAACAAATTTTGCCGGGACCGCACTCGGGCATAGTCCTCAAAGCGTTAAAAAAAATTCGCACATTTACTGTACTCTAGTGTAATTTTTCGCAGTGTACGGGATTGGACACATTTTTACATTTCAATAGGACAGCCTGTTTGTATTTACGCCTTGGTGTTGTAGGAGAGGGCAGGGACACTGCAGTTGTTGCAAGGCCGTTAGTGTGGCACTATTTGAAGGACTGTTTTTGCCAATAACAACAGTTCATCACTAGAGCGAACAATCTCCTGTAACGCAGTCGCACAGGCGAATGACCTCTAGAGACACGGCAATTTCGCGAATTCATTTGAGGACAAGCTATACATCAAACACATGTACATTTGACTCGCTTGTGTAATTGGATCGCAGTTTGCAAGGCACGCGCTGGCTGAATTTGAGTCAATAACTAACCTGCAAGTTAAATTTTCTATATAAGTAGATTTCCCATGACTGGAGTGGCAAAGGTTTATATAATTAAATTAATTATATGTATATTGAAGTGGTGAATTTAAGTTGCGCGAAAATTTAAATCAGTGTAGTTGTTTCAGTAATCACTTCATATCTTATGAGTTATTGTTAAAAACCATTAAATAATCTGATTGGTGTGTAAATGCATGTCTGAATGTACCGTGACGAGCGACTAAAAGTCAAGTAAAACATGTTAGCTCTGGGAAGTCCGAGAGCGATATGGCTGGCGCGCAAGCTAATTGACAACCAACTGGGTGGCCAAGGTCCCTCCCAAGGGACCGATCTACTGGAGTGGCAAAGGTTTATATAATTAAATTAATTATATGTATATTGAAGTGGTGAATTTAAGTTGCGCGAAAATTTAAATCAGTGTAGTTGTTTCAGTAATCACTTCATATCTTATGAGTTATTGTTAAAAACCATTAAATAATCTGATTGGTGTGTAAATGCATGTCTGAATGTACCGTGACGAGCGACTAAAAGTCAAGTAAAACATGTTAGCTCTGGGAAGTCCGAGAGCGATATGGCTGGCGCGCAAGCTAATTGACAACCAACTGGGTGGCCAAGGTCCCTCCCAAGGGACCGATCTACCCCCTCGTTGAGGGAGTAGCGTCCCAGTGATGTAAAATGGCGGGACTAACCTGCAAGTAAACAAGGACTGAATCCAGTGCTACCTGGTACGAGGTAAAGCGGCAGTATCAGACGATGAACAACTACAGATTCGCGGTTTCTTCGCACATTTTGAATCAAACCTTTGAAAAATTAGCTAACTATGTCATCTATCTAGGTATAGGAAAACTTCACGAATTCATTGCGGGACAAGATAAACGTCTAACTCATATACAGTGAAGTCACCTTCGCAATTGGATCACAGTTTATTAGACTCGCCCTGCACGCCTCTGAGCCAATAGCAGACTTGCAAGGAAACACCTTGCGAATCCCATAACTGCCAAATGTGGGGCTGAGGCTCCAATATGCAGAGGACTGAGGAGTCTAGCCTACAGGTCACTGAACTCGCGAAATTTTCCTATCCCTACATATATCACATACGTTTTATACGTCTATTAAGATAAAAGTCTCTTACTTTTGGTTATATTAAAATTTTACGTTTATTTTATTTGTAAATTATAGCTACTTAATATTTCATTTATATGTTCATACGAATAAAAACAGCGAGAAAATAGATCAGCTGGTAATGCCTTGTATGAAATAGTTCTTATGCAAAATATTATTTAACACACTGTGGACTACGCTCGAGCTAAGTTCTAACAACGCCAGTTTAAAAATTTCTTCGTCCTTGAAAATAAAACTCGCATGGTTATAGAGTTATTGTTCCGCTGTACGGCATAGTCTCCGCTAGTCATAATAACAAAATTATTTTACTATAGACAAAGAATAATATTGAGTCATGAGAAGTGGGAGCCATTACACTCCGTAACCTCCCCTCTTTGCCATTAACAAATTAACATATAATGTACTGTACAAGTTTATACGATCCAGCCATCTCCATAATTATTTAACGAAAATTTCTCGTTTCAAAAAGTTTCTTAGAAGTTCGAAGGATTAGCTACTCTTCAAACGTCTGTTTTCGTTCCTATAGGCTAATCACGGTAAAATGAGCACTTTTGAAAGCCCTGCTTAAGATCTACTTGTATGCACGTTATGTATTCTTCCGCCTTATGTAAAATTAACATCGCAATGGGCTTAATCACTTTATTCATGCGTCGGACAAGAGAAACTGTGAAATTATTATAAAAGTAAATATTTTAGAAATATACTCATTTTTACACTTCGATGCATTAAAAAAAAAACGAAAGCGAAATAAATAATTTAAGTTGTCGCAAATGGTTACCAAACACTTTTCATTCGACGCTAAGATATGGAACTACTTCCCATCCATCGTTATCAATTTTACTGGGTGCATGCCCCTCAGTGCACCCGTTAAAATATACGCAGATAGGGGCAGTGACTTTTTTTCAAAGGTTGATTTCAAAAGTGCTCGCTTTATCGTGAACCGCCTACAGGTGACGATAAGAGAGAAGGTTTAACGGCTTCAAACCGTTCGTGCAACGTGTTTCGCAGTCGCGTCCTACAAAATAACCGCTGGCAACAAAGCGGATTTAAAAGTAGAAATGTTGGCTGCACCAATGCAACCAGGGAGCGAACCAGCGAGCGACCTTGGCGACGCCCGGTAACAAGTCGTGGACCACTCGAAGAGCGCACGATCCCGCAAAAACGTATAGACCGCTCAAGGTTAGTTCAGCACTTGTGGAAACCCTGCTTTCGATCTACTTTTACTTCTCATTTTGTATCCTTCCGCCATGTGGCAAAAGTTAACACTGTCACGAGCCCGATCACTTTGTTCATGCGCCATTCAAGTGAACCGTGGAACTGTTAGGAATGTAAATGTATAGGCTGTTCACGGTAAAATGAGCAGCTTTGAAAGCCCTGCTTAAGAACTACTTTTACGCACGTTGTGTATTCTTACGCCTTATATAAAATTAACATTGGTAAGGGCCTCATCGCTTTATTCATGCGTCGGCCAAGTGAAACTATGAAATTATAATAAAAGTCAATAATCGACTAGTGTTGTCATTTTTAGACTTTGATGCATAAAAAAAAACCGAAAACTAAATAAATAATTGAAGTTATGACGAATGTCCACCCAAAACGTTTTATTCAACGTTAAGATATGGAGCTACTCTCCATCAATCGTTACCAGTTTTAACTGGGCGCATGTCTCCCAGTGCGCCTGTTAATATATATGCAGGTACGGGCAGTAATTTTTTTTCTAAGCTTGATTTCAAAAGTGCTCTCTTTATCGCGAACAGCATTTCAATGTGTGCAAATTCAAGCTGTAGTGTGTATAAAACAAATACAAAATAAAATGGCCATAAATTTAAACATTACGTTTGCAATACGTCAGGTCTTAGAACTATTTTTATTAATTCGTCGCCAACTTAACCTGGGAGCTTGAATGTCAATATCAGTGTGTAGGGTTTTATTGAATCAAACATAGTTTTTTTTTTTGCGCAACCAAACTAAATGTTCGTATAAGGGTGATAAAATGTTTTATTATTGAAACGAAATAATTTGCTGTTCCTGATTGGTTGCCCCAAACAAAGATTTGGTTGGTTGAAATTTGTTTGGCTCCACGTAGGCCCTACATTTAACAGTTTCGGTTAACATAAAGAAAAATCGAAAGCCCAACCGTGATTCGAACCTAGATCGGTTGCCCTAGCAATCTCAGCTAAAGTGATTCCTCATGACGTACGAATGTTTTTAAATTAATACATTTTAAATATTCGCAAACGTGCGTAAATAAGTACTTCACGTTTTGCAGCTTTACTTTTTTAGTTTTCTGTTGAACTTTTTTTTTTTTTAATTACCTGCGTTAATCATTGGCGTGTTCACTTCGCCTGCAGCCGGCGATGATAATAGCGGTTATAAACTGTCCAGGGTAAAGTAAACAAATTTATAAGAAACTTTTGAAAAGAAAATCACATCTCATATGAACTTTTATAAGCGGGCCTATACGCTGCAGCCACTGAGAGAAAGGTTTGTTACATGTTTGTATAGGCTCAAAATTATATTTAGTTGTTCCAACAACATATTTTGTTGTGTAAACAAAACTTGGAAAGCAACAAAATAATTTTTTCTTCATATAACAAAATACTTATTTGAATAAACGAAACCTCTGTGTTAGGCCAAAAGAAATAGACTGTCAACAAGATATTTAGTTGAAACAAGTGTATATATTGTATTATAATATTTATACAATTAGTAAGTATCATTAAATGCACTAACTAACACTGTTGCTATCCTATGTCACAAAAAAAATAGAAATTAAAACTCGAGCTGCATTTTCGAGCGAACGCAATTAATGGACAGTGGCTTTTCTTTCAATGATTTGTTTTGAAAGCGTTTACCGTGGACAGCCCATAGCTCTTGTTATCACCATCGGCTGCACTTGAAGTAAATACACCAAGGACTAACGCAAGAAATCCAGGCCGCACGTGTTACGTTCCTTATCAGTAGCTTACAGACCAATGTCATGCCCACCTGTTAGAAAAGAGTAGCGTTGTGCTATGTAAGGCCACAGAAAAGTTAAGCATACAAAAGTGGCGCTGCAGGCTATTCGCAGTTTATGCCCAGTCCGCGTGTACGCTCTATGACGGCAGACACTCAGTGGAGAGAAGAGCTGGAATAACCAATCAGAACTCGTCCTCGTTTACCGGGCAAGCCACGCAGAAAAGTTGAACTCGGGCCGAAATTTCTGATCGCGGAAAGAGCAAGTTTCGCGGATATTTCCCAGAGGTCCACTGTTTCAATATTTTATACCAACAATTTCATACGTCATGGACGTTTAGCGATGTAATCATAAATTATGGTTTAACGTATTATGTATTTATATTGAAATGTGTGCAATGTAATGTAAATAATGTTAATTTTACGTGTCACATTTTTCGAAGCAACGTAGTTTGGAAATGAGCCAAACTATAAAGGATATTTTCGAAAATACAAAACGAAGAGTTATAGGCACTTTGAAACGTTCATTGGAAATCCTTACCACATTAAAATCAAGCAAAAACAGCGGCACCATATAGTTTCGTGTCTGCCGCCTACTCGGTGGGCAGCGATTACTTTCGTCCACTCTGTTCGGTGCGATTGACGTAAATGTGAACTAGGTTAAACTAAGCACTTTTAAAATCAACCTCTGAAAAAAGAATTCTGATTGTAACCGATTACAGTATAATGAAAACTGCGACGGAATTATTTACAGTCAAGCTAGTAGCGAACAATGAACAGCAGTTCTACATAATAACATCTCACTAAACGTTTAATGTTCAAAATTCTACGCCATGTGAAAGATATTTTTTTCCTGTGCTATCGACAGTAGAGCAATAATTGAAGTGATTGTAGCAGCAGTGTTAAAAACGTCCGTAGATTAACGGAGCCTTTCTCGAAAATGTCGACAACATACGGAAACTGCGACTGTAATATAGACACGTCGAAAATAGATCATGCAGGACAATAGCCAAGAAAGTAGCCAAAGCAATACTGAAGTGTTCTTTACCGGTACAATGAGAAAAGATGGTTATTGTGACAATTTGATAATTGTCACCACTTAATCACATTAGTTTAAACAGAAAAAAAAATCGAAACAAAAATTAGATATTTTTTTTATGTCGTTTTCGCTTATTATAGCAACTTCAAAACGAAAATTAAAATATATTATTTTAACCAATGTTTCAAAAAACAAAATTAGTTTTAAAAAAAATGAAATCCGCAAACAGATGGGAAATTTTACACTTTTACGGAAGTTTCGAAGTTACACAATTATTTCTATACATTTACAAAATTAATTTTAAGGCCGTAGGGTAAAGTTTCCGTAAATGTACGAAGAAATAAGGACAGTTTACTGTCAGTAACTTTTGTAATTTCAGGGCAATTTTTTTTAACAGTGAATTTTTTGTTTCAACCCATTTAACAGTTTCACTTTATCAATGCATTAATTAACCCGTTCGGTTACATTATCCACGATCTAAGATATGAGGGATACTTATTACCGGTACTGTGCAAGCATGGTTTTTTTTTTATGCGGTCTGCTTCTTGATAATTACTGACAGTTTACCTTCGTAGAGGCGGTTCGAGCTGTTACAACTCTTTTTTTTACTTCAGTTCTACTTTATTTTTACGGTAGCTTTATAAATGCAAAAACCTGATGATATTTTTAATGTTCGTTAACCCTTTCAAAACCCACTTTAATTTACGATTTCAGGTGTTGCAAACAAAATATGTTATTATACGTGCTGTACTTCAGCCAACACAGCACTTGTTTCGTTATCACAGCCAATGCTACATGTTCGGCTATAGTAATATGAAGCAATTATGGCCTAGGCCAGTAAGACGGTTTGCGAATCATTTACCCACAGGTAATATCATTGGTCAACGACCTTCGCAGTGTGCAGTATAGACCAAAAATTACCTCACGTGCGTAACGTGCACGATTGTGTACATTGGGTCTGAAAGGGTTAGGATAATAGTGGGGTACGTAGTATTAAAGCCTGCATGTCTGTACTACAGGGCAAGGCAAATAGCTAAACCTCTGCATTCAAGATTTTTCTTCTTAAAAAAATTAAATAAAAGATTAATAAAATATATGATGGAAGCTTTGTTTGTTGAGTGGGAGGTACAGACAACTATGAGTGCAAAGCAATGTTCTTAAACCCTTTGAGGACGGCACAAAGTTATTGTCATTGAGGATAAGATTGAAGCGAGCTGCCTATATTCTCCACTAAAGCTATACAAGTTGTGTAGGTCTGTGTAGTTCTGTAATTATACTTACCATTGTCCTATTGGTTCTGGCTACACCGCACGCGCTTATATTTAGGGACACCCGAATTTCGCGAAAAGATTTCCACACACGCTAGATTTCAACACCCTATGGCATTCCAGCAGTTTTATTTTGCTTATTGGTAGCGTGTCTATGTGATGCGATATTTTTTACTGAACTGGCCAATCAGATAGCGCACGTTTGTGATTCGCGGGCAGATACTTAAGACCGGTAATACCTAGATCGTCCAATCACGAACGTGGATTTGAGCTAATGTGTTATGCAATGTAACTGGTCGTGAAATCTTTTCGCGAGATTCGGGTGTCCCTACTTATATTGTACTCTGCGAGTTTATTAATGGCTGGCCATTGGCCAGTGAAGTCGCGCGTTGACTGTGTATCACTTAATGTGTCGCTACAGATGTAAGACGTTTTACAATCCTTCGTGTTCATTTGAGAAATTATTAAAAAGAACACTTAATATACTTACGAATTAAAAAGTTAGACAATTGCAGGTTTTTCTTAGATTCCGATAACGTTTAGTGAAATAGTAAACTTATAAAAGTGTTAGTTTTATATTCAAGATCAAATAAATTTACATGCAAACGTATCCCCGTGTGTATACGTGCATACTCCTCAAAGGGTTAATCATTAAAAATTAACATAAGAAGTGAAACCTCCCCTTAACGAATCGTAAAAGATGTTGATAGACTCACCCTCTTTCCCCAAGTTGTCATTCGAATCCTTTTACATTGGTTGCCATTCGACAGGGAATGCGTCTCGGCGAATCAGCGAACAGCTAATCCTGGAAGCAACCACAGTGCAGAATTCTCTTCAGCGACACTCCCACTGAATTCACAGGATCCACACAAAAAAATAAAATGGCACAATGCACTCGATACACGCCAGACTGTTCTACTGAGAAAGATGGACTTCCTGGGCGCCTTTATTAACACGACTCGCTGTTTCGAAATGCTACACGAGCCGCCAGACAGTGTGCTCATTTTTTTTTTGTTCCCAGTATTGTGTGCGCGTTTAAGTGGCACTGGAGTCTTCCCAGCATGAACTACACATTGACGAAACCACACATGCATTTAAAGATCCAGTTTTTTAAAAACTATTTTCGCTCAGAAAGAGCAGCCTTCACAAAATGGTGAAATATGTACCCACACAACGCAAATGTCCTCTCTCCTCCCTGGATTATCAGGACGTTTCCAAACGGTTTCCAACTCAGGCTTAGAACCTCGTCATAACCGTCTATAAATCCAATTACATTTATTAAAAAAATATAAATCCAAATTCTACGAATCCTGGGGGCCACGGTGGCCGAGCGGTTAGCCTGCTCGCATCCCACCAAGGCGATCCGGGCTCAATACCCGACCTGGCCACTCCGGATTCTCGCACGTGGAAATCGTTCCGGACGATGTCGTTGGTCGGTGGATTTTCTCGGGGATCTCCCGTTTCCCCTGCCCTGCCGCTCCGGCGCTGCTCCATGCTCACCTCATTAACCCTCATCGGCTCTCAAGACCTCGGTGTTAAGAGTCACCCAAATCTTTTCACTCACTCACTCTACGAATCCTGGGATGTATTAATTAATAGTATCCTCATCGGCTCTCAAGACCTCGGTGTTAAGAGTCACCCAAATCTTTTCACTCACTCACTCTACGAATCCTGGGATGTATTAATTAATAGTATAGGCTGTTCACGGTGAAGTGAGCACTATTTGAGGCCCTTCTAAATTTATCTTTTCATCAAATTTCCATCTCCCTGCGGCTTTTTAATATAAACATTGCAATGTAACCAATAAACGCAGTGAATACATTTCACCACCCTCAAAATTTAATACCTGAGGCTGCAATAAGATATATTTATTAGTGGTTAATGCCTGTTGGAAGGGCCTTAAAAAGTGAACAGCCTATACCAGATATAATTTACCTAACTTCCCACTTTTTGATATAGCTACATCGTGGAAAATTCATTTACCAACGACGGATGTACGAATCGATATTTACATTTATACAGAGCAAGTATGGCCTCTAGTGTCTAATAACGAGCTTGACGAATCTCTTAGTTATAATTTACTTTTTAATATAAGTAAATTTTAAAAGTTGTACTACTGGTAGCTTAACCAGTAGATATCCTTCACCTACAGTAATCCTATAAATGGAGAAAACGAATCAACACAACTGTAACGAATAATTAACAAAGGATAATTTCTAACGCTAACCTAGTTATATTGATTTGCTACACGAAAATACATGTCGCAATTTAAAATAACCTCTGCAATACTTCAAGAATACTACTTCCTCGCATTTTTTTTGTGCAAACAATTAACTTTGAGATCCTAGGGAATTCTACAGTCTAAGGGACAACCGGACCCAACTCTAGTTATCGTTTCACCACTATTTGTTCCATGTTTATAACAAAGCGAATAGCGTGTTCCATCCTGGCTTTCTTGGTTGCAGAGTTACGGGCATGACTCATTCCAAAAAATCACTGTATAATTGCGGCGATCATGAACGAAATACGCAAATACAAACATGTAAGTTTTACAATACATTAAACGCCGAGAGTATTAAACTACTTGCTATTGAAATAGACGTTTGTAAATTAGAGTCCTATGAAAACAAATTACGTATTCACAAACACGTAAAAAAAGAGCTCAAACGACGTATTGATACACCGGTTCGGGAGCGACTTTTCACGTAAACACAGTTGCAGTTATTGATTATTTCACTTTCAAGTTAAATCATATACACCGAAGAAATTTTACCTGTTGATTTTACACATGGAATTTTATTGTAATTATCGGTACATTAATGTGCAAAAATCTGTCACCGGCGCTAACATATAACTACGTGATTCTCGCCAAAGTTGAAGTCACGTAGGAGTTATCGCCTCCGCCAAATAAAACCGGACTCGATTCCTGGTGGAGTTGAAGACATGTTTTAACGATCGGGAAACGTGGTGGACGCTGCAATTGGCCAGTGGGTTTTCTCGGGATACTGCCATTCCCCCACCAACCTCATCTCACCCTCACCGGGGGTGAAGACATCAGCTGATAAGGGCCGCCGAAACCTCTCATTCGCCAGAGCTCTTCTGTGAGTCTCGTGTATAGATATCGTCCAACATAAATATTTCAATTGTTCTAGTTTACCTATTCACTCATAACAGAATATTTGTGTACCATTCCCCCCCCCCCCCCGGTTCGTATTTACTATAACCATGGGGGGGGGGGGGGACAAATTTATGGAAGGTTCGTACATCCGCCGGAAACTTGCAGGAGTCGTAAACTAAGAGCAAACCAAAAATTTAAGAAGAATTTTTCTTTAATCGGACGGATTATTATTTTTATTTATGTATTGTTTGCTGGCTGTTGTGGCTTCCAATCGTTTGGAAACGTGGTAGTGTCCTTACTGGGTTTTTTTTTTTTTTTTTTTTTGGTGGAGTGTTCTTATCTTGCGCGATAACAGGCGATAGGGTCGACCTTCGCCAGTATTTCAAGTCCACTTCCGCAATAATAACTGTCATGCTCCTTTTGCCTGTAGCCACCTAAGAAGTATGTAGTCACGGGTCGCAGCATTTCGAACAGTGGTGACATTACCAAGATTATTATTATTTTTTTAACTACAGTTATAAAAATACTTATTAAAATTTTATACGGAATTCTGATAAAAATCAAATCAGAAACATTGTTTAAATTACCGAAAGAAAAAAATATGATCTCTGAAACAAAAAGAGTTCGTAATTCTACAAGAATATGTCAAGTTCCTACTATAATACAAAAATGTTTACTTAGTATGCCTAAAAAAAAAAAAAAAAAATGAAAACGAAGGCATTTATATAATGTTAGTCGACAAACGTAATTACTCTAAAAACAATCATGAAAATGCCCTAATTAAGAGTTTTGAAAGCGTTATTTTCAGCAGCAAAAATTAATTAAGAGAGAAAAAATATCCCGTAAACGTTCCAGAGTGTAACACTATGCTGATTTTTAAATGCTCAACCAAGCTTCTTTTATTAAATAGGTTGTTTTACGGACAGAGATCGGACACGTCCTTATAGCAAACAGTATACTGTGAGAGATTGTAGATAGTTCTCCAAGCTACCGCCATACCTCATTTGCACTTACAGATGACATTCGATGCCAAGCTACAAAAAAGAAACGAAAATATTTTAAAGTGTGTAGAGATTCGAGTGGCTAAAAAAGTTAAAAAAAAATAAAAAAATAAAAATAAAAAACTAAAATATATGTGTATACACAGAATAGATATAGGCTGTTCACAGTAAAGTGAGCACTTGTTAAGGTCCTGCTAAATTTTTTCCTTTCAATTAATTTCTTCCTTTCCGCCACTTTTTAATGTAAACATTGCAATATGACTAATAATCACAGTGTATCATTTCATCACTAAAGTTAAGGTTTTATCTGCATTAGAACACATTTATTAGGGGATAATGCCTTTTGGAAGGGCCTTAAAAAGTGCTCACTTTACCGTGAACATCCTATAGTTATATTTAACTTATGCTGCCAAGTTGTAAACCGTGTAACTACTTTCGTCACGATACAGTAATGCAGGTGATGCGCTCACAGATTACAGTTTTGAATACAAGAGAATAAATACAAACGATAGAAAGCAATGTGGAACATTAGTCGACAAATCGCGACAGTGAACATGTTATGTTTTTAGGTTAAAATTACATATCAACGAAACGATAGATTATTCAACAAATTCTGTGTTAAAACTTGTTATGCTTTGTGTTGATTGGTTGCCGCGTAAATTCCAGAAAAAAATTGTCTTCTGGAAATTCTTATTGAATTCGGTGCTCGTGGTTACAATCGCGATTATTAATAAAACCCATCAATAAAATTTTGACCATAGGTCAGTGTTTTCTTGCTGGCATTTATTAATGTGCGTATTATAAAATGACATCCCGAAAATATAAGACGAACCTGGAAACGGCTAACGTTTGTGGATAAAATAAACTGAAATATCATACAACTATCAAAACCCACATTCGCCAGATTGGGCTTCAATGAACAGATTATTTGGAAACTTAACGCTCAAACTGCGGGAGGCGATTACTTATGAAAAAATAAAGTCTAAAATATGCACCATATACCTAAACAGAATTTTAAAGGAGATACGAGCCTGAGAAAAATTGAATTTTGAAAAAGTATTTTCGCTGAACGCCTTGTACTTTCCGCCAGCGGTAGGGATGGAGGCAATCTACCCACAGTACGTCACATGGTCGATGTGCTGACGTATCGCTTCCTCAAGCCGAACAGTGCGCACAGGCCGAGGACGGACAGCATTACGCACGTGTCTCTGCAAACATGGGAAGCATAAGTCACATATTTGCTCCAGAATTTGTAGGCGTTGCATGTACAAGGAATTCGGCAAAGGTACGTTTTCAAAACCCTATTTTCATACGCTCATATCTCATTTAATATCCCGTTTAGGTATATGGAATCTGGCACTCGAAGACTGAAGCTTTATGACTGGTCTGCGAAGTGCCAAGCGAAGTAAAAAATGCATCACTCATCCAATCTAGAAAAGCTCGAGACCCTACAACGTTTTGGTAGATATGGTGTCTCAAAAGATTTTCGCGATTTTCCAGTGTGTCTAATAATAACGCGATTCTCGAGAGGTCCCTAGTCGCAAACAACGGTCCGAGGGCCGCGAGAGATTTTTTTTTCCTTCGTGTGGAAATCTCGCGCGGGCCGACACGAACTAGTGGCGGCGGACTAAGAATAGAGGGCAGATCGAGCCAAACATGTAACGGCCCTTGGAAACTCGCTCGAGCAGGTGAGTGAGCAACTGCAAGCGTGGGGAAGGTTCGCAGTTGGCTCGCTCACCGGGGGACACAACTTGAGGCAGGGCGTCATCCGTCTTTTGCGAGCCCTTGCTCTAGTTGATATAGGCTGTTCACAATAGACTCTGTACTTTTGAAAGCTCTGCTTGAGATCCACTTGTATTAACACATTGAGGTCTGCACACATTAACTGGCACTTAAGACAAATTAGGGGGCCACGGTGGCTGAGCAGTTAGCCTGCTCGCCTTCCACCAAGGCGATCCAGGTTCAATCCCCGGCCGGGTCACTCCGGATTTTTGCGTGTGGGAATCGTGCCGGAAGATGCCGTAGGTCGACGGGGATCTCCCGTTTCCCCTGCCCTTTCATTCCGGTGCTGCTCTATACTCACCTAAATCACCCTCATAGGCTCTCAAGACCTCCATGTTAAGAGCCGTCCAAATTTCTTCACTCACTTAAGACAAATTAGAAGCGAGTCACCTATACCCACTGCTGCAAGAACACCGGTTCTGTAGGTGTGTCTGTTAGAACTCACCGTCGTCCTATTGGTTTATACCACACCGGACACTACCCTGTACTTTACAGCGTTCATTATTGACCGGTCATTAACCAATGGAGAGCCGAGCTGATATTGACCCAATCAAATGTCCTTTATCGTATAAAAGTATTTACAATCAATCGATATGTGTCGGGGTGCAATTTGTCTTTACAAACATCATGTGAGTTATGGGAGTCTAGGTTCCCGGTCTCACGACACACAGGTCATTAGGTGGCGTATGAGGTTTCGGCGGATGTCCCTTAGAGTGGCTATAAAAATAAATTCAATAGTTAGAAATATCATTGTTACTGCGCTGTCGTGTTCTTGTGAGGTGGTGTTAAACACCAGTCGAACAGAGACTGCACATCCATACAAGTTCTGTCCTAAACAACAAAGAAATTTTCAAATTAGCATTGCTCGAGCTACACTCGAACATAGTCTACAAAGCATTAACATTGTGTATTCTTCCACCATATTTACAATTAACGTTACAATGGGCCTGATCACTTTATGCGTGCGCCGGTCAAAGAAAATTATAAAACTTTTATAAAAGCGTATATTTTAGAAATGTTTTTATTCTTGCACATATATGGGTCAATAAATGAAAAGGAAGACAATGTATTTTGGTATTCACGCATGTTTACTTAACACTTGTAATTTAACATAAACACGTGAAGCTATAATACCTCCGTTGTTGTCAACTCTACTGGGCGCTCGACAGTAGTGTGATCGATAAAATATACGCAGGTAGGGGCAGTGGCAATTTTCGAAGGTTTATGTAAAAAAATGTTCACTTCGACGTGAACAGCTTGTTACAAACGGCTGCGTAGTTGGTCGCTGTGTGTTGAGCAAGGCGCCGACAATTTGAGAACTACAGCGGCGAGAAAGCCGCTTGTACCGTGAGCTCTGACCGAACACGCCAGCGAAATGGCTTGACTGGCCACCAAGCCGACCGAACGCCTTCCGTCAGGTCTGCCCACTTGTCAGCCGGCGGCTCGACCAACAAGGAACCTTACCTTTCGCAACCTGCAGTAGCCAATCAGCAGAGACCTGCGAGATTTGCGTTATTATTTAAGGTTGAAGTAAAGCAACTGCCTGTGGAGCACTGCACCTGACTGTACAATGCGAAGAACTCATTTCAAAAAAAGTAGTACAGACACCATAAAAATTGCCAGAAAACAAGTTACTGCGTGTTTGACCGACTTTAGCCATTGGCCATAAATATGTCTGTCTCGCCTCGGAGAGCTCTTGAGCCACTGAAATAATATCAGCGGTGGAGTGGCCAATATGTTTTAAGGAGACGAAACATGTAGCTGCCGTTGATTAAAGTGCAACGGCCAATGAAACCACCACGGACTGTGCTCGCTTGTTTACAACGCAGTGGAACGCGAATTTTGCACATGTCTAACAATCAAACACGTGGGTACGCTCAGATCAAATAAACAACCACACCATTGCGTGCCTGTGTATTTGTCTACTCGGTGACCAGGCTGTCCGTACCGTAACAAGAAGGTCCTCAAGGCCCACGACCACATGATGCCTGAACTGCGTGTTGCAGAGTGTTTGAAATACACGTTTCAGATGAGAGCTGTTGAGTACTTCGAAAAGGCCCTTACGTTATAAAACACCATTTCAGAATACTCAGAAACGGCTAAAAACTGCTTCTTAAAAGTACGGTATCTCAAAATATACGCATCAGATACATACCAAACTACTCAAGGGCCCTGCATTGAACCTTCCTACAGACTTTCCACCAATAAAATAATAGGGTCACCGCTGAAAGTCCTATAGGTACACGCAGTGCGACTGGAACACTGCGCGCCATTTCAGAGCCTTGCGTTTAGCGTCGATGTCGCAGTTGATGCGCGTGGCAGTGTCGCCCTTATCGCTACCGCGCTTCTCGACCTCAAACGCGGGAAAAAGCTCCGGGTAGGCGGGAACCTTAATGTGAATTAAAATAGCTTGGTGACAAAACAGCCACGTGCACAGTAGCTCAAATGCTGCGTCTGTCCTGAACCACAGTCGTACGCGGTAGCTAACTATTCTAACGTGCTGGTAGAGGCTGTTCACGGTAAAGTGAGCACTTTTGAAATCCCTCTCATTAGGTATAATAGTCTATAGTAATATGTTATTGTAGCCTTAGACGTTAACTTCCGAGTGCAGTGGAATATATACACTGTGTTTATTACATACATGGCAGTATTAATTTAAAAAGGTCGCTAAAGTATAAAATATGGCTGACAGGGAAAAAGTAACTAGGGCCTCGAAAGTGCTCAGTTTACCGTGAACAGCCTATAGCACCATTCGCCAATCAGTGCCAAGAAATGAATTTGTCGGTCACTAGCCCAAACTATAAGGGATCAGGAATCTCGCGGTAGCGAGGAGGCGTATTCATTTAGAGGAGAACTGCCACGCCCGTTTCACTTGTACCTTCATTTTCGCCCGTATCCAATTAAAAATTGATGTGGTTTGGAACCCCTGGCCTTGCGAATGAAAGGCAAGGATGCTACCGTCTGGATAAATGCATTCAATGATCTCAGAAAAAAAAAAAACATTACAGCGCCCACGTGTGCATACGGTGATACAAAAATTACCCACGGAATAAACTTAAATTCTGCAATGGCTGCCAGCACGGCTCAAGGAGTTTGGAAATCTGGATCGTCTCTGTATCAGAATATGTGCAACGCAGACACTCACTAATCACATCATCGTGTGCATAATACAAGTAAGATATTTTAAATACCTTCGAGGACGCAGCCAGACGGGGGATGTGTGGATTGCAACCACTCTTTTTTCCCCCTCCCTTAAGTCTGTCATCAATTATAATTAAAGTTATTAGGAAGCCTTTAAGTTGTGATGAAATATGTAAATGCTGTAACCTATAATGAATTTTATTGATGTAAGTTTCCAAAGAATTGCGTGTAACAAGTAGACCTACAGTATTTTTTTACTGTGCATCTTTACGAGAACTTCTGAAAGAAACACTAAATTGGAAGTTACTGCGCTACTAACTATACGGGGAAACACGTGACAAATCAGGAAAGAAGACAGCGGGAGAGAGAGAGGACAGACAGAGCTGACTACACAGATTTCCTTGAGCATGACAAACAGAGGAAACAAGCTGTTTGTAGCCCGACACCGAGCCGAAGTAGAAATGTTCTGTCTCTGACGAAACTTCATGCCTTCTTTTTGAATTTCTCACCTTCCCTTCCTAGCTCCCATCTCTGATTTTCTATTAAATTTTTGCAATCTTTAGGACGTAAAGTACAGCTAGACAGGAGAGGAGAGATCTGGGTGGCTCTTAACAGCGAGGTCTTGAGAGCCGATAGGGGTGAAGTGCGGTGAGCATGGAACAACGCCAGAATGCAACGGCGGGGGAAACGGGAGATCCCCGAGAAAACCCGCCGACCAGCGACGCCGTACGGCACGATTCCCAGATGCGAAAATTCGGGGAGTGACCCGGCTGGGGATTGAACCCGGTTCGTCTTGGTGCGTATATATTCAAAATAGACAGGCAGTATATACTTTTTTGTAAAGCATAAATTTTTTTATATGCCTTGGAAACAGGCTGTACATGTTATGAAAACATCTCCGCTGTAGAGAACTTATCCTAAAAAATTTCGCGAAGAATACATTTTGTTTGTAACGTCTATCTTTAAAATTAACGCACTGAAGCGAAATTTCCTTAAGGTGGGAACTGCTGTTTAAATTTCGCAGCTGCCAACCGGTAGGCAACGCCCTTAAGGGGAATGGTGCACGCAAACCGTATATTTATATAATTTTTGTCATAAATTGTAATAAAGCGGATTTTACAAAATTTTTGGCTAGACAAGGCGTAAATAACAATTTAGAGCACCTTCTTACATTTTTAAAAATTCACTGTGTTCGTTATTTTCGGAGCACTGATTGAAAATAAGAAAATAAAGATTCTTTCTTTTCTTCCACCATTACTCCGAGAATAATGACGACAGTAAAAATCTAACAACGTAAAAAAGTGTTGATAATAATTATTTGCGGCTTGTAGAGTAAAAAATTTCGATAAACCCTTTGGAAAACGACTAATATTGAAAATCGGTTAAATATACTGCTTTCATGCCCCAATCCCCCTAAGTCTCCAGGCGCTGGTATAGGCTGTTCACGATAAAGTGAACACTTTTGAGGCCCTAGTTACTTTTTAATTTCAGCCATCTTTTATCCTTTAACAACCCGTTTTTACATAGGTATTGCAATCTAAGTAACAAACACAGCGTGTATTTTCCACCGCATTCGGAAATTACCGTATAAGGCTGAAATAAAATGTATTTATTGACTATTGAGCCAAATGAGAGGGTTTTCCAAAATTCTCACTTTACCGCGAATATACTATAGATGGGCGAACCACGTTCCAAGAGTTTGCTGTCGTGTGTGGCTGGAGTTCGCGGAATAAGCAGCTGTTTTACCTCTGTACTGTGATGTATTATAAAGACAGTTCACGATAGAGTGAGCACTTTTGAAGTCAACCTTAGGAAAAAGTCACTGCTCCAACCTGTATATATTTTAACGCGAATAGTTTATACTATACTGCACTCTGTGGCATAACTATAAAGAAGCGGGGTCGTTTGGAAACAAGCTGAACTCCTCAGTCCTTTGCGTATTCGAGCCTCAGTTAGGTGTTCATTTGCCGATGCTCTAGTTTCACTCCAGACCAAGTAGCGCAGGATTTGGTCCTGGTTTTCTAGCAAGTAGTGGGATTTTGGCGATTTTGAGGCGCTGGATGATTTTATTGAGGCTTTGGGTGATTTTGCAGGTTTCTGAGCTTTAAATTTAGCAACTCAACGTCGCAAGGATGTTTTTTTTTTGGGAGTTATCAATATGGCGGACACGCAGATGCAGTTGCGGGAAAAGGAAATATTAATTTACGAGAACCTTTTACCACTACAGAGGAGAATTTCCAGCGTTTAGAAAGGGGGGGGGGGAATTTGAGGAGGAAACAGTACATTTTAAGGGAAAAATGTATCATTTTAAGGAGGAAATGAGAAATTTTGAGACAAAAAAGGAAGACAACAAGATGGCGGATAAAAATGGCAGTCGGAAACAAGATGGTCGCCAGCTCAATGTCATGGTCAAGGTCATGAACATCAAAGATGGAGGAATCCAATATGGCGGACGAATCCAACTACTATGGCAGGTTTGTTTTTTGGTAGGGCCAACTGTTTTTCACCAAAAGCTTTAAGCAAAGGCTAGACCCCAATGTCCTATGGTATGCGTACAGTTTTTCTTTGGTTATTGGCCATGTCTCTTTGTCGGAAGACATTTCCTTACTTGACTGGGCCAATCAGAATTAGGTAACTCCGGCACTGAGTGTCCATGATTCGCGGGCAGACATTTACAATGCGCGACAGTTCAAATCATCCAATCAGGAAAGTGGGACTGAGCTCTAGTGTTTTTGAGTGCAAGTAGTCCTGCAGCCTTTTCACGAAAAACAGGTGACCCAATAGTTATTGGCTCTAATTCGTCCAGAGTGTCTCTTACAAACTATTAACCAATTGTTGGATACCTGGAGAATTCGCGAGTTCAATGACCTTCAGGTTAGACTCTACAGTCTTATGTACAAATATGCCGCTATCAGCTGCACGTTGGTTGTCTGCTGCCACAGTGGAAGGCGGCGATTGGGCCAGCGTTCTCCAGGAGGTGTCAAACACCGTGTGGACCAATGTCTACAGTTATATAAACGCACGTGATTTGAATTATAACTCGTCCCGAAATGAATCCGCGATTTCTTCAGGTCTCTACCAATTGTAAAATATAGCCAAGTGTACAGGTATTTGAATTAATGTCTTGGGCTGCCTCATAAACCATCGTTTAGCTGCTACGCATGCGTAGAAGTTATTTTCTGGAACGTCTCTCGAATTGCAACTGTACGCATACGTAGGAGTAGTGAAATTTCGCGTAAAGATTTCAAGACAAGTTATATTCGAAACACTGTAGGTTACTTTCGCTTTATTGATTACATGAATTACTTTTTGACACGTGTTAACTATCTGCACACGAATCACGTAGGAGCAGTGCCGATGTTGCCGAATTCTGAGTGGCCCGGTCAAATATGAAAACGCCTTCTCAAGCAGACAGCAACCAATAGCAGTAGACAAACTGCTGTTGGGTGCTTACAGTATTGAAGTACACTGTGAACTCATATTTTACCGCGAAAAATCACTAGCTCTACGCATTCAATAAATTTTTTTTTGGAACATCTTGGTTTGCAACTGTGCGCGTGGGCGAACGGTATTCATTAGGACGCCAATCTTCGTAACATCGAACAACGTAATCGTTATTTCCCGGAACGTTGGGTCGGGTGAGAAATGTTTCCCAGTAACCTGTCACAAAAATAACATGTTACTGGAACATGTTACATACTTGGAACTGGAACGATGGAACATGTTACATGAAGTTAACTGTTTGGTCCATCCCTAGTTCAGAGCCTTGCGTGCCAAGAGAGTTCACGATGAAGTGGAAACTTTTGAAAGCAACCTTAGGAAAAAGTCACTGTCCCTATGCCTGCATTTTGACGGGCGCACTGCGTGACATGAGCTTAGTAAAGTTGGTAACGATGAAGGGAAAGTAGTTCCATATCTTAACGTAGAATAAAAAGTGTTAGGTAATCATTTGTGATTACTTAAATTAATTCTTTCGCTTTATATATATTTTAATGTATCAAAGTGAAAAAGTTAGCAGATTTGTAAATTTTTTACTTTTCTAAAAATTGCAAAGTTTCACTTGACCGACGCATGAAAAAAGTGATGAGGCCCGTGTCAATGTTAATTTCACATAAGGGGGAAGAATACGCAACGTGGATACAAGTAGATCTTCAGCAGCGCTTTCAAAAGTGATCAGTTTACCGTGAACAGACTATAGAGGCGATGATGGACAAGATACGCGTGATAGTGTCGTTCTTATCACTCTCGCGATTCTCTGCCTCAAACGCAGCAAGCCATGCACTAAAGATGGGGTAGACCGAGCTCGCTGGCTGCGCACAACTAATCTACGTGTCCCAACATACAACTGCTTTTCTGCCTACACGTCTAGCAAAAATGGCGTGGTTTGACTTTTAGGTTAGAAAACTGATTTGCAAACAATTGCTTTCAGATGACTGTATACTTCCTCTAACCAATTTGTAATGCTGTTTGATTATATTAAAACTGGTAAAACTACTTTTTTTTTTTTTTTATTATACATATAATAGTGCTTGTCATTTAAAAATTAAGATATAAACAAACACGTACATCACTGTTAACCATGTGACTTTGACAGTTGTGTAGGAGTTTTGTAGGATTGGGGTAGGTCAATGTTGGGTACATGCGCAGAAGGCGAGTAAGCGGTCTTCCTCATATTTAGTCTATGCAGCAAACAGCAGCAGCAGACAGGCGAGGGGATCTTCAAGGGTTGTGCCTGCCTGCGCCCCCTCACAGATGTAGCGTGGCCAATGCTGATTTTTATTTTTACCTCCATGTGCAAGCTAAAATACCCGCTTTTACCAACAAGTCTGCAAAAAATTTTGGCGGGCAAAGAAATAAAAATGCTTTAAATATACTAAATAAAGATCGATTTAAGGTGAAATCTGTGTGCGTAGGAGACGCGTGCATAAGAAAGTGTAGATGCAAAATGAATAAAAGAGTGATTTATAGTGACATTCGTCTTTGTGAGGCCAACATAACATTTAGAATCAACACATGCACCAGCTCAACCGCTTGAACTATAGATAACACGAAGTAAGTATGTCGCCTTGGGAAGTATATATGTATGTACGTATTTTTTGGAGCAGGAATCAAACACAGCATTTGTTGTAATGCACTGATATGCAATACATCGAAATTAGAAACACTAGGAAATTTAAATGGGTTAAGTAATGGTCAATTTATATTTTCCCCTGATTTAGAAACTTTTTATGCCTCTCAGAAGAATACCCTGATTTTACCCGAAACTGGTAAATACCCACACTTTTACCCACGAGGATGTAAAATACCCGAAATACGGGTAATTGCCCGCATAGTGGCAACACTGCGCAGATGTGAGTTTGACACTGGACGATGTAAGGCTATTTATGACACGACTCTCTCTCTCGTGAGGCGGGCGTCTGCTGCGCGGGAAGGTCATCCATCCAGCTGTTACAAAAAAGACGGCAGCGCAGCTCGGCTATGTTCAGAAGCTTCTCTGCCCATTAAAAAAAACTGCCTTCAACTCAAGTCGTCGCCATTGCTGCAATCACTCAAAAATCGGCCACAATTAATTACAGGAATCGGAGAGATGTCCTCAATAGCCGAAAAATATGTATCGAATTTAGATTCTTAGAAACGGTACTACAGTTTAAACGTGGCAAAATTAGGGTAAGTAAAATATATAACACCATGTAAAAGTATACGATAAATACGAATTTGGTGAAAAGATTGCCATACACCCTAGATTTCAACACCCAATAACATTCCAGCAGTTTTCTTTAGCTTATTGGTGGTGTGTGTATGAGATAACATATTTTTTGACTTATCAAGCCAATAAGAATTAAGTAACTCCGATAGCGCATGTCTGTGATTCACGGGGAGATACCTAAAACCGGCAATACCTAGATCGTCCAATCACGAACGTCGATTTGAGCTCACGTGTTATGCAATATAACTGGCCGTGAAATCTTTTCGCGAAATTCGAGTGTCCCTAACGATAAATTGCAAGTGATTTCCCGAAATAATAAGGACGTCTTAAAAAATACATGAAAAGTTAATAGATACCTACTATTTACCTAAATATTTATTTTACCTGTTCTTTGACTTTGGGCAGTTATAATTTTTTGGATTTCACAGTGAGAATCTCTTTCGATACGACAATCCTTTCTTTCCGCGGGAACCGGGTGGGTTTAATTAGCGTTTCCGGCATGTACTTCACACAGCGTACCACGTCAAAACTTCCCGGCCTCGTAGAGTCGGTTTCTCAGAGATGAGCCAAACCCACATCGTAAACGTGCTTCAGCAAGTTCCCCGTAAAATAACAGCTGGAGCTCTTTGCGGCTACGCTGCAGATTCGGAGTATTCTCGGAACAGGTCGAGTTCGTTACGTAAAGCAGGAACTGCCAGTATGTCAAACATGTTTCCGCGCAGACGTCAACTTCGGTGGACTACAACTTAACGTCAACGGAGTGCGCTGGCGCTGGACAATATCGCAGCTTTACGCATACGTTTTGAACGGTTTTCAAAACACTGCGAAAATATTTTATATGACGACTGGGGAATGCGAAAGAAAATTATCACATTAGTATTCTCAAATAAGATATTTTGCGATACAGGAATAAACGTCGTACTGAAAATCGTATAACGATTACTAACTAGAGAGGTACGCATTTTTTTTGTGAAATAGTTGTTTGCGCGATTACACGATTTCGGTAAATAAATGTTCTGTAAATGCGACTTTTTGTCAGAAAAGATAAAAAACCAATTATCTATACCCCCCCTTTTTTTTTTTGCCATATTATCTGTATTCTTGGAGACATGAGCTCAGTAAAGTTGGTAACGCATTTTTAAATCTTGCCTATGCAGAATCCTTAAGCGACAAAAGAAAAGTTCAAAGATAAGGGCGTAGTTTAATCTGAGGAATTTCATCGCGTGTAATTAAAAATCCCACAGTTACAGATCTAATGTTCACAGTACAGCGTCACGCCGGAAACACTGCACGCCTTGCGCGTAGCAGCGATGAGGCACTGGGCGTGCGTGTTAGTGTCGCCCGTATCGCTCTCACGCTTCTTGACCTTGGAAGCGGGGTTCCCACGGGGGGTCCATCCCACTCTTAATATAAGCTCATGTGAGCAATTTTATAGTCGATTCACGGTTTCTTGCAACTTTTCTGAAGCCCTGCTAAAGTTCTACTTCCAAGATATTACTACGCCTCGTGCTAACAACGTTAAACTAATTCTAGAACATTACATCAAAGGGACAACGCACCGTATTAGTGCACACTCAGTATAATAATATTTTGCAATATGACTATTTTTTAATAAACATTACCGACACATCGATTTTCTCACTGTTTTTATTCATCTAAATTATGAATTAAAAATTTCATATTTTATAGGCAAAATATACATTAAATTTTCATTTAACAGAAAATACTCTACTTTTATTTCAACACAAGTATAAAGAGACTCCGATACATGGCGTATCTGGGGAAACAACCATGGGGTGATTTTTCAAAGGTTAGATTTTACAAGAGCGTGAAGAAATCACGAATACCCTATATATAGGTACTTCGAGTGCTGACCGAAGCACAATTACGTCGAAGTGGTCTTCGCGAAAACCACAGAATACTTACGAAGACAGAGGCGAAACTGCGAGGTCCCGCCGCACGCACCAGAGACATAAAGTCACAGACCCAAAACATTAGCGCCTGGTAACCTACCCAGCTGCCGGCAGCACAGCCAATAGCGAGCTTTTTGCAGCGTGCACCAGCCAGTCAGACACTATGCCCGTTCCCAGGGCATCACTCAGCCAATCAGAGAACGGAGGGCGCTAGCATCAAAGGATTCGCCACGCCATTTAGTATCTGTACTTGTCTGCCCCATGGTTAGAGCTAGTGTTTTTTTGCGAAAAAAAAAAATATGAGTACACAGTAGTCTTCAAATACTATAAACACCCAACAGTAATTTGTCTGTTGCCATTGGTTGCTATCTGCTGGAGAAGGCGTTTTCATATTTGACAGGGCCACTCAGAATTCGGCAACATCGGCACGGCTCCTACGTGATTCGTGCTCAGAAATTTAACACGCGTCAAAATAAAATTCAGCCAATCAAGATAGGTGAACGACCCAACAGTCTTTTGAAATCTAATTTGTGTGGTAATCATTTCGCGAAATCTCACTACCCTTGCCCATGGTATTAAGCCGCCAAAATGTTTACAGAAAGCGGGACGTCGTAATACTACAGCAGACGCCATAAAGCTCTGTTGAGATCAGGCAACGTCGTGTGACGTCGATAGCAGTCAGATGGGAGTTGTGCGCGGAAGGTGTACGACTTGGCAACGTCACCGCTCACATTCTACGCACGCTGGTGTACACCGTTATTTACGAACCGGCCGACCCCAGACCGCGGGACTTGTTGAATAGCATAGCAACAGGGACGACAGGTCCTTAACCCATATCCACTCGTCTTGATAGGGTTATCAGTGACTGTGTTAGGAGAGTTTAAAAAGGCGGATGTTGTGGGGGGGAGGGAAGTGTATCGAAAAACCGAGGCAGGTTTTGGAGTGTTCTCTTCCTGGCAATGGGACGCGCGGAACTAGGCCATGGGCGTCGACGTAGAGCGGGCGTGGGAGAGAAGCGCGAGACCTGTCATCGGCAAGGCTTTCTTCCTTTCGGGTGGAGAGCCAGCCGCTGGGATAACGGCTGCCTTCGCTCAGCAGATCACGGATCCACAAGCAGTAGTGGATGGTGAACTATAGGCTATTCACTATAACAATGAGCACTTTTGAAAGCCCTGCTTAAAATCTACTTGTGTGCACACTGTGTGTTCTTCCGACTTATGTAAAATTAGCATTGCCATGGGTCTCGTCACTTTATTCACGCGTCGATCAAATGAAACTGAAATAGCTGGAAAAGTAATTATTTTACAAATCTGCTCATTTTTACATTTCGATGCATTAAATAAAACAGAAAGCGAAATAAATAATTTAAGTTATTACAAAAAATTACCTAACACTTTTTATTCGACGTTAAAGCATGGAACTACTTGCCCTCCATCATTACCAACTTTACTGGACGCATGCCACTCAGTTAGCCTGTTAAAATATATGCAGGTAGGAGAAGATACTTTTCTCAAAGGTTGATTTCAAAAGTGCTCAATTTATTGTGAACAGCCTTTAACTGAAGGTATTTTCACACGCTCTACGCAGCACCCAAGCGGCCGCAGACTACTGAATTGAGTATAGAGATTTGAACGGCTCTAACATCGAGGTCTTGAGAGCCGAAGTGGGTGAAACGAGGTGAGCATGGAGCAGCGCCGGAATGTAAGGGCGGGGGAAACGGAGGATCCCCGAAACAAATCGCCGACAGGCGGCGAAAACCCGCGTCGTGGCGACCCCGCCGGGAATTGAACCCGGTTCGCCTAAGTGAGATGAGAGTAGTATAGCCACTAAACCACCGCGGTCCCTGCAGAGCACGTGAGAATACATAGATAAATGCTTTCCCCATACACTGTGGCGGAGCCCAGTTTGTATTCAAAGGAGAGAGTAAGTAAAAAGCCTATACTCTGTGGCAAGGTATTCTTCCATCCCAAAAGTGTTGCCAATTTAGATGGTTTTCCGCTAGTTTTAGGGGAATTTAATTTCTTTTTGTGGGGAGATGTTACTTTTGGTGAGTAGCAGAATTTTTGGCGGGGACTATAATTATATTTTAGTAGGGGACTATAATTATATTTTTGAAGACAGACATATTTGGTACATTTTCCTGATGATTATATAAAGAGTTATGAGGGCAACCGAAACATAATTTTCAATTTCTATTATTACGGGTCAGAAACAAGAGCATAACTGAACATTTACAAGCCGCAAAATATTAAATAAGATTTTTTTTCTCGAAGTGGAAACAGCTATTATTATTACTACTGTTATTACCATTACCATACATGTATGTTTTGAGGAGTTTTAGAGGATTTTAAATATAAGACCTGACAGCAGTGGTCTCGGACGAGTGTCAGCCGCTGTCAGACAACTGCCATCTTTCAGCGAGAGTCGCTTGTCCCATCTACACGATCCACGGGCAACGGCGGGTGGCGAACAGTTGGATAGTGTTTGCACACTTCTGTACACAGTCTCGGTGCACGCAGCAAAAACCGACTGATAGCTGGTGTGTGGCGACCTTTCAGAAGCGAATAGTTCACCTTTCTCTCTAAGAGAGAAATGGTAGAGGTATAACTGAGTAGAAATCGTATTAGATCTAAAAATACGGGGTCCAGACTAACAGCCGCCTTCCCACACTCATGGCATCCGAGTGTGGGACCCCTTAGAAATCTCCAGGCCCTAAAGAAACGATAGATGATTTTCATCAAAATTGTAAATCCATTTCATAAATTTCATTAAGCAATAAAGTTAATTTTATTTTCATTTATTTAAATATACATAACTAGGATCAGTAATGCCCAATAGCCGGGTACTGAAGCAATTTAATTTTCTTCTGTTTTGTTCTGTTCAGAAGCGAGCAAAAGCACCTACCTACATCTGCAAAACCATGTTTGAGTGACTGAAGTGTAAACTAGGAACAGCAAAGAGGGAATAAAAACATTTCTTGCAACAGTTCGTTATCCACCTCTATCCACAGGCATTTTTTTTAAAACCGTTGGAATGAAGACGACATTATCTTACTCTGGCAGTTCACTGCCAAACCGCATAAAAATTCACAACGCGTGCCGTAATTATATTTCTCGTAAAGTGGGATGGAGCTGCGCGTCCAAATTACCGGAAAACTAATTGGTATATTTGCCTCGATACAGAGCTTGACAGTATCATTTTCTCACTATTAGGTTTTTGTTTCAAGTTTATATATTCGAAAACAGCCTTACAGTACAGACAAGTTATTGTGCGTTTGACCGAATTAGGCCATTGGCCGGAAATATGTCTGTTACCGCTCGGAGACTTCTTGAGCCAATAAGATAATATCAGCGGTGGAGTGGCAAATCTCTTTTAAGGCGATCAAGCATCTAGGTGACGTTGATTAAAGTGCAACGTCCAATGAAACCACGGACTGTACTCGCTTGTTTATAAACCAATGGAGTATATCCTGTCATCGAAAGATACAGCGAATTTTGCATGTGTCTAGTCATGGCATTTGTTTTAACAAAATAGACCACGTTCGTTCAGTTATATTATGAAAATTTTCGTCAATCCACCCACAACAGTGATGGTGGTCACTATGTTGTAACCAAGGAAACTAACACCTCCCTCAGTTACAAAAGCTGCGAGCATCATTCAAGCGCACACCTTCCTCACCGCAGTGTGGGAGGTCACTGAGACCGCACACTTCTGCAGTTCCAGCAAACTTACATTTCATCATTTCCTTGAAGTTGGCCACCTGGCTTCTTGATGGACCGGCCTAATGTTCCTGCGACACCTGTTACAAAGTGGTTTTCAGACTCCATATCCTTTGTGTAGGCTGTTGACGGTAAAGTGAGCAGTTTTTAAGGCCCTCCCAACGAGCATTAGCCGCTAATAAATATATCTTATTGCAGACTCAGGCATTACATTTCGAGGGTGGTAAAATGTATACACTGTGTTTATTGGTCACATTGCAATGTTTATATTAAAAAGCAGCAGGAAGATGGAAATTGGATGAAAGGAAAAATTTAGAAGGGCCTTAAAAAGTGCTCACTTTACTGTGAACAGCCTATAACTCGTTGGTTATGTACTTTTGTACTTCAAGAGCTTCTCTGATTTTTTTTTTATAAATGACGTTCTGACCCATAAGCACGGCAACATACGTCATGAAGCACCTCCTCTTTGCAACGTTGCGTGCCACTACATCAGGATCATTAGCAAGAATAGTGATTATCGGCTGGTTCCTGAGGATGGCGATCGTGTCCTTTGTGAACACTGGCAGTCGCTTGTGCTTACATCCCAGTTCCTCAGCTGGCATACCGAGCGAGGAGGCGCAGTGGCAACTCATTGGACTCGCGTTCGGAAGGACCCGGGTTCGACTCCCGGTCCGGTCATCCTGATTTCGGCCTTCCATGGTTTCCCGAAATCACTCCAGGCGAATGCTGGAACGGGTCCCTAACAAAGGCCATGGCCGATTCCTTCCCATCTCCCCCCCCCCCCCCAAATCCATCCTCCCTGCGCAACTTGCGCCGTCTCTAATGACCTCGCTGTCGATGAGACGTTAAGACAACCTACCTTAGCTGGCATGTGGCAATGCTTGATTATGAATTTAAAGTCATTCGTTCTTGAGACTGCACTGCGCAAATTGCGTGGCCTGCTGAAATGTACACATTCGACACTTGCCATGATTTTAAATTGGAAGCGCTTCCTGTAGTAGTTAATTTTGTGTTTTCGTTACAATCATCATCGTCCATCATCTCTTTTACAAGCTGACACAAATCAGGAACTTTAAGACACAAGCATCTGGATGTACCTCTTAACGAACTGCACCGACGTCTTCCTGGAATAAGGATAGAAAAACAAGCTGGCAAAAACCTTTTTCCCTAGACAGTGGTTTGGAATCGAACCCACAACTTCTCGGGCGCTAGTCGGACACGTCACCGCATGGCAAAACACGTTAAATTAAAATCTTAGCTGTTGAGCAGTCACGTGTGGTAAATTTGTTGTAAAATCGTGGAATCAGTACGATGTCTTAGGGCGCAGTTACACTAATAAAAGGTAGAACTTATTAATGTGAACGTGTTATAGCAGCCATGTTCCAACACGTTAAATTGCATTGTTACCAAAGTGAACACGTCACAACATTATTACACCTCTGCAACTCAGTGCAAACAAAACCGAATCCAACCTGAAACACGCACTGGCGTAATTATCTGCAGTCGCTTCTAACACTTATTATCATTGATTTGTTTTAGTTCTAATACGAATAACCTTACTTTAACTGAATAATACAAATAAATTTGATTTATTTCAACGAGTGCGGAAAATCCCACCAATTTCGACTATCTTTTCTCATGTTCTTCGTAGCAGCCAATTAGAGCGCAACACAGACGAAAAGTTGTTCCGATGTACTCATACAGCCAGATAGTTTGAACAAGAAATTAATGTGTTAGTAATGAGTTGGGAGCCGACGTAATTGTGAACAGAGCTGAACATGTTAGGAGTGAAATAGTTCTATGTCTGGTGTCACCGTGATCTTATTCCTTAGTCCTAATTACTCAGCACTGTAAACACATTTATACTGCATTTCATATGCGTAGGTACACTCGTCTGCGAAGTATTGTATCAGCTGATGCGTTGTTGAAGGATATATCTTGTTACGTTGGCGTTATTGATGATGACTATGGATGGAAATAGTAATCTGAACTAAAATTTCCAATTCAAAACTTTAAGTATACTTACAACATTTATGGTTTAAATTATGTCTTCAAAGCGATATGAAATGTTCTTAGATTTTAGTCAATTGGGTTTAAAAACACGTTTAGCAATTATGACAGAGCCCGCGGACACATGCGATCAGTGAAACGTTTCCAACCCGGTGAATACCATTGAGCATGTGCTCTTTTCTATCATGTTTATGCGAGTACCTTGTTGTTGTCGGAACATTTAATCAATAGTTAATAATTGTTGTATTTACTTTCATCAAGCATAGTTACTTTTTTTTTAAATTTATACCATAAATGTTGTATTTGTAATCAAAGTTTTAAATTACAATTTTTAATTCCAAGTACTTTTTTCTTTTCCTTACTCATCACCACGATCGCCAACATGATTGTAAAACATCCTGAAACAATTCGTCAGCTGGTGTAATACTTTGCCAAAGAGAGTGTTTACTGTTTACATACTGCGTAGGTTTGTCGCATAGTTTACCGGGATTCAGCGTACTTATATGAAATACACTTTGCCAACGTCAACCCAGTTCTCCGTTGCTGAGAGCCAGTCGACGCTGAGAGAGACGTGTGATATCTAGTATAGGCAGTTCACGGTAAAGTGATAACTTTTGAAGCCCTAGTTACTTTTTTATTTCAACCAATTGATATCCTTCCAACACTTGTTAGTGTAAATCCTGCCACGTGAGTAATAAACACAGTTTATACATACTCCTTACCCAAAAGCCAAAATGAAATGTATTTATTGGTTATTATGTCTGATGAAACAGTTTAAATAAGTGCTCACTTTACCGTGAACGGCCTCTAAACTACGTAGCCCTGGACAGCAGCGTGAAAATAGCATTGCGGTCAGCGGCAATTTGATGCTAGTGCATAACGACCATAAAGCGGTTCACTCTATTCACCTGGTTATAGGCAGGGGCTGGAAAATTTCACGAATTCAGCTAGCTTGTCTAGCTAGACCTGCGACACATGAACATTTTTGTTGCGTTTGCAGTTTGATCACAGTTTATCAGACACACCCAGGTGAACTCTGAGCCAATAACAGACCTGCAAAGAAACCACCACCGAATACCATGCCACCTAGTCTGAGGTAGAATTGGCTACACCCTAAGGCAGCAGCCAATGAAAAGCTGAGGCTCGAAAATGCATAGTACCGTGGAGTCTAGCCTACCTGTCGTTTAAAACGGAGTGAGTTGAGTTGAGAGAGTTGGGCGACCCTCGACAACGAGGTCACGAGAGCCGAGGAGGGTGAAACCGAGGTGATGATGGAGGAGCGCCGGAATTTAAGGGCGGGTGGAAGATCCCCGCCGACCAGCGGCATCGACCGGCACGATTCCCACTTGCGAAAATCCGGGAGTGACCCGGCCGTGGACTGAACTTGAGGTATTGTCACTCCTATCATCATACGATTAGCAGGGAAATTTGTCATGGAAAGGGCTGGTCAAGCGCAAGTCATAGCCTCTGCCAGCTCAAGGGAACCCACACCGCCATGTGGTACCGCTGGGTGATCACATGATATATGATCAGCAAAGTGGGAAACTCCCGCGCGTTCCCTATGTCATGTTTTACTAAATGGAGTATCTGCCTCCAGTGGCGCGTAGTGACTTTTTTTTACAGGTAAGCAATATAATAGCCCGTGTTTTAGACAATGTTTGCTAGTGCCGGGCTGTGTGGTTCCATATTCAATTTCAACTAACAAACGCAAATTCAAACTTTGCTTACTCTCCACGCGTATTTACCGTTTTATAATACCTAACATTCGTAATAAAAAACGGACACGAAATGAATATAATAATAATTAAACTGAATATTATTTAGAGAGCATATTACAAATTATAAGAAAACTCCCGTTTTCCCAAACACTATCATCCACTTTCCAAGGAAAGGGAAAAGAGAGGACGCAAACAGAATGACTGCTTATCCTACCGAAGGAACGCGGCAAGGTAACTCGCTTACGAGTTCGATTCATCGCTAGTAGCTCCCGTTTGTGGAAATAAATACTAGATAGCAGCACTATGCGTCTTCAGTACGGGAGTACGGAAACTCTGTTTCTCGAATCGGAAACGGGAAACTCAGGATTAAATGTGTTTAAATTTAAAGTTAAGGCGTCTATGTAATAAATGCCACTGTTCCTCTCTGACAATTCGTCGTCGTGGGCAATCACGATAGAGGCGTCAGGTGGCGGGTCGGTCGACTCCTTCACGGTAAGAGGGGCCCAAAGGCTGAATTACAATGTGAATAAATTCATGTCAATGGAGATGGACCACTTGCGGGTTGGGGCATTAGCCCTCGGAAGTGGAGAACCCTAGATGAAAAGGAAGGAGTAGCACGGGCTGGTCTCACTTTTCTCTAGAGGTTCCCTCAGCAAGATGGCTGGTCCTTTTGACTAACCTTATCTTGCGTCCGGAGGTCACGTTGAGGATGGACTGGTGCTAGTAGTGGTTTAAATATTCACTACGATGGTAGATTTTTCTCCTATAGGCTGTTCACATTAAAGTGAGCACTTTTTAAGGCCCTGCCAAATTTTTCCTTTCAGCCAATTTCTATCGTTCTGCTGCTTTTTAACATAAACATTAATATGTGTCTAATAAATACAGTACATACATTTCATCACTCTTAAAAATTTACATGTGAGGCTGCAATAAAATATACTTATTATTGGTTAATGGCTGTTGGGTGGGCCTTAAAAAGTGCTCACTTTACCATGAATAGTCTATATATAGGAGAATGTCCCAAATGTGACTAAGGCCAGGTGAGCTGGCATCAAGGAGAATGACACTGAGCGGCGGAAGCGGACATGGGACTCCATGGTACAGGAGGGGGGGGGGTGCTTGATAGTGGGGGTTATCTCCTCGGTCCAAGGAGGCCTGTGTCCGTGGAAGCTGCAAAATGGGGAAATTAATTACTGAGAAAGCAAAAATCCTGGTAAGGCCTCTGGCTAAGAGGGTAACGAAGTACGATATTTATGTATTTGTCCCTGATTACAATTGACGAGGAGGGCATGTTTTTACCGAGTAAACCGGTAGAATACCGAGTAAAGGCACTAGGAAAAGTGAATAGTCCGAAGAGAGAGGAGGAGAAAGTGCCGTGCACTGTCCTATTCATCAGAGGTAGGTAGGTAATTAGGCTTAACGTCTCGTCGACAAATTCATCAGAGTAGTTACAGAGCGAGAGGTTGGAGGGTATGCCGAACTTCGGGTCGTAAAAACCTGTCCATGGTTACAGGTAACAGAAACAAAATCAAGTATTTTCTACTTCGACATATAAAGTTGGCAATCCTTCGGAACAGCAATTTTTTTTCTAAAGTTGGCAGCACGTTTCTCTCTCCGGTAGGTGGTGGGGTACTGCTGCGGAGCGACCTTGACCTGCGTCGCTGGAGAGAACTTCGAGACTTACGCACCGCAGCTCCATAGCCTGCAGGTGACATTCATCAGGACGGGGACCTTGTACGACCCTGCGCGGCACTCCGCGGGCGTCGTTGTGTTGTTTATGTACCGCTGCCCGCCCAGCATCGCTCACCTTGCGACGTCAGCCGTCAACCGCCGCGACGCCTCCTGACCCTGTACCTCGGCCGAGCACCGCTAACTGGTCGCCGGCAAGTTCCGACCGCGCTCGCTTCAAGGCTCTTCAAGTACTTAAAGATTCTTTCTGCATTTTAAAGATATTCTACGGTTCTGCGACACATTGTCAATAACTATATGATAAAAAATGCCAAATCAGTTCAAAAATCATTTTCGCATACTTTTTTGGTAGTATTATCAGCATCTGGGCTTTCAAATTTGTGCCACGCAAATATTTCAAAAAGTTATACAAGCACAATGTTTAATCTCCGCTAAAGTGTTTTTTTAAGGATTTAGGAACCCCACGAAGAAATTTTTTTGAAGTGTTTCATTTTGTTCGCCTGCGATTAACTTATGGCTGTTTTGGATTTCAATTTTATTGTAAAACTTAAAATAAAATTATGGCCGAACCACTGGAAGAAATTCCACGAAAATTTCTTCATCTTGTTCATAGACATTATCAGCTGATTTGAACTGTAGCCAAACTTGATAATTATGCAAGAATTATAATTTTGTATGCCAATACATATAAATGGTAAATTTCTGTTTTTCTGGCATTAATTTTTGTATATTAATTTTCTATGGTTTTTGGATAGCCTACTTTTATCAATGTACTATTTGATGTAATAAAACAGAATTCTAAAATATCTTACAAACATCGAAGATAATTTTTGGAACTTGAACACCCTTAAGGCTACCATGGCACTTGAACTGCGTCGCAAATGTTTGAAAAATACGTTTTCCCGCGAAACTATCAGACGTGCGTTCCATGTGCTGATCTACGAAAAGAACACACACTTCACACAGGCCTGTTGAGTGCTGTCAAGACGTCACGCACATTTGAAACACCATTTCAGAGTACTCCAAAATGACTGAAAATTGCATTTTCAGGGACACCCGAAATTCGCGAAAAGATTTCACCAGCAGTTATATTGCACAGCACATTAGCTCAAATCCACGTTCGTGATTTGACGATCTAGGTATTACCGGTTTTAGGTATCTCCCCGTGAATCACAGACGTGCGTTATCGAAGTTACTTAATTCTTATTGGCCAGATAAGTAAAAAAATATCTCATCACAAAGACACGCCACCAATAGGTAAAAGAAAACTGCTGGCGTGTCATCGGATGTTGAAATCTAGCGTGTGTGGAAATCTTCTCGCGACATTCGTCTATCCCTATAGCTGTATCTCAAAATATACGCGTCAGATCCATACAGAACTACTCAGGAGCCCTGCATTGAAACTTCCCACAGACTTTTCTTCAATAAAACAAAAGTGTCACCGCTTAAAATTCCGTTGGTAGGGCCGCTGATTTTTCGCGAATAAATCGGAGCACACAGTAGAGTGAATGTGAAGAGATTTGCGCGGTTCTTAACAGCGAGGTCTTGAGAGCCGATGAGGGCGATTGAAGTGAATATGGGGCGGCGCCGGAATGAAGGGGCAGGGGAAACGAGAGATCCCCGAGGAAATCCGCCGACCAACGGCATCGTCCGGCACGACTCCCACTTATGAAAATCCGGTGCCCCGGCAGGTGATTGAGCCCGGTTCACCTTGGTGGGAGGCGAGCGTGCAAATCGCTCAGCCACCGTGGCCCCCACACAGTAGACTTCAATTATATATGTACACCTCGGCTGTTGTCATACCTCCATTGGCTGCTGGTGACGACGTTTTCGCATTTGAGCGAGCCACTCAGGATTCCGTAACTCCGACACAGTACCTTCGTCATTCGTGCGCAAACAATTAACACGGACCAGAACATGCTTCAGCCAATCAAAATAGCTCGACGACACCATAACGCTTTGAACTGTATCTTGCCTCGAAATATTTTCGCGAAATATCACTGCCCCTACCCTTTGGTATACGTAACACGACGAGTACACTGCACACCAGTTCAGAGCCTTGAGCGTTGCAGTGTAGTCCTTATAGATCCCGCGCTTCTCAGCCTCAAACGCAGAAAAAAAATCTTCAAGCAGACTGACGGGAATGGTGCATGAAAGCCGTACACAATTTTCGAAATAGCTGTTTTTCAGAGGCTCTATTGAAATTTTTGAAATAATGACATAAATTCTGATTTTGGACACCTTACATTGTCACATATTTACTGCCTTTTTATTGCCGGGGCACTAATGGAAGATAATATATATTATTTACCATCTTCCATCAGAACTCCGATATCTAGAGCCCCGGGTATTTCGCGGATTGAGTTGGCAGCAAGCTAAGCTGGACAGCCCTCTATACACTCGAGACATTATCGTTTGCTTATTGGTTGCTGCGAACAAGTAAAGCCTCTGTATAGGACTGTTAAACACTCACACTACTGCTTCCTGTTTGTTAATGGATCACAGTTAAACGGGGAGTGTCTTAAGAAGTATCATCCAATCACAATAGTAGGTGAACAGAATAAGTGTTTGGAGTCTACCTCGCGTCCGAATGAATTCGCGAAATACTCGCGCCTCTACCGATATCTAACAACGTAAGGTGCTCAAAAAAATCATCTGTCCTGGGCGAAAAAAAAAAATATTTGAAAATAAGTTTCTACAAAAAATAAGGTAACTCTAGGCTGTTAACGGTGAAGTGAATACTTTTGAGGCCGTAGTTATTTTTTCCTTTCGACAATTTTTTAATTTTTTAAACACCTTTTGAAATAAATATTGTCATGTAGGTAATAAACACAGTGTGTATATTCCACTACACTCGGATGTTAACGCCTAAGGCTAAAGTAAAATATATTTATTGACTACTATTCCAAATGGTAGGGCTTTCAAAAGTACTCACTTTAACGTGAATAGCCTATATATAGAGACCTGCAAAATTCGCGTTATCATTTGAAGACAGAATAGACTTCAAACACATATGCGTTTGTATTGCTCTTGTCACTGGACTACAGCTGGTTTGACACGCCCTGGGCTGCCTGTAACCAATCGGAAACAAGTAACGACAAGATAGCTCAATCACGTCCCGACTAGTCAAAACGTATTACGGCTGCTCGCTTTTGCAGAAGCCAATAAATAGGGATCGGAAAATGTCGCGATTTCAATTACATGTAAGCTAGACTCCACAGCCCAGTGCACACTAGAGCCTCAGATGTTTGTCCATTGGCTGCTGCCTCAGTGTTACATCACATCTGGCAGTACGAGATTCGCCACTTGTTAACTTGCAGGTCTGCTATTGGCTCAGAGCCGTCCAGGGCGTGTATAATAAACTCTGATCCAATTGCAAAGGTGACTTCACTGTATATGTGTTTGACGTCTATCTTGTCTCGAAATGCATTCGCGAAATTTTCCTATCCATACCAATAAGCAATTGATAGAGGTAGTGAAATTTCGCGAAAAGATTTCAAGACAAGTTTGATTGCAAAACACTGCAAGGTCGTTTCCCTATCTTGATTGGCTGAATTACTTTTTGAGACGTGTTAACTGTCTGCACACGAATCATGTAGGGGCCGTGCCGATGTTGCCGAATTCTGAGTGGCCCAGTCAAATATGAAAATGCCTTTTCAAGCAGACATTAACTAGTGACAACAAACAAACTGCTGTTGGGTGCTTATAGTATTGAAGTCTACTGTGCACTCATATTTTTCCGCGGAATTTCACTATCTCTAGCAATTGACATTTACGCTAATGTACAAAAGGCGGTGAAATCCAGCGTGGTATCAAATAATAACGCGAATTTTGCATGTCTCTACCTATATACGGCTTTCATGCAATAAGGAAGCATCGCGATGGGCCGTCTAAGACTGCGAGATGCATTCCCGGGAAGCTAAAATTCTTTATAACAGTGGGATATTATTACACATGATCCAAGCCAATCGCTAGAGACGTGCCAGATTCACGTTATCTTTCAGTGACAGGATAGACTTCACTGCGTTATAAACAAGCGAGCACAGCCCGTGGTTTCACTGGCTGCTGCACTTATATCAACGTCACCTACCTGTTTGATCTCCTTAAAAGAGATTGGCAACTCCACCGCTGATATTATCTCATTGGCTCAAGCGTTCTTCAATGCGTGACAGACATAGTTCAAGCCAATGACTGACATCTCTCAAACGCACATTAACTTGGAGTTCAGTCTGGCCTAAAATAATAACGCGAATTTTGCAGGTCTCTATTAATAGGATGAAAGTAAAAAGAGGCGGGTGTAGATTATATATATATATATATATATATATATATATATATATATATATATATATATATATAGAAAAACTGGTGTTTCTAAAACGTTTATCTGCTGGGATGCACACAAACGCGCCAACACTGATTTAAGAGACAGTGTTTTACTCACGTCACCCGCCAGATCGAATTTTTTATTTATTCCTCCCTGATTCACATTTATGAGGATATATAGAAAAATGAAACAATAGAAGCTTAGCTAATTACCGTACCCATCATTGCTGACATAATACATGAACAACTAACAAATATGTATGCAAAAACTGACTTAATACAAAATAGTATACATTAATTCATTATCACCTTTAATGACAACCAGGGAACTACTATTAACAATCGGGTTACAAATATTTGCACAGAACCATGAAACGTAAAGCTTCTGTAATGAAATATTTTCGGTAGTGATTCTGACACTTTTCTTATGAAACTAAAACGAATAATTCCTGTATAAGGGATGATACAGCCTCTCGAAGAGCAACGCGCTAAATTCGTAAAAAAAAAATCATGAACACAATTTGAACTTCTTAATATTTTTTGATTCAGTTAGATTTATTGACAAGATATTTGAATGCTGGTAACCCACTCGTATATAGTTCTACAATAGTCAGAGCACGCCGTTCGACTAGCAGCGGGGGCCACGGTGTCTGGGCGGTTAGCCTGCTCGCCTCTTACCAAAGCGATCCGGGTTCAATCTCTGGCCGGGTCACTCCGGATTTTCGCATGTGGGAACGTGCCGGAAGATGCCGTTGGTCAGCGGGTTTTCTCGGGGATATCCCGTTTCCCCCGCCCTTGCATTCCGGCGCTGCTCCATATTAAGCTCAATCACCCACATCGGCTCTCAAGACTTCGATGTTAAGAGCCGTCCAGATCTCTTCGCTCACCCTCACTAGCAGCGCCTGGTACCTTACTGGCCAGCCAATAATGAAGCTTACGCAACACGCTGCAGCCAATCAGATAAAAGACCCGTTGTAGAGCCTCGCACAACGGCCAATCAGCGAATAGGAACACCGACTTCAAATGAATCAACACGCCATTTTACTTCGGCGTACTTAAGTTAAATATTCTGTGGTGGAGGTGAACCATCCCTAATAGAAGACGGTGGGAATCGAACAGGCGACGGGGTCGCGGTGGTGTAGTGGTTAAACTACTCGCCTTCCACCTAGGCGAATACCGGGTTCGATTCCCGGCGGGATCGCTCCCGGATTTTCGCACGTGGGAATCGTGCCGGACGATGCCGCTGGTAGGCGGGTTTTCTCGGGGATCTCCCCGTTTCCCCCATCCTTTTATTCCGGCGGTGCTTTACGCTGACCTCGCTTCGCCCTCATCGGTTCTCAAGACCTCGGTTTTATATGCCATCCACATCTCTTCACTCACTCACTCGAACCTATATTCCAGGAGAGTGTCAACCACATCTGTCGCCGAACGAGATGACGTATACCATAATGGACCTTCATTCCGGATGAACCGGCCATTACACTGAGAGAAAATCTAACAAAATATTTGTTTATATAGGGCCAAATATATTTTTTTAGTTGTCCTAACAAAATATATTGTTGAGCAAACAAAATTTTAAAAGCAACAAAATTACTTTTGTTCGTCTAGCAAAATACATGTTTGAATAAACAAAATCTCTGTGTTGGGCCAAAAATAAAAAGACTGTTAGGCCAAAAATAAATTAGACCGTCAACTAAATGTTTTGTCGAATAAACTGTATATATTTGTTTGGCCACTCATTTGACTGCCTTCGTTAAAAAATACAGCCCGAGAGTTCGTTTGTATTTTTTGTGGCAATTAGGTTAGTAAACGTGTTTGTTAGTGCACATATTGATGCTTAACAATCGTATAAACACATTAATAAAATAATGCAACAAGAAAATGACAAGTAAAGCTGTAGAACTCGAAATATTTGTCTGCACACGTTATTCAATATTTGCAATATTTCCGGCGTACTCAATTGTCACATTAGTTGAGATTACTAAGGCGTAGCGCTCGGACGCACGTGATCTAGGATCGAAACTAGGTCGAACTTGTACAATTTTTTATATCGGCCCAAACTGTTTAATGTACGTGTAACCGAACAAATCTTTAGTTCCACCAACCAAATATTACAGTTCGGGGCAATCAGATGAGAACAACCAAATAATTTGGTTTCAACAACAAAATGTTTCACTGTCCCTATACAAACAAATAATTTGGTTGCAGCAAACAAATCGCGTTTGATTGAAAAAAAAAAAAAAAAACTTTTTTTTTCTCGGTGTACGGTTCCGGTTTCCTGTGGTATTCTGTAATCACTACCAGGCGAATGCCAGGATACGGTTCCTTGATAAAGGCCGTTACCGACTGTCCGAGAAACTAGTTCTGTCTCTAGTGGCCCCACCACCGAAGCGACTTTAAGCCATGAAAAGTGGTTCTAAATCCGTTCAGCAAGGCCTGCGAGTACCTGGAAGCTATCACAGCCATTAGAGGAAACCGTGGAAGTTTGCGATATAGTTGACTCGGGAAAATGTCCAATGAGGAGAAATTAAAAACCCTTTCGGCGCTGGTGTAACCTACGCAAACGTGAACATGTTGCATGGGCTGTCCACGGTAAAGTGAGCACTTTTAAGGCTCTACCTACCTTTTTCCTATCAGGCATTTTTTATATTTCTAGCACTTTTGAAAATAAATATTGCCATGTAGGTAATAAATACAGCGTATATATATATATATATATATATATATATATATATATATATATATATATATATATATATATATATATACGAGTGACGAAGGGTAAACTGATAAATGGCGGGAGATGTAGGTTATCTGAATAAAGTGGGCTGGTATAAATTGTGCACATTCTGGTAACATACACAAGTAGAAAATTCCAAAATATAGACAGACTAGTATTAACATGCATTTCGGTTTTGTTTAGGGTTTTTATCGCCTTTCGCCGTATAACCTTGCTTCTAGCCATGTCTGTTTTCAGTCAACATGCCGAGAACCACTAGAAGGCGCAGGCTACTCCGGCCGTGTCTCAATTGTTCCCCAGAGAGCGCTCTCTCGTGCTCTTTCTCTCGCAGATGACGTCGCAGAGAGCGCTCTCTGGTCGTCTCAATTCGTCGAAGAGAGCACGAAAGAGCGAGAGCACACAGAGAGAGCACGAAGTTGTATACTCACTGGCGCTCTCTCGCAGACGCCATATTTGTTTACATTATTTTCGTGTTTGAATAAGGTTATAATAGCTTTCTGGGCCAAAACCACGTTTTATTACTGTAAGTGTATGATTTCAGCTGTTTTAAACAGCAAAATAACATACGCAACACGTATTTATAAAAATATAAATACGGATTTCTGACAATCTCGTTTATTTTTTGTCACAAATGTAACATTAAGGTAAAATATAAAACAAAAAAAGGAGTATTTGTTGCACTAATGATTGTTCTGGTAGTGCTATAATTCTTTGTGAATTATTTTGAACACACATAAATTACTTACAATAGCCATGATCGCGATTTTAACTTAACATAATTTCCGGACTTTTGGCATCAGCTGTTTACCTGACGTCTCAATTCCACAGAGAGAGAGAGAGAGCACGAAAGAGCGCGAAGCAGTGCTCTCGCCAGGTTGTGCGAAAGAGTACTCTCGAGAGAGAGTATTCTTTAAATTGAGACAAGGCCTCCGTCTCCTCAGTGCAGCCATACACACAGAGGAAGAGGGATAACGGAACGTTTCGTGAGTTTGCTAGTTAGACCGAAATTACGACGCCTTCACGTTGTAATATATGCTTTAAGAATTAGTGGCGCATAACTGCCGTGCACCTACGGGTATGTCCGACAAACCCCGAGTCGACGGCTTCGGAGCACCCCCCTGAGTCGAGCCGAAGATTGCCGAGCTCGTCCGACTCAAGCCGAAGACCACCAGCCGCACAAGCCGCTGCAGCTGCCATTAAAAATACATTGTAACGAAAACGTGTTTTTTTTTTTTTTTTTTTTTTTTTTTGTGCGGCACCGAGCGAGGTGGCGTAGTGGTTACTCACTGGAGTCGCATTCGGGATGACCCGGGTTCGATTCCCGGTCCGGTCATCCTGATTTCGGCCTTCCGTGGTTTTCTGAGACCACTCCAAGTGAATGTTGGGATGGGTCTGTAACAAAGGCCATGCCTGATTCCTTTCCAATCCTTACCCAATCCCTCTTCCCTGTGCAACTTGCACCGTCTCTAATGACCTCGCTGTCGACGAGACGTTAAGCCCAGTTACCTACCTGCTTTTTTGTGTAGTATAATATGATGCCTCACGTAAGCACGTAACTTTTGTGCACTGAATTAAAATGTCGGGTGTAAGTTTTGTTACTTTTCAGAGTCAAAACTCTTAAATTTCTTGTTATGGAAGCGTATTTAGCGTATTTGTGTTTTGAAAGTGATGTGACCCGAACAGATTGGGAATGTATGACGTTCGTGGTTTATATAAACTTTGAAAACTAGGACATCGTTGTAACCTCAGGAACAAAATGCATATGGGAGATGTAGACATGTTTTTCGTGGACATGGGATAAATCGTATGCAATACACTTTAATCTGCAGAGAAAATCAAAATATTGTTTAATGAAATAAACATAATGAAAATTTCATATTTAACGGTAAACATTTTGTATTTCATGAATGCATTTTTACACCTTTGAGAAACGTGTAATAAACTGCGGCACTGAAAAGCTCCCTAAATTGTTACGGAATAAAAATAAATAGTTTTGGCCTAACTTCTATTACACTTTCGTCCTGATTTACGGGAGAAAGTTATATACGCGGTACGTGAATGAAAGACGTGAGCACAAGACATCGCGAAAATAAAAATAAACCCATGAAAAGCAAACGTTACGTAATACCCGAAACGTGAAGTAATCGTAATACCGTCACTGTGTTTATGCAGGGAACGGTATACGACCATAGAGTGGTTAAGATTTATTCTACTCAGGTTGGGAAGCTCAAAGCTTTTAGTTTGGCAACTAAAATTTTTCGCCACTAAGTGAGCGCTAGTGTCGCATGTTTACAGGATTATTTTTCTATTTTCTACGTTAAAAAACAAAATAATTGCAATAATCATAAATCAAATATAACATTTAAAATAACTACTTAATAAAGTGAATTATTTTTCATTCATTATTCACGGAGTTTAAAATTTTAATTAAAAGTGGCCTCTTTGGGACACTAGTGCTTACATAGTGGTGGAAATTTTCCGTATGCCAAACTCTCCCATAAGAAAACTCGTTTTGTTCCTAACCCTTGTAGAATGAACACCTTAGCGTTGTTCTGGTCCCTCGACCAGAATCTTGTTACAACTCTCAATCCCCAGTATGTTAAACTCTCCGCTGACTGTATAAATACCTGGGCAACGAGCTTGATGGCGTCAAATAATAATTCAGATAAATTACAAACTACTAATTTAATCTCAGATTGAATTACAATAGATTATAGAATACTATGAGAACAAAATGTAGCTAGTTGCTTGAACAGAATCCTCAGAATGTTTCTGCAAGCAAAAGGACAATATATTGGAGCTGAGATACTACTTTACATTCAATTAGTTTATAATCTTAGATCACGGCGAGTAGCTTTTCCTGACTGAACCGGCTTGCACTGGGAAACGAGATCCACCTACCAATGAATAAATTATCGACCACGCACGAAGGATGATCCTGATGTCCTCGCAGCTGACTGGCAGACGTTCTCCGCCATCCGGTGTCTCCTGGTCGCCGGCTTGCAGACGCCCTGCCCTGGAGTCCGTCGCGTCTGGGTATCGTAGAGAGAGTGATTCGGGCTGACCCGGAACTGAACGCATTTTTTATATGTGCCTCCGATGACGTCATTGCCACTCTGCAATTCATCCTGCCCTTCGCCGTGACCTCAACAGCGAGGCCGGCGTAGGGCACACCCACCAGGGCGCCGCAGGTTCGGGTCCCGGTGCTCACAACAGCGTGGTTCGCCTTGCGCAGAGAATAGAGTGCGGCGTCAACGCTGAGCGAGCATTAGTTGACACCTTATTCTCTCTCTATCTATCTATCTATCTATCTATCTATCTATCTATCTATCTATCTCGTTCTCGGTTCACTGCAGCCCCCGCGCAAGGTTGGCTGGAAGCCAGCAATCCAAAACCTCAGCCTGCAGTCTCAGAAAATCATGGTGGCTCGTCCGTTAGTCCGCTGGTAAGCTTTCGATGCTGTTGAATTCCGTTAATAAAACACTACAGATTCTTTCTTGTGTTACTAAAGAATTTCTTCCCCTTCCCTAAACGATGACAAATTAACTTAAAACTACTGCACCTAAAAATAAGTCCAAAACCTGCTTTTGTATGTGGGGCACTTTACCTTATTGCCAGATGGAAGGCATTTATAGTCCGTTCACGACTGGAACAGACTTTCTCGGAATCTTTCCAACTCCCATTTTTAAGCAATAGATTTTTAAAAATACGTTAAAACATTCAAGCTATATTCTCTCTCCGTGCTGCCAAATTAACTGTACCCGCGCCAATCACTGTTTGTAGTAACGATGCATCCAGCTGGCGACTAAGATGGTGTTCAAAAGTCTGTTCCAGTCGTTAACCGATTATAGTAACCGGTAGTTCTCAAGAAATCTGCTTTATGCCGCACTATAAGCAAATCAATGCAAAGCAATTCACCAAAAAAATTTTAATTACGGTTTGTAGACATCGGCCCAGTAATTATCATCGGTATCAGTAGAAAAGAGGCCTAAAAATCACGTTTTAATTTTTAAATAGACTATATTTAAACTGTAGTATTTTAACTTACTTGCGATGGCCCTGAAGGACTGGATAACATGTAAAAGTTCCTACGCTACATTTTTAATTATTCTTTGAATGAATTAGCGCAATCTAGTATGTAGACAAGCAAAGCACATTTTCTGTACAGATAGTCAAATAAAACGTCCACATGGCCGCCAAATTAAGTCTTTTACAAAACATAGATCTGCTACAGAATTTAAAATTTTTATTTCCCCGACTTTTCCAGATTTTCACACGAAAATGGATGAGTTTCCAAACTTTTTAAGCGCTCATAAAAAATTAACGAAAAAGCACTGTTTCATAAAATGTGATTATTTAGAGTGGAAAACGCACAACTAACTGTTCATGGAAATAGTTTATAGCACAAGAAATAAGTATAAACATTTATTAGCAATCCGACTTCTCTCACAGCACAATTTTTTTGGAGTCCAATAGTTTCTAAATTAATTTATTGCGCTGCTAATAAGAAGTTCTGGCTGTATATAAAATGCTTTACTTAATCTGTATTGCAGGTTTAAATTTCCAAGATCGGCCACCAGTTTCCCTGACTTTTCCAGGTTTTTGAGGTTTTCCAGACTTGTAGCAACACCGGGAACAAAATAGCTGAAGACTGTTCACGATAAAGTGAGCACTTTTGAAATCAACCTTTGAAAAAATGTCACTGTCCCTGCCTGCGTATATTTTAACGCGCGCATTGAGTGACATACGCCCAGTAAGGTTGGTAACGATGGAGGGAATATAGTTCCATGTCATAACGTCGAATTAAAAGTGTCAGGTAACTATTTGTGATAACTCAAATGATTTATTTCGCTTTCTGTTTTTTTATGCATCTAAGAGTAAAAATTAGCAGATTCGCGAAATTTTTTTTTATAATAATTTTACAGTTTTGCTTGACCAAAGCATGAATAAAATGATGAGGTCAATGGCAATGTTAATTTTACATAACGCGGAAGAATACACAACGTGAATACAAGTAAATCTTAAGTAGGGCTTTCAAAAGTGCTCAGTTTACCGTGAACATCATATATATATTTCTAAATGCTATAGCGAAATAAATTTAATTTACAAGTTGTTTGACAGAAGCTTCCTCTAGCCAATGTTGGTGAGGATTGATTGCACCATCTGTGTCACTGGCACACAGCGTGTTAAAGCGCGCCAAAATAAATATCTGCGGGTAGATCAAGAAAACCAAACAATGGCGCTCGGCTTGGAAAACGACTGGGTCCAGAAATCGATATCGCCGAATTCCTGAGCTCCTATGAATAGCGGCGATCTCATTTTGCCGGCGCGCCAGTCGCGGTATAGAGATGGGTTGTTACAGCTATTTTCTGTACCTGTTACAAACTGATACAGATACAGACCTGTATCTGATAACGAAGTATCTCAAGGTGGGTTTACGATCGACTTAACAGAATAAGTGTGCCGCGTGCTTAAGATATGAATCAACGTGTTCAAAGGGGTTGGTTTATGACTGCCGTGTGCGGGTCTTGGCGGGTCATGTGCGTTCTTGGCGTGGCTTAAGATATCGTTATATTTTATATCTTAAGTACAAGTCAAGATGAAGTAGCCAATCAGAGACCTGTGATATTTGTTGTTGGCGGGAAGCTGTATTAACACACTGGATTTAGGTTATGTTGTATTGTGAAATCGTATGCAAATAATTATTTAATCGAGAGACAGTATCCTCTTAATTTAAAGAATAGTTCATGGTAATATTTTCTTTCTTGGAAGAGGTTATTGAATTCGCTTTAATGAACCTTTCCAGATGTATTGATGTAAGTGCCCAATGTTAGCATCGGCTTTCCCTTCTATACAATATTACGAGTTTTTCGAAACGTTTACACAAGCAGTAATCACAAATAATTATTTATGGTTACTGCTTGTGTAAAATATATGTAAATAATCTCCACTATTGCCCATATTTCCACGTTATGTCGGCAATTTTTGTTCGCGTCAAGTACGTGTTTCCAGTTTTGTGTTATATTTTACAGCGAAATAAAGTGTGTATAAGAACCAGGTCATAATAAAATTCTTAATCTGAGCGAAAATGTTTCAGAGAGGATAATGAGCTTGCTGTATGTAAATCGTGTAAACGAAAACTTAGTTTTAAACACACACCCATATATATATATATATATATATATATATATATATATATATATATATATAATATATATATATAACTTAACTATGCAGTCTCCAAATCTAAACGAAGAAATTGGCTTTCATCTTAACTACACATTTTAAATACGATAAAAATGTTATTGTATCAGAATTACATGGATCAGCAGACGCAACACTCTGGCGGCGAATGTTAAACTGATACTAACTGTATCTGATATTACGAAGGTCTACTCGTTATAGTACTCGATAAGAGTGTGTATCAGATACAAAGCAGCAGGTCGATACTCTATGACCCACATGTAAGTCGCGGATCTTTCTGAAGCGGGGACACGGGCGAGTTCGTCGACCGAAGCGAAGCCGCGACATTTCGTGTCCACGGCTCGCGTTCTGACGGGATCGCTCAAGGAATGTAACGGTCCGTTTCTTTTATCACAAGCCTGGGGGGGGGGGGGGCAAGAGGAGCTGAAGTGCTTTGCCAAGTTGAAAAACAAAAACACGGCACGGGTCTGATGTTCAAAACGACTCTTGGCAACTTCACCGCAAAGTAACTTACTTACTTACTTACCTTGTGACACGGCAGATGAGTGTGATGAGAATAACAGTTCGCAATATCCATAATTACCAACTTAAGGTTGAACGGAAGGGAAAATCAGTGAGTGAAGAGATTTGGACGGCTCTTAACATCGAGGTCTTAAGAGCCGAAGAGGGTGATCGAGATGAGTATGGAGCAGCGCCGGAATGAAAGGGCGGGGGAAACGGGAGGTCCCCGAGAAAACCCGGCACGATTCCCACTCGCGAAAATCTGGAGTGACCCGGCCGGGGATTGAACCCGGACCGCTCGCTTGGTGGGAGGCGAGCAGGCTAACTGCTCAGCCACCATGGCCCCGGGAAAGTTAGCGTAACTATGCCTCCAGAGATGGCATTGTTTGACAGCTACAGAAAGTGTAACGCCTGTATATATGCAACCAAAATACAAGGGGATTATGACCTGACACGCAGCAGCTTATCGCTTATTGAGAGTTATACTTCCTTCCTCCCTTTCGGAAGTACAAATAAATTGCCGAACGTAAAAGACGAGTTATACTTCAACTAATAGGCGATAAGAGATGCGACTGTCGTTTTATTTTATGTTGCCAGCACTGTGCTACTAATACCTATAAAATGGTACATTTGAACAGCTGCACAATTTTAAATTCCCAGCAAGTTCAGTTTATTGAGTTGCGGAACTCTATAACCAAATTTTGTTAAGGACCACGTCACGAGCAGAAAACTACGATAAAAAACGTTTTGGTTATTATTAGAGACCCGGAGATTTCGCGAGCTCATTTAAGGACAAGTTAAACGTTATCTGCATATATAACCATGAAGTTGGACCACAGTTTGTGAGAAACGCCCCGGGACGACTTTCAACCAATAACGAAACCTGCAAGGAAAACAAGGACCAAATCCCATGCTATCTGGTCAGTGGTTAAACTGGATCAACAGCCAATGAACAACTAACTGAGGCTCGAGTACACGAAGGACTGTGGAGTCTAGCTTGTTGGCGAATGAATCCGCGAAATTTCCATGCCTCTACTTACTATACAACTCGCATGCAGAGGCTAATAATTAATGTGGAGTATACGACATTCTCATAGGTAGGTGAAAGCTACACTTCGTGCCATGGTAACTTCCACCAGGTTTATTGTTTCCAAGACGTAAAGCGGCTTCCGATAAGCACAAATATGAATGATAATCGCGCCCCAGGACATTTATTTTCAGCTAAAGAGACCTGCTATTTCGCCGCGGCTGTTAGAAGTCAAATAGTGTTTTTTTTTTATTATCAATATCTGGAATGCATAAAATTATGACTATAGCGATATTTCAGTGAGCTGAACCCCAAAATTCAATACATGTACGTATATTTTTATTCGTAATAAATATACCCGTGTGCTAAATAAAAATAAGCGATATATTAACTGTCATCATAGGTGCCCAGAAAAGTAGGGGGTGAGGGTAGGGTTAAGTGAAGTCTAAAATTTTCTGGAACCACGTCCATATTCATTCTAATATATTTATCTTATCTGTATCGTTATATGTTTGTGCCAAAGTTACGCACGAATGCAAAACACTTATTTTCATTTATGCGAAGGTTTTAAACACCACGAATTTCAAATATTTAAGAGAATTATTTAGTTTAATGGACTTATAAATTATCTTAAAATACTAAGCATACAGAATAAACCAAAACGTACGGACGGGTTCTATTTGTCAAAACTGAATCTATGTTGATACGAGAACGTTTTCCGTGATGTTCTACGGGAACGAACATACATTTTGTACGAACAACTAAATAATGAAAGTAAATATAATGATTCAAATTTGTAGTTGTGTACTCCGACAAAAAAAAATCGATTTGCTGAGAAGTAGGAAATATCTGCTGTCACTGACACTTTTGACATTACTGCTGGCGAGACGAGCTGTCAGTGATATGAGCGCTGTTCGGAAATGTCACGTTCGAGGGCATGTGGATTCCAGAGACTTTGCGAAGCCGTTATGAAACTTCATAAAGTGCATGTGCGAAGCCAATAAAGATAGGCGTGTGACACGCGTTGGTATGCTGGACCAGGGCCACAATAGAAATACACGTGGGCGGTGTGGGCACAGTAAACCTTGAGCACGAGCTTGAAGAACATTTGTGTTGTTTGTCACCGGTCTAGCACTAGCACTTTCATGTTACTGGACACGGTCACACGGAGGTCGTGTGCTTGTTGGTTGTTTCCCTTGCGAGAAGCTCTCTTTTTCTAACGGCTGTTCACGCTAAAGTGAGCACTTTTTGAAATCAACCTTTGAGAAATGTCACTGCCTAAATAGGTACCTGCGTATTTTCTACGGGCACACTGAGTGGCGTGCGCCCTGTAAAATTGGTAGCGACGTGATGGACAGAAAGCAGTTCCATATCAAAATGTTGATATGAATGTACTAAGGTAAACATTTTTGAATACTAAAGTTCATTATTTTGGTTTGTCTTTTTAAATGTATATAAGGGTAAGAACTATTAATTTTGTTAAATATTTACTTTTCAAGTCACAATGTCTAGTTTGTACACACCGTCACACTAATTCGCAAAATTTCCGGCCCTTTATCAGTAACATGCCAATCAGATGAAACAATTAAATAGTTAAAAATAGAGATATGTTACTACTATGGCCTACGTCAATTCTTTTTCTACTGTCCACAAAACTAAAAGAAACTTACATAAGTTGCCCCTAAGTTTTATAACATTTTTAATAAGATGTTAATATACAGGACCTAATTCGTAGTTCATTAGTAACTTTTTGTAGATACATTAAAGTATGTGCAATTAACGGCACTGTTTTTTCAAGGTTCATTTCAAAGGTACTCGCAGACCTGCTGTAATATCAAATCATTAACTAAGCCAGTCTTACATAGAGGCGATGCAACAGTTTTTCAGCCTGGATGGCAAGGATACTTCAAATTGGAATCGAGGGGATATGCATTTTTCCCCTAAACTACTTTAACCCAAAGTGATATGGTGGAGGTCCGAAATAAGGACGGAACCATAGTATACGTCCCAGGGCTGGACTCATACACCGGCAAGGGAGGGAAAATTACGAGAATAAGCATGCATCGCGGCAGAGAGGGAATGGGCAGTGTAAAAACCCTCAAGGCAGGAAAGAAACTCAAAACTTATTACTAGAGGCGTGCAAAATTCACGTTATCTTTCGGCGACAGAATAGACTCCGCTGTCTTATAAACAACTGAGCACAGTCCGTTGTTTCATTGGCCGCTGCACTTTAATGAATGTCACCTACCTGCTTGTTCTTGTACAAGAGATTGGCTACTCCACAGTATTACTGGTAGAAGAGTTCGCCAAGGTGTGCCAGACATATTTCCGGCCAATGATTGAAGTGGGTCAAGCACACAGTAGCTTGTAGTTCAGTCTGTCCGTAAGTAATAACGCGAATTTTGAAGACATCTACTTATTACAAGCGTTAATAGAAAAATGTTATGGTAAAGAGATGGGCAGGAAGTAGGAACCAAGTTCTGAAAGGCTGCAATAAGGAGTGGAGGGATATAGAGTGGGGAAACCCTTGTCACCCTTATGCACATGCTCTTGGGCGTCACGTGACGCTCCCGAGGTCTGTTCGTCTCGCAACGAGGTCAGGGTCGCTAGCGCAGCTTCGCCGCAGCACCGAGGTCAAATTCGAGGTCCATCGCGCGGGGTAACACCGCGAAGGTGCGGGCTACGTGGGCAATAATTACAAGGCTTTCAAAAGCCGTCTCCGTTCATCTCGTCCTGGAGGTGTAGCTAAAAACACACACACAGACAGATATATATATATATATATATATTCCCGCTTCCTTTTTTTTCTTAACAGCATTTCGTGAGTTCAGCAAACACATCTGTAAACTGTTAGGTCAGTGCGCTATAAAAATGCAAGGTCATTTTAGAACTAGGCAGTCTTGAATTTTCTTTCATGCATCCCTTTAGCATAACATCTTGCGCAGCAATGAAATGTATAAATTTACGACTTCAAAAATAACTCGAATGAATTGCATCACTCCGGTAACAATACTTTTTTTTTAACAAAGTTGGGAAAATTATTTTTTAGGTTTTTTTTTCCCTTGTTTGTCTCCTATATTAGCAGTAAGAAATTAAGTATGTTAATTCGTCTGCAACCCTGTCGGCCATTTTTCTTCTCATCCACCATTTTGTTTTCTATTGTTATTTGTTTACATCCGCTGGAGGCGCTTGTACCGTCTACTGCAAGCCACCATCATAATTTCTGGTGTTGCCCTCTAGGGGCGCTGGTTTCGACTACCGTACCTTTGTTTATATGGCAAGTCACTAGGAGCATTGGTGATATCTGCTGTGTGCTGCTATCTTGTTTGCGGTGTTGGCCGTCAGAGGTACTGGTGTCGTCCATTTTTTTTTCTCTTGTCGTCTGCTAGGTGGTACTGGTGTCGCAAATGTCGGCTCTTCAGGGGGATCAGTCCTTGCCATCTCGGATTTTTATAGAATCTTCGCAAAAACCTGCACTATAAAGTTTGTATTGAATTTTACGGAACGGCAGGACGTTGGCATTGCTTGACTGCAGTGCCTAGTATAAGTAATGTAGTCGTCCGCAAAGAAAAATTATTCACTTCTTCCCAGCTGTTAACAGATAAAAATTAATTAATATAGTGAAAATGTAACAACGTTATAAAGTCCTCTCTCTAATAGTATTTCTCTCCCCACTAATAAAGAGCATGGTTCCTACCTATATGGCTCCTTCGCCAGTTTCTGTTAATGCATGTAACAATTTCTAATTCTTTCCTGTCAAAAGTGTTTTTACAGTGTCTATGCCGGTTTTTCCCTTTCTCTTTTCAGTTATAGGTTAACTATACGTACACTTAGGGATGTAGTCATGGCCCCAAACGCGGCCATGGCTACCGATCCCTCTCTGCTGCGATGCATGCCTCCTTGCATAGATTCCCTCCCCTGTAGGCGTAAGGGGCTCAGCCCTGAGATGCATCTAGCACCCGCACCTACCTCAGACGTGCATCTAACACTTAGAATTAGGGTAGGTTAGGGGGGGAAAAAACGTAATAAAGTTTGAGAAGATATTATTTTTGCTATGTCGTGCGAAACAATTTGCTGAACCAACTTGAATGTAAGTTATGACGACAAAATTGACGGAAACACCATAATACTGCAAATTTCCATAGGGGCTAGTTGCCGAATAGAAGCCTACGCTTTAGAATTCAGTGCTTTGCGCGTAGAGGCGAGGAAGTGCAGGAGGTGTTTCCTCGTCTCGTCGTTAGCGCTCGGACACGTTAAATACTCCCTGTTTGGAGGCACGCTTTATCACACACAGAAACGTCTTGCACTTGTTTTATTTGCTGCACGCAATGACACGTGTACATATTTCTTCAACAGCGGCTGTTTCTAAATATTTCTGCTAAACCTATTGTTAGATGACTTACGGCATTAGCTGTCATTATGCCTTTCTTAACGTTTGTAAATAGTTAGATTTGTTATAATTGTGTCGCAAAAACCATAAAAATTATGATAAAATATCAGACTCTCTTTAATAGTTATCTGTTTGCGTGCAAAAATTGTAAACATTAATCCGAGACACCAGTATAATAATATCACTATGGCGAGACATCACCGATTATTCCAAACTGCTTATATGGAAACATGTGCTATTTCATAATATATGCTTAGAGACCTGAAAAACTCGTGGATTAATTTTGGGACAAGCTAGAATTAAAAAAACCCGTACATTTATTTTACCTTTGTAATTGGTCCATGTGGTATTTTAAATCTCGTATTGAATTGTGAGCCAATAATAAACACGCAAAATAATGTAGGCCGAATCAGCGCCTCCCGCTGCGACAGCAAGCAATCAATGGGTAACTGATACCAGCATGATTGTATACGAGACTGTGGAGTCTAGCCTACAGGTCAGTGAATTCGCGAATTCTTCAGGTCTCTACCTGTGTTTCACGGACGTGTGCATTTTCCATGCTAAAATGAAATGAGCCAGTTACAATTGTCACAGAGTGGGTGGCGCTGAACTGCCCAAACGTTTTTCATGGGCCTTGGCATTCATTGGTAAAGGCACTAAAATTAGCGGACCAAGATCATAACCCAATCTACTTTGAATAACACAGTTGAAAACACAGCCGTGTAAATAACTCTCACCAAGTACTGAAAAAACCCTAAATAGTACAATGCTTCGTTTCAGAAAAATAAAATATATTCCTTAAAGTCTGCTCGTAAAAATTTCTTTGCAGCTGTGAATGCGCCAAATGGAAACAAGTAAATAATGGTTTGTGATGCCTTAGAGGGTTAATATATACTTATGATTTGAATATTGTATACCAATTCATTTCCACGCAGATTCTGCGTTTAGAATAGATATAGAATAAATCATAGATAATTTATTAGCAGGACCGCGTGTTTTCCGCGAAAAGTTATCACACGTTTTACTACAAAACATTCAGGTACGCTTTCGTGATCGGATGATCTTAATTGATAATTGCCAATGAACTCAGTTGTCTGTCTGCGTCTTACGGACGCTGAGTGACGCAGTAACTTAATCCTGACTAGCCGAGTCAAAGTCTTTTACCAAAACCAAGCTGTCGATAACTAAAGGAAAATTGGAAGAATGCATAAAGGATACTGAAAGCTGGTCCTGTTGATCAGTAGTGAAGTTTCCAAGGAGAAAGAAGAACGTGACGCACTAATTACGGAGCCTCCGCAAAACGGAAATAGAGGTGAACGTGTTGTACATGTGGCCTGTGTGCTGAGGTCGACCCTGACAGTTCATTTCAAATGTCAGAGGCTATCTGTGGCAAACGCCATTAATGCATGCAAATTGCGCCAGTGAGATCAGCACCTCAGTTCACGGCGTGCATGACCCGAGTTCCTACATGAGCAGCGTTACTCAAGAGACATGGGGTCGCAGTGGCGCAGCGGCTAGAGAGAGCTAATTTCCCACCAAGACGAGCATGGATCGATTCCCGGCTAGGTGACACCTATGTTTTCACCATGTTGGTATCGTGCTGGCCAGCGGGTTTTCTCAGGGATCTGCCGTTTTCCCCCGCCCTTGCATTCCAGCACTGCTTCATACTCACCTTGCATCACCCTCATCTACTTTCAAGAGCTCGTTGTTAAGAATCGCCCAAATCTCTCCACTACTTCAAGAGACATGTTTCTCGGCTGCGTGCTGCAAACGAAATATTTGGAAAAAACTGTTGATCGTCGAAGACTTAGTGAAACATGTATCGGAAGTACATAATACGAATCGCATTGCAACGAGTGTTTAAACATTTAAACTGAAATTTTCTGGTGTAAACCAAGATTGCATACACGCGAGCTAAAAACCACTACAGCATTTTTCATGAGTTAATTTAATTTTGTTTCTTTGCACCCACTAACAGGAAACCACCACCCGCATTGAAGCATTAGAATTTTGTTTACGTTATTAGTAAACTGTTTTCTCAATTGTTGGTCTGCTACAATTTTCCTTAATGGTGCGTGAATACTCTCTTAACTAAGTTTTTATATACTTCACAGTCAAGCGAAAATTTAAACAGTAATGTTAGTTTTAGTTATGATTTATTCTAACACTGTCTACATACATTATTCATTACATATTAAGTGCAAGTAACTTGGTTGTGGAAACACTACCCCACTTGCCTTGTGGAAGAGCATCCACATAAAGGCGATGAGTCACACCGGGAAGGAAAATGTGGTTCTAGGAAAGGCCCACAACCTGTTCACAAACCTGCAGCTTTATGGCGAAGCCGCCTCCTCTTGCCTTAGACACGATTCCATCATCCCAACAGTAGAACATTTCTGATTCGAGCGCAAACCTTTATGACACAGAAGAGTAACGCAATTACAAACGCAAACTGAAAGAGTTGTGTTCTTATAGGAACATGAAGTCACTCACCAGTCTGGAGAAAAATTAATGTATATAGGCAGGGATAGGAGAATTTCGCGAATTCATTTTGGGGCAAAATAGACGTCAAACCCATATACAGTGAATTCACATTTGCGATTGGATTAGAGTTCATTATACACGCCCTGGACGACTCTGAGCCAACAGCAAACTTGCAAAGAAAACTGTTGGCGAATCCCATTACAGCCAGGTGTGAGGTAACACTGAGGCAGCAGCCAATGGACAAACATCTCAGGTCCTAGTGTACACAGATGTGTGGAGTCGAGCTTAGAGGTCATTGAACTCGCGAAATTTTCCTATCTCTATATATAGGGCAGTTATTGTTACATAGGGGCAAATTTATGGATTTAATTGTCGTTATGGTAAAGGCCTATAGCTAGAGATAGTGATTGTTCGCGAAACACAGTATGGTTACAAGGTAGTCTTCAATACTATAAGCACCAAACAGCAGTTTGCGTACTGTCATTGGCCGCTGTCTCCTTGAGAAGGCGTTTTCATATTTGACCGCGCCGTTCAGAATTCGGCAACATCGGCCAGCCTCCTATGTGATTCGCGCGCAGACAGCTAACACGTGTCAAAAAATAAGTAAGCCAACCAAGAGAGGTAAACGACCCTTCAATGTTTTGGAACATAACGTGTCTTGAAATCTTTTTGCGAAATTTCACTACCCTTACCTATAATATATTCGCGGTTTCTTCACATTTTCTTAATCAACCCATTGAAAAAATCACCCCATGTATGACGTGCTTTGTTGTTTCCTAAATATGTCAAGTATAACAAGCGTTTTATACTTGAGTTAACATAAAAATACCGTAATGTTTTATTTCATTGAACTTCTAGTTATATTTTATCTATTATATTTGATTAATATGAATAAAAACCAGGCCGGGGAGGAGTTAAAGAAGTGTTGGCAATGCTTAGTTCGAAACAGTTCTTATGCAACATATGTTTAATCTGAGTGCGCACGAATGCGGTGCGCTGTTCCTTTCGTGTAATTCTCTAGACTCGGTTAAGCTTTGTTTGTATGAGGTGGATGAATATCATCGAAGTAGAAATTTAGCAGGGCTCCATAAAAGTTGAAAGTAACAGCTTTACTTGTAATAGCTACGGATAGGTAAATTTCGCGAGTTCAATGACTTGTAAGGTAGACTCCATAGCCCTGTGAACACTAGGACCTCAGATGTTTGCCCATTGGCTGCTGCCTCAGTGTTACCTCACACCTGGCAGTAAGGGCTTCGCTACTTGTTTCCTTGCAAGTCTGCTATTGGCTCAGAGTCGTCCAGGACGTGTCTAACAAAATCTTATACAATTGCAAAGGTGAATTCAATGTATATGTGTTTGACGTCTATCTTGTCTCGAAATGAATCCACAAAATTTTCCTATCTTTAGTAATAGTGATACGGTCACCCAGCATATACGGTCGCTAGCTCTAGAAACGTCAAAGAATAAACGTTTCTTTTCAGTGTTGATAAATTCTTACACGTACGGTATGAAATCCTGCCCGAACATGTATAAGAGACCTTAAATATTCGCGAGGTCAACGACCTGTAGGTTAGACTTCGCAGTCCTATGTACAATCAGGCAAGTATAATCTGCTGTCATAATGGAAGGCGATTACTAGGGCTGTAGGCCTATTTTGTTGCCTGTTTATTGTCTGAAGTTTCTCCGGAAGGTGTCATATAACGCTTCGGCCAATCACAAACGTAATATAAACATATTGCTGTGATCAGTATTAGCCAGGGCTGGCAGACGACGCTCAAGCGCCAAGGACGGCGCGATCACGACAAGTCAGCACGCCTGTTATTAAAACACTCCCCCGCCGAGGAAGGTCTTGGCGCTAGGCGGAGTAGTATATAAGGTTGGAGCGATGGCGGCTTGCGGCCATCTTGTTTCTGGGGGAACAACGAGACGCCTGCAAGGAGTACCACTTGGCCCGTGGTCCCCGCTTCGACGCCCAACGCTGCCACTGTCGAGGAGGTCTAGCTCAACGACGCTGACGCGACAGCAAAAGGGTAATTATATTCTCAGTAGGGCGTCAGAGGTTATGCAGTGTTAGGGTCCTCGTCTTAAATCTTAAGACTCCCTCTAAGTCGTGAACTCTATAATTACAGTTGTCACTACAGGTCCGCGGGACCTAGTACTCATAAATGTTAGTTGCTAAGTAGGGTTACTGAATTAAAGTAATATAAAGATGAGAGCTAATTGTATGCATTATTGTATAAAGCTGTGAGCAGAGACCTGCAAAATTCGCGTTATTATTCGAGGACACATTTAACTTAAAGTACATGTACCTTTGCAATACATTTGTCATTGGACCTTACTTTGTCTGACACTCCCTGAGTAACTCTGCCCCAATAAATGAACACTTCACAATTGTGCGCCCCAAGCACGTGCAGTTCAGTCAGAAAAGGCGTGGCTTCACATCTGTGCAACAGTCAGTGGGGAAACGACGCCGGTCCCAGTATACCCAGTACTACAACGTTAAGCCTGATACCAAAAAATAACGCGAATTTTGCAGGTCTCTAGCTGTGAGTAATAAAATATAGTGATTTGTATACGAGTGCTCTATTATCTAGTTACATATACCCCCCTTCCTTGCGTGGCCTAATTCATCCTCAGATAGGTCACAGTAAATGGTGGATGCAGCCTAAGCTTCCTACTTCCCCTTTAGTGCCCTCACAGTGTAAAGTAACCTAAACGGTGGCATTCGGGGTCCCATTCCGTCAAAAATTTGTGCAGAAAGAACGTATTCAGTCAAGAGAAAGGAGGCAAAAGGATTATTAAATTAATTTCAAATCACTGCATTGAGATTTCTGCTAATAATTACATACAGAACAGCCTCATAATCCCCGTCACCCAGGGTTATACCCCCTGTTGGAAAGCATTAAAGCCAATGTCCTGCAGTAACCTAGAGAGGTCTGTAGTAAACAGTTGTAGAAGTGTGAACTTGTACTCCCATTCAAAGTCACGATGTGTTGTGCGACACTCAGCAAATTCTTACCATGCCAGTGCGCACGGCTGGAAACAGCACCGTTGCCGTTTCTTCAGCACACCAAGGCGCTCATAGTAGTATAGCGAGTGTGTGTGTGTGTGTGTGCTTACACTTTGTAAAACCTAATGCATGAGGAATTACGATCGCTTTTCGAACTTACTTGAATTTTGCAAAAGCCAAATTCCACAAGTGTGTTTGAAGTGTGGAAAATATATTTTAAAGCCAGCTTTGGAGTGTGCACATCAGCTATTAAGGCCTCACATTACACTACACTACTCTAATATGCAGACATAAGCAAACAAGGCAATTCAACGTCCAAGAAATTACTTAATTCATTAAAACAGTAACAATTAGAACAAGTGAAGTCGAGCATACATTAGGAGCACAACAAAACGAATTAACAAGACAACTTACAACACTACCTGAAACCTTACACACAACATCTACACAACAAGAGTCGGCATTTGATTATTCCTTTTCAGACACCAGTGAATACACCTTATACCAAACCAGCACGAGCGGGTACCTCCGACCACACCCATTACAATCACTCCAGGAAATACAGTCGTTTTTAATTTAAATCCTGCCCAATGAACACGTCTACACTAACACAAATGAAGACTCAGAACACCACTACAAAAATGCCATGGACGAAACGACACACACCCCTCAGTCACTAAACACTAATGAAAATATACATGGGCGACAATTACCTCCATCTCCTGAAACACAACCACCTTCCGCCAGTGTCAATGTATCACATCCCATGCCAATATCCACGTTTTCAGGGGACGATAAAGAGAAATGGGTAGATTTTATTGAACAATTTAACCAGGCAGCAGAAAGTAATAACTGGAGTAGTGAAGATAAATGCAAAAAGCTGAAGTATTATTTAAAAGGGTCAGCTAAACACATCCTAGACAACTACTTACACACAGGTGGAAGAGATCACATGACAGGGTATTATGAATAAATTGAAAGCCACATTCTCAACACCTGCAATGGAAGAAAATTTAAAGAAACACTTGTTCACGATGAAACAAAAACTACATGAAAGCGCACAAAAACACATAGAAACACTAATGTACTATCGCTGCAAATACAACCCAACAGTTATGGACAGCGATTTCATAACTATTGTATGGTGCTCATTACTACCATCATTAGCAGAAAAAATTGGGGATCTGAAAAATGACACATTAGAAGATACGTTACAAATATTCAGAGAACCACAATTGGTCTCTTCGGGTATAATGAAATAATATCAGACCACCAAACACTTGCAGGCACAGGCTCCTTAAGAGCATAAGTGTCAAAATTGAAGGAGGAAATCGCAAACATACAGATAGAAACCCAAAAAATGCACACAACACTATCGCCACCCTCATTCTCAACAAAAATACCGACACCCTACGACATACCAAAATCGTCAAACTTTCATCACCACCCCCTATAACAAGTCAAAAAGAAGGGCGCAATTTCAACACACAACACACAGGCAGTCAGGCCCCTTAAGGGCACAATGGGTAATCAGACAATACCCACCAAAAGAGCAAAAGTAACCGCATTTCCAGATGTGCAAAAACCAGGCAGGATCCTTAACGGACGCATGTGAAAGGCAGGACCACTAGCGGAGCAATAAGTGTCCCAAAAATTCTGCACAAAGTCACGTCCCACCCGAGGCAAAAGTTAGGCGTGTTATTAACGCATGTCAAGCGCTATTCGCGAAACAAGTCCCAAACCGTACCTATGCCGAAATAGCGATGTTTAATTCACGTAATGAAAAATTTCAAATGCCACAAAAATATCAGATAAAAGGAAATAGACCAAGGGACGAAACCGGAAAAAGTATTAGCAGGACATCTCGCATTATATTTCGCGACCAACAAAACAGGTCAGAACACAGCACAAAGTATTAAAGTATCACAGTATTAAAGGTCTAAACAAGAATTAGAGATATTGCAGCGCCCGGGACACATGACACTCCGTGCACTGCGGAAGTGCAGGTGAGCGACACAGACGCGCAAGTTTTTAAACACTGTAAGCCGACTATGAAACACGATCTGTGCATACACAAGGAAGCAGCGGCTGCTGTCCAGTCGGTAACCCAGAAAGAATGTACAACACAGCAGAAGTGTGATGTCAAGGTATCAAGGCCAGCGTTTGTAGGGCTGCGAATGGAAATAGCGTCCATGTGCACGTTGTGTTTGTACATATCTCACCACGCTGAAAACTGTCCATTGTTCCCCGATCAAATGACCCCATTTCAAACAGATATTGCAGCACGATTCCGGAAATTCAAACAAAGGTTCGGGATTGGTGCAACTAGGATCAAGTTCCCGCGTGCCGGAACAGGCAGCGCTGTAAACAGTAAGACAGCACCATTTGGCAGTGATGAAAGGGGTCAGCAAAATCTGAGCCACCGGCCGTTGATTGAAGCATTGAATAAGGACACCATGCCTGTCGCCAAGGACGAATGTAATGCAGGATATGTCAAAATATCAACACCGCACTTCCCAGTGTGACTTACGGGCAAAACCTACAATGCATTGTTGGATAAGGCTGTTCTTGTTCCTGCATGGCAACAACTTTAGTCAGTAAAGAAATACGTCAGCCAGTTAGAGAAATATTTTCCATGGTAGAAGCAACCGAAGATATTCATATCCCAAAATACAAAACAAAAGTAAACATTACTATAGATGGGCATAACTTTATGCGGGAATTCTTGCTAATTGCCATTTGAAACTTGATATGATATTAGGGGTTGATTTTATCACAATATATGATATTGTACTTATCTTAACAAAATATATATCATGTTTGTTTATGAGTCCAATAATGACAAAATAATTGAGATGCCTATTAGTACCAACTCACTTGAATACAATCACAGTAATTGCATTGGATTTCATATAAATTAAATCACGACTGCAGAAGATAATTCCGACCAAACATCAATGGGTACCAGGTTATCAGAAAACAAAATTACAACTATTATTGAATGAGTATGCAGACCGCTTTGCTAGCACTATCCATGAATTGACTGAAACAAACACGTACAAAATAAAGCTTGGCCTAAATACAGATAAACCTATTCATACGGGACCATACTGGATAAAACCAAAATTAAGAGAGGACGTCCTTGTCCAAATACAACAGATGCTTGATTCCGACATTATTACACCTTCAGAATCTGCATATGCCACGCCATTGTTAGTCATACCTAAACGTCAAGGCGGCATTAGGTTTCTTACAGATTTTCGCTTACTTAATCAACATCTAAATAAAGTCCAATACCCAATTCCACGTACAGAAGATATCATTACAACCTTACAGAATTCAAAATACATCACATCTAGAGATATGTTTAGCGGGTTCTATGCACTTCCAGTCTGCAAGGAAGATAGGCATAAATTAGCATTTAGTGTGGATGGAATTGGACTTTACGAGTATGCTCGTATGCCAATGGGCCTCGCCACTAGTCCTAAATATTTTCAAAACTTTATTGACATTATGTTAGGTCCACTCTGCTGGAATACTGCATTGGCTTATGTAGGCGATATATTTATTATTGGAAATACATTCGTGCAACACTTAACTAATATTTGTAAGGTTGCAGACAGATTGAGGAAATTTAATGTAGAAATTAACAGTAATAAAATCCTGAAATGTGCCCACAGCCAGAATGTTTACAATTCCGGTATGTGTGTTTTTTAGGCGTCATCCACAAGAGCCTGAAAACTGTCCACTGCCTGAATGGTAACCATTCTGGACTCAAGTGTGAAAATATGTTGACAATATTACAGTAATATTACAAATAGTACAAAAATATGTTAAATTGCAAAACACACATACATTATTTCTCAATGTAAATAGGCTACACACGACAATCATTTATGGGAAAACTTCAAGCTTCGCTGATGCGTGACGCTTTGCGTCACTGCCTAGAAAAAAATTTCCGGAGTGCCTTGAATGCCTGATTTGGGGATTTACTCCCCTACTAGCACTGGGACTCTGGCTCGGTGCATAATGTTTGGCTATGCTTGTAGAGTATTTTCAAGTGCGAGGGGGCTACACTTGAAAATCATTCGTGGGGAAACTCCAAGCTTCGCTGACACGAAAAAGACAGATTAGTTACCTTTCAGGCAGTGGACAGTTTTCAGGCTTTTGTGGATGAAAACTAAAAAATACACATACCAGAATTGTAAACATTCCGACTGTGGGCACTTTTCAGGATATTTGGGATGGGAATATCGAGATAAATATCATAGAATGGATACTTTTCAGGATTCAGCAACGCAGTGCTTTGCTAATAAAATCGGCATGGTTGCCATTCCGAATTTTTCTGAGCAAGTATCGCTGCATAATTTCCGGATTGGTAACCATTCTGAATGGATATTTTTCAGCACCCACCCCCCCCCCCTTCCCCGACAGAACGTTGGTACGCCGTTCGCCAATCAGCGGCTGGTAACCTGCTCGCCAACTGATTGCCTAGCCAACAAGGAACCATTCGCAGCACGCAGTAGCCAATCAGAAGCAAAGCCCATTCCCAATAACCCATGTAACCAAGAGAAAGGAAATGCATGAGTGAGTGAAGAGATTTGGACGGCTCTTAACAGCGAGGTCTTGAGAGCCGATGAGTAGAGGCGTGAAAAATTCACGTTATCTTTCGGCGACAGGATAGACTTCACTGTCTTATAAACAACTGAGCACAGATCTTTGTTTCATTAGCCGCGGCACTTTAAAGAATGTCACCTACCTGCTTGTTCTTGTACAAGAGATTGGCCACTCCACAGCTGAACTAGTATTACTGGCACAAGAATTCACCAAGGTGTGCCAGACATATTTCCGGACAATGATTAAAGTGGTTCAAGCACACAGTAGCTTGTAGTTCGGTCTGTCCTTAAATAATAACGCGAATCTTGCACGTCTCTACCGATGGGGTAAAGTGAGGGGAGCATGGAGCAGCGCTGGAAATTAGTGGCGGAGGGAAATGGGAGATCCCAGAGAAAACCCGCCGACCAGTGGCATTGTTCGGCACGATTCCCATTTGCGAAAATCCGGAAAGCACCTATCAGGGATTGAACCCTGTTAACCTTGGTAAGAGACAGGTAAGGGGGGCACCTGTACGAGCGGAGCTCCATTCCCTCGTCCGCCGGGAAACGAAGGCCTGGATGTCCAGAAGAGGTACTTCGATGTCCTGGACGATACTTAGGTTGGAGCAGAATGGAGGGCGAGGGGGGGGAAGTAAAAAGAACAAAATTAGAATAGTACCGTTAGGGAGGGGGCTGGGGGCCTTCGGGTTCGTGGGTGGGGCCATTCGACAGTTGGGTGCCATGGCGGACCGACCGAAAGGCTAGTTAGCTGTGTGTGGGCACACGGCGTCTGGTCGCGTGGGTGGATTCGTGGGAATACTGGTCCCTGGTCTGTTCCGGCGGGGGCGGCGGAACGGGGGGCGGCCGAAAAGATACCCGTCGGGGAGCTGTCTCGGTCGAGGCAGAATAGCTCACCACCTTCCTAGGAAGTGTGAATGATATTTTCGAGTAGAAATAGAATTTGTAGCTTATATTACGGGCGCCCAGACAACAACCACCCTCCTACAAAAAAAAAAGTATCGATATAAATAATATACTGTTTGTTAGATTGTAGTATTCATGAATAGAAGTGAACATCCTGGATGTCTGTACTGCTAAGTACTGTCAACGAAATATATTACAAAAAAAAAGTCTAACTGCTTAGCCATCGTAGGCCCCTTAGAAATGATACGCCCACTTCAATGGAACCGCCACGACATTTCGTCATAGTGTACTTAAATATTGCGTGGTGGGATCATCCTTGGCCACACCACCGTGTTTTCCATAAGTGACGTGTTTTCCATAAGTGACGTTGCCTGGAGTCACGAGTCTTGTCAACGAGTGGCGACATAAATCAGCTTCTGGTTTCCTTACAAGTTGATATAGGCTGTTCATGGTAAAATGAGCATTTTGAAAGCCCTGCTTAAGATCTACTTATATACATGTTGTGTATTCCTTCACCCTATGTAAATTTAACATTGCCATGGGCCTCAACACTTTATTAATGCTCCGATAAAACAAAATTGTGAAATAATTAAGAAAGCAAATACTTTATATATCTGTTCAGTTTTACGCTTTGATGAATAAAAAAAAAAAACAGAAAATAAAAGATATTATTTTCAATTGTCACAAGTGGTACCTAACTTTTTATTCGACTTTAAGATATGGAACTACTTTCCCCATCCATCGTTACCAACTTTACTGGGCGAATGTCACTCGGTGCGCCAATTAAAATATAGGTATGCATGCAGAGGCAGTGACTTTTTTCTAAAGTTCATTTCTAAAGTGCTCAATTTATCATGAACAGCCTTTAGTCAGCGCGAACTCTAAAGAGAAAATAACTTACATTATATTTTCAAATATACAACGGATTTAGTTCTGTGGGTCGGTATAATATTAATGACTCGGCCGAAGAAAATAATTGAGAATACTTTATGGCTGGCTTCATCTCTTTTGCAGAATTCCTTCGTTTTCACGCCATAGTTTCGGATTCGTAGTAACTACTGACTATGTACGATCATAGAAAATTTACATTTCCGAAATTGTTTGATATTTTTTGTGCTTAATTTTCATTGTGTGTAATCTGTTAGTTGTAAAAAGTCAGGAACATATTTATATTGTGTCAATAAGTTTCTGGAATTCTGCGAGCAGGAAAATAAATATAAATTACGCAATCAAAATTAAATAGAAAGGTATTGAACAACTAGTAAATTGTACATTTTCTATAGTCAAACGTTTCCAATAATACCTCTGAGACCGGAATTATGACACGAAAACGAAGAATCCACGCATAATAGGTCTAGGCGAGCCTTAAAAAGCGTAGTTGAACATTTCTTTGCTCCTCAGAATTCCGATGCGAGATTTCGAAGTTACCGTACACTGATTCCTCCAACATAGCTTTAAAAAAAAAAATGCTGCTTCACACTGCTGTACCTTTAATATACTGGTTGGAAACATGGGAAACTATTATATGGACGGGGCCATGGCGGCTGAGCGGTCAGCCTTCTAGCCTCCCACCAACGCGACCCGAGTTCATTCCCCGGTTGGGACATTCCGGATTTTTAGTCCATGGACCAGGCCCTAAAATATGACTATTTGGTACTAAATGGAGGTACCAAGAATCCTATACATAAGTGATTCGCTATAATTTAGGGATGCCGAAAATGCAATCTGGACAGCCCAATTGAGAAGCTTTTAAAAATGGCGACCATTTCAATATGGTTGCTGGAAGGATGATGGAATCTACTATATCTCTGCTCCCGTTAATCCGTTTTCGACAATTCTTTTTTCAAATAAAATATCTCGGGTTGTTCTATATTATTTGTAAAGAGGTCTACGTTCGTTACTTCGGCCTGTTTAAAGTTAAATGCAAAAATTGGTTTTTAAGGGTTTTGAATCATACTTCTCATAAATCAGGAAGAATATTCTGTTAAAATACCAAGATAGATAAACCAAATATAAAGCTTGTGTGAAAACTGTTGTTGAGTTGCTTGACAATGATTAGGTAAACCCACTTTAAAACAATACAAAAGATATGGTCAGTTTATCATCGGGAATTGTTGCATCAAAGACATCACAAAAGATATAGTTCGTGCGCAAGAAGTGGTACTAGCAGCTTACAACGAATTTGTGGGAAACAGTTTGATAAAAGGCAAAGACTTTTAATGAAACTGAAAACTTTCAGCAACATGAAACAGAAGAAGACCATACGAGATAATGTTGAAACCGTACTTATGGCTGACCACCAGTTGTTTGCAAGAATGCTTCTTCTTGCTATTTCCAGGAAACTTGATATGAAAGAAGTGCTGAAGCATCCACTTGGGGTCTTCTATGGGCTCTAGCAAACTGTGATGGATCCCTGAAAAAGAGTAACAAATCTGCTCTTCGACGACATATAGAGCAGCAAACACTACCTCAAGTTGATGGTGTTAACAGATACCCTTCTACAACTACAATTTATGGTATGGCAATGGTATCCAAGATCAATGGAGAAAATCACACAATTTCGGAGATCTCAAGAGATATTTCTAAAGACTGCTTTGCAACATGCTAGTAAAAGTGACCATGTAGATAGGGGTTTTAATGTATACTTACCAAGAAAAAATCAAGCAGTTCGAGAGACAGAGGACAACCTTTTTTCCTGAAATCCTTATTTCGAAAGTAATACCTGGTCGTAAAGTTTAAAATTGGAGGCAATTGCTGTCATGTACCTCTAGCAAAAGTGTGCTAACACAATATCTTGTTGATGACTGGAAGACGAACAGGCAAGTTATTGAGCCGAAAAAGTTGTTTGTAAAAAAAAAAAAAAATGTTTCTGTGTAACTGAAGGTCAGGCGGAAGAAGTGCAATCCCTTCAGTGTAGCTAAGAAGAGACAGATACACGAATATTTTTGCATGCTCAACATGCTGCCCATTCCCAATATTCATCTGTGATTATTGTATCAGAAGACACTGATGTTTTCATCCTTTCTTTGGCTTTCTGTGGCAGAATTGGATGTGACATTTACATGTGGTTAGGAACAAGGAATTGAACAAGATTAATATCGATTAACAGGATAACTAGTGATTTAGGTTCATCAGTGACTTTGGGGTTACCAGGATTACATACATTTACAGGATATGACACTGTTAGTTCATTTTCATGTCAAAGTAAGATTAGGGGTTTTACACTGTTGACTGAGTCTGAAGAGTTCAAGAAATGTTTTGCTCGTTTAAGTAATGAGTAGCAATTGTCAGAAGAGCTTTTCAAGTACTGCAGGCATTTACATGCAGACTATGCTTGCCGTACAGAAAGAGTAGATGTGAATGATTTGTGTTATGATCTTTGGAGAGCAAAACAAGGTTAACTCCATCACCCTCTCTTCCTCCTTGCAAAGAAACGTTACACCAACACGCCTTAAGAGCGAACTACCAGTGTACCATTTGGAAAAGAAGCCTGGAATGTGAGCCGCATACTCTTTCACCACAAAATCTAGAGTGGACTCTTAAAAGCGACGGAGTGATTGAAGTTCGGTGGATGACAGGATTGCCTGTCCCCTAAACAATTTTGGACATGATAGCATGCCAATTCAGGAAGGCATGTACAGCGTCTTGTGAGTGTGTTAGTAATAGTATTATTTGTACAGATACTTGCAAGTGCAACACTTCATGGTGTAACAATATCGACAGTAATGAATATGGAATAGATGCGAGAGAAACAGTTGCATATTATGATTACAGTGATAGACACTTAGAACTAATGAATTTCACATGTTGAACACTTGTATGATGTTGGTATTAATTACAGCTACACTAATAACTATCTGAATGTTTTGCTAGGGATTGTGACCTGGGTAGACACACTCAATATGCAAAAATAATGTGTGCATTAGCATTTATTGTTAACTTTTCTGTTGGCAATTTTCAATTAATAAATGTGTTGGTAATATGTTTAATATGGCACATTTCAACATTATATGTAGTTGTGAGATATTTAAATTCTGGGGACAGTTCAATCTGGCTGGGTAAATAACAAAATGTTGTGCATGCATTGATAATTCATATTAAAATATTCATTTCAAAATGAAGAAAAATACTAACAATTTTAGAAACAGCTGTACACTCATTGACATGCTTCAATGTCATTGTCCATAAATTGCCACATTGTTTAATTCAGCATCGTGGTCAGTCAGTCTTTTGATGGAAGTGCCTCTTATATAGTAATATAATACATATACAGCTTACACAATTACCTTTATTGTACCACTAAAACAAATTCTTCCTAATTTATGAGAAGTATGTTCCAAAACACTTAAAAACCTATTCTTGCATTTAATTTTAAAGGGGTTGAAGTAACGAACATGGATCTCTTTACAAATAATGTAGAACGACACGATATCTTTTATTTGAAAAAAGAACTGTCGAAATCGGATTAACGGGAACAGAGATATAGTAAATTCCATAGTCCCTCCAGCAGCCATATTGAAATGGCAGCCATTTTTAAAAGCTACTCAGTTGGGCTGTCCAGATTGCATTTTCGGCATCCCTAGAATATAGGGAATCACCGATGTACAGTATTTTTCGTACCTCCATTTGGTACCAAAAAACTGTCTGGCCCATGGACTATTTCGCATATGGGAATCGTGCCGGACAATGCCGTCGGTCGGCGGGTTTTCTCGGGTATCTCCCGTTTCCCCCACCCATTCATTCCAGCGCTGCTCCATACTCATCTCGATCACCCTCATCGGCTGTCAAGACCTCGCTGTTGAAGATCCGCGCAAATCTCTTCACTCTCACTCGATATTATAGGGACCTGCACTGACCCTAGCTGCAGATTTGCCACCAGTAAAACGGGGTCACCGTTTAAATGTTCATAGATATTGGCTGTTCACGGTAAAATGAGCACTTCTGAAAGCCATGTGGAAGATCTACTTGTATACACGGTGCGTATTCCTCCGCCTCGTGTAAAATTAACATTGCCATGTGCCTCATCCCTTTATCCATGCGTCGGTGAAGTGAAACTGTGAAATTATTAGAAAAGTAAATATAATACAAATCTGCTAATGTTTACACTTGATGTACTTATAAAAAAAAACAGAAAGCGAAAGAAATAATTCGAGTTATCACAAATGGTTATCTAACACTTTTTATTCGACGCTAAGATATGGAACTATACTTTCCATTCATCGTTACCAACTTTACTGGGCGAATATCACTCAGTGCGCCCATTAAAATATGTACTGTACATGCAGGGGCAGTGACTTTTTTCTAAGGTTCACTTTATCGTGAACAACCTTTACGCTCAGCACGGCGGAAACATTGCACGCCAATTGAGCGCCTTGTGCGTAGGGGCGATGGGGCGCTGGCTGCCTGCACGTGACAATGTCGCCCTTATATCTCCCGCGCTTCCCTTCCTCAAAAGCGCTAAACAGTTCCATACAAAGTAGACTTCAGGGTTCTGTACATACTCGAGTGGAGGTCACTTGTTAATTGGCTGCAGCCACAGTCAGAACACAGTCTGCCGTTCCCCTCGGTCGAACGGAACGAATCCCCCAACATTGTGCTGAATGTTTGGACCAGAGTTCTGCAGGGAGGGTCCTTGGAGCGGAAGTACAATGACACATGTGAAACTAACATCGTATGTTACGGGATCTTAACACGAAATAATATTAGCACATACGAAGGTTTTGTTTTTGTTTTTATCGGTCGTCTATGTCTACCTTATACTGAGCAAAAGAGAATGTTGTTGATCTAATACTTGATATGTAAGAACTATTCTTTTACAGGAATCTGAGCGTTTGAAGTAAAAGTCTAAAATTATTTCCTGCACTTTTAACTTATCACATCATTTTTAGTTCTATAAGAAATAAGAGCCTAAAACACTTATGACAATTGCAGCAAATCGCTTTTTTAAAAGCAATAAAAGAAGCTATAGAAATTTATTATTTGTAAATTTTGCCCGTACTTCGATATTAACTATTGAGATAGAATTAAAAATCTAAATAGTTGCGAGCTAAACCCTTATACTACCGCAGGTGAATAAAATGTTGAATTTCAAGAAAGTGCAGCACTACACTTCTGTGACGCAGTACGATACTCTTGGAACTTAAAAAACACTTTAGGCGAAGTCATGCTCAGTTACCAGGAGATTCCAGCGTAAGAAAATGTGAAAAATGGTTGTTAATCATCAGTTCTCTTATATAAATTAAATCGTGACAAAATTATACGAATATGAATGAAATTCCTGACACGATATAAATGAAATAGTGGTTGCGATTATCACAGTAATCGTGTAAATTATAGAGGTTTCAGTTTTTGGGCAATTTATATGCCTCAAAAGAATGGATCATTATCTACTATTAATTATTGTTTGGCAATTTTAGCCAGCGTCAATTAGCTAATATAGTGCAATTAACATTTTTCTAGTGTATTTATTAGCATCCAGTGTTCTGTAGACTAACTAGGTAATAAAAATATAATCGGTTGGATACTACATAATATAAAATAACTATTAGAATTCATGTTAAGAGAATTATTGCCGTTTCAAACAGGCGCTATGGTTACTCATTTAATAGTTTATTTAATAACAAACACGCGTCATCTCTTGGTAAACATGCAATGCTGGCTGTGACATGCATATACTAAAGATGAGGTAGACTGATTTCGCTGGCTGCGCACAACAAATCTTCGTGTCGCAAAATGTAACTTCTTTTTTGCTAATACGTCTAGCGAAAACGGCATGGTTTGGGATTTAGGTTAGAAAACTGACTTGTAAACAAATGCTTTGAGATGTATGTATATTTCCTCTAGCCAATTTGCAACGCGCTTTGATTAAATTAGAATTGGCGAAACTATTGTATTCATATAAGTGCTTGTCATTTAAAAATTAAGGTTTAACAAACACGTTCATATCTGTTGACCACGTGACTTTGACATTTGTGTAGGATTGGGGTAGGTCAATGTTGGGTACATACGCAGAAAACCAATAAGCTGTCTACTTCATCTTCAGTCTATGTGCACAGTGCTCCAATGTGGTCACCTATAATTAACATTTTAAGCAACGTGAATAACTAAAGAGAAATATTTTTCCTTGTTAAATAGTTATTTTATACTTGATTTATGATTATTGCAATTATTTTGTTTTTAATTTATATTATAGAAAAATTGCTGTACACATGCGACACTAGCGCTAATTTGGCTTTATATATTATAAAGTAAAAGTTGAGACATTTGAAAATCGGTTCTGCGAGCTTTGTTAAAAATGTATATTTTGTTATGTAAATCATGAACATATTATCCAAGAATGTATTTTACGTACATTTTTTTAGTGGGTTTAATAATTATATTTAAATTTTATTTCAAAACAAAGAAACATTTGTTTAAGTTATTTAAAAATATCAATTCATATATATCTTATTCACATCATATCACTACATAGTATAAAAGGAAGTTCCCTGGCGCGCGTCTGTCTGCATGACTGCGCTAATCTCGAGAACTACTATACGGATTTGGAAGCGGTTTTTAATGTTATGATATGCATTTTTCGAGGAAGGTTTGTGTGTATTAAAAATTATCGTAGTACTTATAGGAGCTGAGTATTAACGATAATAGTGAATCAAGTAGGGAAAAATGAGCTTTTTTGCTGATTATAAGCATGCTCTACCAAAACTGCAGGCCCGAGTGTTATAAGTCTTTCATTGTTAGCAAGCTACATTCTTCCATTAGCTATAGACATATATCAAGTGGTGCCACAGAGGCCCAGTGGGTAGAGTAATCTCTAGTGGAGCCGCAGTAGTGGACAAGTGGGTAGAGCGATCCCAAGCAGAGACGCAGTCGCTCAGTGGCTAGAACACTCTCAAGTGGGGCCGCAGTGGCTCAGTGGATAGAAATATATCGAGTGGGGCCACAGAGGCCCAGTGGCTAGAGCGATCCCAAGTGGCGCCGCAGCGGTTAAGTGGATATAAATGTATATCAAGTGGGGCCGCAGTGGCTAGAGCGATCCCAAGTGGCGCCGCAGCGGTTAAGTGGATATAAATGTATATCAAGTGGGGCCGCAGTGGCCCAGTGGCTAGAGCGATCCCAAATGGCGCCGCAGTGGCCCAGTGGCTAGAGCGATCCCAAATGGCGCAGCAGCGGTTAAGTGGATATAAATGTATATCAAGTGAGGCCTCAGTGGCCCAGTGGCTAGAGCGATCCCAAATGGCGCCGCAGCGGTTAAGTGGATATAAATGTAGATCAAGTGGGGCTGCAGTGGCCCAGTGGCTAAAGTAATCCCAAGTGGGCCCGTAGTGTCTCAGTTGCTAGAACACTCTCAAGTGGGGCCGCAGTGGCTCACTGGATAGAAATATATCAAGTGGGGCTGCAGGGCCCAGAGGCTAAAGTAATCCCAAGTGGGCCCGTAGTGTTTCAGTGGCTAGAACACTCTCAAGTGGGGCCGCACTGGCACAGTGAATAGAGATATATCAAGTGGAGGCGTAGAGGCCCAGTGGCTAGAGCGATTCCAAGTGGGACCGCCGTGGCTTAGTAGATAGAAATATATCAAGTGAGGCCTCAGTGACCCAGTGGCTAGAGCGATAGTGGCTAGAGCGATTACAATTTTCAAAATAAATCAATGCCCAACGAAGCGGACGAGGGTACAGCTAGTTAGTTTGCCATGTATTTAATTTAAATGGGCTTGATTTAATATACTGACACGAAAATCGCCCTGCAATAAAATAACAATCATTTCGCATAACATCTGTTAAATTCTTGGCAAAGTGGCTGCTTGACTGACTTTAAATTTCAACTCTTCGAAATCGTAAAGTCAAGAGTGCTTGACTTTGCCTTCGAGAGTTCCATGTGTCAAGTTCCATAAGAAACAACAACATGTCGGAAAGCAAACGTAAAGTCAAATCGTAAAGTCAAATAATAAAGTTTTCAATTATGTAAGGGCCTTAAAACTTAGTTTGGGTTGAGTCAATTTTGGGTACATGTGCAGAAGACAAAATTTGATTATTAAATAATCGCTCTACCTCATCTTTAGTCCATGGTGTGAACCTGTCTTTATGCGATATCTCAGTCACAGAGATTCCAATGTTATCGTCATAGATCCTGGTCACAGATATATTAGTGACTACAGCTATACCGACACATGAAACCAGTGTTTCGTTAAACTGGGTTTCGGAAAGCAGAGATGTGTGCGGTATAAACACCGCCAAAGTGAGGTTTCGCCGTATCTCGAAACCGAAATTTGTATTTCAAGTATCGCGTCCAATCTTAGGTTTCGTGTGCGGTGAAACAACGAATCTTCGGATGCGTTTGTACATATTGTATGAAATGTACAACTAGGATAAGTTAAAGAGTAAAACAAGGTGCTTAATTGGTTAAAAATGATGTGTGTGAATGCAGAGTGATTATAATTTTGCTGTAGTTACGAAAATAACTAATACACAATAAATATCTTGCATCTTGAAAAAAAAGTTATTAAAGACCATTTTTCAATGTTTTGTCAAACAAAGTAGGTCCTATGCAACTTTAAACAACTTGTTCAGTCAAATTTAGAATTTTGAGTAAAATGTATTTCCATTTCGTATCACCATAACAACAAGGATTCATTTTTGCATTGTTTTGATACTAGTGATTTTTGGCATAAAAAAAACCGAAACACTTCCAAAACGAAGTTTCGTATATCAGTATAAACACTTAGTTTGGAAAGTTGGGTTTCTGAAACTAAGGTTTCGGCTGAAGGTATAAACGTACTTACTGAGTGACAACGAAATATCTGTGACAAAAGGATTTTTGAATCGGCCAAAAATGACAACAATACGTATAGTAGTAGTAGTAGTAGTAGTAGGGGAGGGGGTTACAGCGCAGCCATGCAAGAATGGTCTAAGTGTCATTACACAAAAGTGAGGTTAGGTTCGGTGGGAACCTTCCCCCTTCCCCTTCATTTCCCTGAAGAGTAATGTGATTGGCTTTACCCCTCCCTCTCCCTCCCCTGAGGTGTGTTGTGATTAGCTGTACCCCTCCACCTATGCTCTCTCGCCCCTACGAGATTTGCTGTGATTGTCTGTATGTTAGCCCTACTTTCCCCTCCTCCCCCTGAGGTGTACTGTTTGGGGAGGGAAGGGATAAGTGAGGTTAGGTTCTGTCATTTGGGGGAGCGGCATAGGTCCTCATCTGTCGGAGTCTGGCAGCCAATTGAGCTGTGGAGCAGTACAGATGTTCACCCTTCGGTTCTCGAGATGGAATGAGCTTGGAGCAAAGTGTCATAAGGGGTATTTTATTATATGTTGCTTCTTTGAAGTCTGACGTCGGAATGAGCTCGGAGTATGGATGAGGGGAGGGAATGGAGCAGGGCATGTCCGTCCAAGTCTGTTGAGAGACTGAGATGTGATGCTAGATGAGGGGAGGGAGGGGAAGCAGAGCATATCTGTCTTAGTCGATGGCAGTCGAGAGGCTGAGGTGTGAAGATGGGAGAAGGAAGTGAGGAGGTGTCAGGAGCAGAGAAGGTCCGTTTTGGTTGGCAGCCGTCGAGAGACTGAGGTTTTATGGTGGGTGAGGGGAAGGAGGGGGTATCAAGGACAGCAGTGCTCCATCCAGCTCTGTGTATGGAGTCAGAATGAGTGTGGAGAGAGAAAGAGAGAGAGACAATGTTGCTTCATCGCTGTCTGCCACGTTACTTAGCTGTGAGACGAACAATTGAGGTCGGAAATGTGCAACTAGAGAAATGTAATAGTCCAGTGTTTGCAACAAACAAATACAGCATTCGATTTAAACAAGCACCACAACATAAAAAACGTTCTGAGAAACAACCACAAACCAAACACATTAATAAATTAGAAGCAATGAGACAATTACCAAGTATGAAACATTAAAAAATTGCGAAACATGCAACATTAAATATTCGCGAAATTTACAACATTAAACATGTCCCGAAAAAATCAAAGTACCACTGAAACATTAATTATAATGCAACGAGACAATTACTAATCACACACAATGAGACATTACTTACACAATTATTAAGAGTAATAAACACTAAGTATGCATAATGAATTAAACAAGTAACGAGAGGAATTACAAAAGCTAATTACCTAGACCCTATATACACATCCACACCATGACCCTCCTGGCTACAGGTTGCATATACATTTAATCTAAGCTCCAACACGTATTTTAAATGAATGTTCAGTATAAGTTAAATTAACTTTATATGGTCTCTTAGCATATGTCACATCCTGTATAACGTATTAAAAATATTCCTTCAGTAAAGTGCAAGTCTGAAAAAAGCCCATTAAAATTATGTACAAACTAATATGTTAAAACAAAGCAGTGTAGATCAAAATCATTCCCACCAACCTAATGCATCGCGCCTGCCTAGCCTGCTGCTCCTAATGCACTCGCATCCCAACCCAACCACATTGCTCTCGTGCCGAATCCACCTCGCTTCACCCTCATCAGCTTTCAAGGCCCAGACCACGCCACAGCCCACTCATCCCGTCACCAAGTTTAAATAAGTACATAAGTGTTACTTAATATTCACAACTGTATTGCAACATATATGTCTTGTTTTATAAATTAAATTTACGAATAAAAACATTAATTACCAATCAAATGTGTTCCTAAATGTTATAGCGCTCAATGCCGATAGATATTCAAGTCTGGTTTTATTCTCTCCAGTGCACTCCGACCCATATGCCAAAAAACAAGGATTTGAGTGGTTAAAGCGCCTCCCGCAAGGACGTACAAGGAAGTGCCTGTAGCCAACTCTCTCCATTGCTCTATTTCTCTAACACCATACCACGTTAGCAGTGGGACGTGCATGCATCAGCATTTGCTAGCTAACATACATTCGTTCCATGCAAACTCATGCCACAAATATTATTTAAAAAAATAACAACACAATTGAATTCACCAATCTCGACTCATTGTGCTCACTTTCGGGGGAAAATGGGAATGTATTTGCAACTATGTTTGTGCATAACTGATGATCGTATTTATGTATTTTGACTATACCAAGTTTGATTCCTGGGCGGAGTAATACATTTTATTTTATTTTGAAAATGTTTGAGATCGAACACCACACAGGATACTTAAGTTATTTTTAGTATGTTGTCTAAGTAATAGTTTGGAAACACCGACTTCGAGTCTCATACAGATCATTTAACATTATT